>VWYN01022440.1:143389-264627 GCA_013400075.1 Hippolais icterina
AAACTCCCAACACATGAGAAAAAAGAAAAAAAAAAAAAAAAAAAAAAAAAAAAAAAAAAAAAAAAAAAAAAAAAAATTCGGGGCATATAAAGTGAAATTTGCCAAGGTATTCTGTAGCTTTAGAAAGCATTTGTCCCCTCAAAAATATGTACACATCCTTTCTATCCAGACTGGTTAGGCTCAAGGGGCTTTTATAAGATGTGCTACACAAGGAATACTGTGAATGTCTAATAAGAAACTTTTCCAAAACTTGAAACTGAGAAACATATGAAAAAAAAAATCAAAAATATAGATGGCAACCTTGATTTTAGGGACTGAGTCTTGGAGCCTGTCAGTAAATGGGAATTTAAATACGGGATATTTCAATCTGTCACTGAATTATTTCAGTGAATTTCTGCAGAATGCATACATACTTCCTTGCTAAATTGGATTTAGCAGGAACTGTTTATAGTTCTAAGTGAAACCCTATGAATTCTCCTCAGTGAGGGTCTGGTGAAGAAGTTACATACTAAAGATGTGTACATTGTAACAGTCTAACTATTTTAATATGTACATTGTACCAGTCTTGTACATTTCTTTCTCTCAGAAAGAAAGGAAGAAACAGAAAAGAACTCTAAATAAATACATGTGTTACCCTCTGGGCTGGAGATCAGAGGTAAAAGGGCTATTTGCTGCCATCTATTGATAAACTGGACAAAGAGGTGGAAACAGTAACAAGCCCTGTGTTAAATATTCTCTCTACCATGATACAAAGTCCTGGCTAGTTAGGAATTTTTCCTTAAGATTTCCTTGTCGGACCAATGAAATATCACTACAATTTTTTTTTTCTTTGATACTGAAAACCAACCAGTATGACTGTTCTCAGGGAGGTAGCTTAAAACTTCACGGTGTTTACTGTGGAAAACAGGAGACAGCAAACTCATTCATACTTTGGTAGTTTGTGAGTAATACAGTCACACAGACCAGCAAAATCATATACACAGTATGACCATACACATTATTAAGTACCCTGTCTAGAAAAATTACACAATAAAATGTGACAACACTGAGGTGATATGAGAGAAGATCCGCAGTAACAAGCAGCTGAAAAATAAGACTGATGACCACAAAAAAAAAAAAAAAAAAAAAAAAAAAAAAAAAAACAAAAAAAAACCCCAAAAAAAACCCAAAAACAAAAACAAACAAAAAAAAACAAACCCCAAAACAACACACACCCAAAAAAACAAAAACAAAAACAACCCACCCCCCAAAAAAAACCCAAAAAACAAAACCAAAATACTTTTATGATGGAATTTTCTGAGTTTTATTCAAAGGTGTTGCCTTTGAAAGATTTTAATCTAAGTTTTGCATTGAAATTCATTTGCATATCCCTGCAAATCCAGAACCCAAAATTTCTTGTGACAAAGTTCAGTAACAAGTTTTTATTCATTTGTAGTTATTCTTATGTTATAAGTAGATGAGGATTGTAGATTGTAGTTATAAGAGATGAGGAAAATCAAGGTAAATTTATCATATTTCCCTTCCTTCCATTGTTATTTATGGATAAAATGGAATATATAATCATGACTATTTGGGACACCTCACTGAGGATGTTTATCAAAGGATTGTAGAATGGTTTGAGTTGGAAGGAGCCTTAGAGATCCCTTAGTTCCAAGCCCTCTGCCATGGACAGGGACATTTTTCACTAGACCAGGTTTCTCAAAATCCCATCTAAGTTGACCTGAACTACCAGGGATGGGACAGCCACATTTTTTCTGAGCAACCTGTTCTGCTGCCTCACCACCCTCACAAAGAATTTCTAATAGCTAATCTAAACCTACCCTCTTTCAGTTTAAAGTCATTACCCTTAGTCGTATTACTACAAGCCATTGTAAAAAGTCTTCACTTTCCTGTAGGTCTCCTTTAGGTACTGGAAGGCTGCTAGAAGATCTTTCCAGAGCTTTCTTTTCTCCAGGCTGAACAACTCCAAGTCTCTCAATCTGTCTCTATGGGAGAGATGCTGGAGCCTGAGACAAAACATCAACTTCTTGCTCTTCATCTGGACTCACTACAAGAGGTCCACACCCTTCTTATGTTGGGGGTCCCAGAGCTGGATGCAGTACTCCATTGCGGGATCTCTTGAGAGCTGAGTAGAGGAGGTGAAAAATCTCTCTTAACAGTCAAGCTTCTTTAATGCATTCCAGGATACGGCTGGATTTCTGCCAACTACCTCAAGTCCTTCTTCTCAGCACTGCTCTCAATATATTCTCTCAATCCCTCAATCCATTTGTTCAGTCAAGACGTTGGGTATACAAATTGGGCTGAGCACAGCAGGACATGTATAGGTGGAATTCTAAAGCTGCCCAAATTATGCCCTGAATGACTGCTGCAAAATAAGAGAAATATTCAATAGGAAGATTCAGTCAGCTACCTCTTTCCAAATATACCATTTCATCAAGACAGTCTATTAATTCATATTTTCAGATGACTGGCTGGTGAGGTCCTACATCACCCCAGGAATTACTGACTAGAGAAGTAGCTGTGCACACAGGACCAGCCTTTTTATCTCCATCAGTAGTACATCTGGACTCTAAAAGTGCAAAATCTCTTCTGTCATCTCCCTGTACTACGACTATTATTCTGGCAACAACTAACATTAAGAATCTTGCACTACACGTCATAAAAAACTGCAGGAAGAACTGAAAGGACAGTTAAGATGCAGAGACTCTGGAATTTATAATACAAGGTAAGAATTTGCTCAGCATCACCTTTTTGATGACTGAGCTCATGGAAATTTAGAGTATCCACATTTTTCTCTTAGCTTAACAATGAATGATTGCTACTAGCTTCTAAAACATTCTAAACCAGGTGTATCTCTGCTTTCAAAAATCAAAACTTGAGTGAGGAAAACCAGGCTATGATTATGAGTTCTATGTATGAGAGGAATTCACATAACAAATATAACAATTACACTTGGGACAAGAAAAATACATAAGAAAGGAAAATAAGATGTATCGAATCTGGGAGAAAGAGAGACACCAAGCTGGAACAAAAGATGAAGTAAAGAAACTGATGAAGGGAGGAAAGAATGTCTAATGTTGTGAATAAATAAATTATAACTACATTATTTTATTTTTTTTTTAACCTAAAAAGTAGTTACATTTTGTTTTTACTTTGATCCACATTTTTTACCTAAATACAACAGCACAGTTAAACAACAGGAAACTTGAATAATGAGGGCGAAAAATGCCTGCAGACTTTTACAGCAGTAAGACCGGAATCAAAGGGAAATCAAACCAGCAGCTTCAAAGTGCTTACAGCTTTCTGCTTGGCCATTCCAGGCAGGTCTAGGCACAAACAGAATAGTTGTATTCCCAGTTACAAGACAGGTAGGAGATACTTGAATGCCCAGCTTTTCACTTTCTTCAGTTCTTCTGCAATAAAGTAAGTTATGAACCATCCTGTTCATAAAGTGTTTTCTTGGTAACATATAATAACAGATGGAAGTGTTTTTATGAAGAATCTATAATTCTGGAAGCTAGGCAGATGAAGTATTTCACTCTTAGGCTTCCCTCATCTTCTCGCAGAGGGTATCTGTTGAAAGATATTTTGGTCCCAGATAACAAATACATAATTAAACAATAGAATTATTCAGATAAAATGAACTTGGAAGAAGTTTTAACTAGGCAAGGTTTGAGATGTGCCCTCCATAAGCTTATCTGACCTGTGAGCTGTATTTTAAAGTATTGAGCTAATTAAAAGATAAAACAAAACAAGCAAAATCCTTCCTTTGGCATATTCTAATTTCTGTCAGGCGGCCTTGGGCAGTCTGGCCAAACACAAGCTCTGCTGAACACAACAAGGAGTCAGTACTTTTCTTCAATATTCTACCACTATAGAGATGTGCCTGTGAAGTGCACTGATCTGCAAAGATCAAGCTCAATTAAGAGACTTTCAGAACAACCTTCAGATGTACAAGGCATTTGGCAACACAGGGAACCCTGGGACTTTACAGGGAGATTCCGGGAGATAGGAAGAGTCTTATTCCAGAGCTTCCACATGTGGTCAGCTGAAAGGTTTTGTGGGAAAACCAAAAGAGAACCCCTGACTAAGCCAACTACTAAAACTAACAAACAAATCAAAAACTAACTAAAAAAAGCCTCCAAACCTAAACCAAAACAAATAACAAAAAATCCCAACAACAATGAAATTTAAAAAAAAACCAAACCAACAAAACAATCTCTTAGTCAGACAATCCACAAACATAATATTGATTGTATTGGATGTTATGGACATGCTGACAGAAGCATATCCCTTAGCTATCTTGAAAATGTCAATAATCTTAATAAAGCTGAGGTGATCTGTAGGAAGTTAGGAACAGATAAGGATCTGTGAGTACTTAAAAGCTGGATACTTAAATGTCTATGTAGCAGATGAGCTGACAGATGAGAACTTCTAGAAGGAAAAAGAAATTAACAGGGGGGCATAGTTATAATTTAGAGATCAAAGGTAATATTTGGTTGAGTACAACTGATGGAAGAAAACAAATGCAATTTTTCTGTGTCACAGAAAGAGAATTAACTTTGAGAGATTTTATTTTAGGCATGTAAAGGTGATAAAACATTTAAAATGTTACCTCTTTCAAAATTTTCAAAGCTGGGTCCTTCCACTGCTACTCCTTTTAAGAAAATAATATTATAGAAAGGCTGCCATGGAAAAAAAAATACTGAAAAAGCTCGTGTTAATTCATATTTATAGAACAAAATATCAATGAAAGAAAAATTGTGAAAGCTGAACTAAATATAACTTTACATTGTCATTAGAAAAGTCTTTTTCTAGCATATCAAACATGCTAAATAAGTTTAAAAAATAATAAAACTGCTAGAATATGCTTAATATTCATTCATTGTCAGAAACAATCCAATGTGATGAGAATTCATCAACTGAATATATGTTTCTCATTTCCTTTTCTGCTTTATTTTAAATTGTGACAGTTAAAATGTCTAACATCATCATAGTAGTAGAAATAAACCTTCTCTCTTTCAGAATTAAGCAGAGATTATCTGGAAACAAGACTGAAATATTGAAAGTGACAGAATCTTTTCTGACCTCCAACAGCAATATTGATAAAATACTACTGCATTTTCAGAGATGCTTTAGTGGCAGCTCATTTGAACACTCTTGAGCTCTTTTGTACTTCATATTTCCCATCAGAAAGCAGTCCTCTTCAATTATACTGTCTGACCAGTGGTGCACCTGGAAGCTCTTTTTCATGGTAGTATATTTTTCTTACTCGTATCTTCATAGGTGCAGATTGGCCATCACAGTGAGTGGGAATAGGTGACAGTGAGAAAAAATAAATGTAAAGAAATGTATTTCAAATTATTATGGCAACTTCAGCTGGGAAAAAAAATCTGAATGTCCTATTTATGAAGAGTTACGGTTTTTTTATTGTTAGTACAGAAATTATTCTTAGAAAGTTGTCACTTTTTGAAGGAAAATGAGGTTTTACTGTAAACACAGCTTTCTGCCTAAATAATATATATGGAATATTTTTATGACAATTTTTTTTAATATGAACATTAGTTATGTGTTTCAGTGTACCAGTGTTTCAAAGGGAAACTTGCCCTTGAGTTACAAAACCCTCATGATACACTGCACTGGGGACTACTGAGTATTTGTTTTAAGAAGGGCAGGGCAGTATAAGGTTTTCACTGTCTTCATATTATAAGAAGTTAAATGAGTGCTGATACAATTAGAAGAGCATAGTGGTTTAAAATTTAGTTCTAAAGCATATGAAAGGTTAAATCAAGGCTTACAATCTCTATCCAGTAGAAAAGAAAGATGTCAATACAACATCTAGTGTTGGGCTAAACCAGTCATGCCATAAAGAGTTCTCCTCTTAAATTCTATGGGTGAAGTATTTTATAAAAATGCTAATTAAGGTTTAGCAAAATCTGTTTTGCTCTGCATTTACTTTTAAAAAATGTCTGTTCAGCATGGAAAAATAGGAACATGGCAGATGTTGTGGAAAAATCAGCATCTATTGAGGGTTTCAAGTGTCCTAAAAAAGAATTACTGCCTTTCTGAATAAGATTCAAAGAAGAGAATTTTTGTTAAGAAGGGAAAAAGAAAGTAATTCTGGTGAACAAAAAATGAAATAACATATGCATTTATTTTTTAAACAATCAGCTGCTGTATGTGATGTGCATTTTGTTCTGATAGTAATAGCTTAAAGATTTATTGTACTTCTACTTAATTGTTTTTGACTATAAGAATAAAAGCAAAGTGTAAGGGAAGAAAAAATGCTACTGATTTTGACAAAGTTAAGAGGTTGACCCTGACAAATTATATAGGACCAATAGTGAGTATAGGAGGAAAAAGCAGGCTAAATTTCTAGGTGTTAGAGGAGGGAAATCTAATCTCTCTGTATTTGCAGAATTAATGGATTTACATGTAACTGTATAAAAAATACTTCTCTGAAAGATTCCCATGTTATTCCTCAGTCATGGATCAGTTTTCAAGGATGCAAAAAGTCCACTGATTTCAAAAGAATCCCCAAAATAGAAGATGACTCAGGAAAAAATCTCAAATATGCAATCCAATAGTATTTCAAGTTAAAACTTAAAGGGTGGAAACTGCTTAGGACCACTTTAGATGCTCTCAAATGGACAACCAAATACCATAGGGGTTTTAAACATTTTTTATAAATATACAAATATTCAGACTAAATTCAATAATATTTGCACGAATTATGATAAAAACTCTGGTCTTATGTGAGTTAAAAATTTACTTCTCAAAAGCCAATAATGTCTGCAAGCACTTGTGAAAAATAGGTGGTTTATTTCTGGCCTTTTTTGTGAAGTATTTCTGAACAAGGTCTTCACTATTATGCAAACGAATTATTACTTCTCTGCTAGGTTAGAGATACATATTTGAATTACTTGAATAACAGAGACACATTCTCTTGAAAAGTTTCCTGCCTTGGCCCTGCTTAGATACATCCTGTTAGTGCTATTTTCAAGGTATTACCTCTCTGTGATGGAGAAGGCAAGGAACTGAAGATGAGACATAATCTCCCTTGATTTAATGTTCCATTTTCAGGCCAGTAGTTTTACGTCATAGACATTCAAATACAGCTGAGAAGAACTCAAAAATGTATGTGAGTGAGGAACTTATCTGGGTGCAAGGATGAAAGAAAAAATCCCAGGGTTTCCTGCTCAGTGCATAAGGCTTTGCTCTGTGACAGAGACACCAACCAGGTTCTCGCATTATAAGGGACATGGGAATTAATACAAAATGAAGTGTAAGAGAGAATAAAGAGGGAGATCTGTTTCCATTTGCAATATCCCTCAAATTTTATCTTCTTTTCCTTAAAATTATAATTATTTGCAATTCATAGTGATGCCACGATGCTCTCATTTTTGTTGTCTTCTCTAAAATCAGTATTGTAAGTCAAATGCATTGTAGTTACTACCAGAAAAGTGAAAGAATCCTTCACTACTTTCATAATTTTGAGGCTTTTATAATGTCTTTTTATTTCTGTAGTAGAGATCCATAAATTTCCATTTTGCACCCCACACAATGAGACATGGAAAAACATATGTCTGAATGGAAAGAAAAGACAGGGTAGAAGATAATAAAAACTGTAATAAGCTGATAGTATGTATCTCAGATCTCAGGATAATGAGACTTCTAATGCAATGCATTTTCTTCCCTGATGTATTTTCTACATATGTATCTGATAGTCTCAGAATTTTTTTTCTTTTGTTTAGAAATATTTTAATGTTTACTTAAGGGGAAAAACAATCAAACAAAGATATTAAATTATCATCTGGATTCAATTTCTGTAATCTTATTTTAGATGACCAACTTATTGACATTGACATTTGATTTTATAAGGGAGACTTCTTTTACAGTCTGTGGAGAGTAATAAGCACTTTGGTTGTGCAATATATAAGTAAAGCAGAAAAATTCTGGTCTGGGAATTCCTGCTCTTCCCCTCTGTCAACTTAGGGGCTGAGATACAGAAGACAAGTTATAGAGTTCAAGAATGTTGGAGAGCTGGTCGGGGAACACCACTGTGTTGTAAGCCAATAGGAAAAAATAAAAAAAAAATTCAAATAGCTTTTTTGTAAGAGCCAGCAGAATTACATTGAAAACATTTTATATGAAAATTCAGATATGTTCATGCAGGAGAAAACATGCAGATCCAGAGTGCAAAAATATGATGATTATTTTAAAAGATTTCTCATAGCAAACACTATATCTACTTGTGAGGACTAGGCTTATTTCTTTCGAGATAAATATCGAAATACTAAAACCCAAATGCAACTCTCTGGATTGAATAGCAAACATATTAACACTTTTTATGAGTAGCAGACTTCATGAGCCTTTGCTACTCAGTAAGACAGCTGACAGAGGTCTGTGATTTGGCAGCTTCAATAGTTTTACTGAAAAATGCAAAAATTTAGGAACTGTTTTAGCTAGTTGTGTCTCAAGAATTTAATCTTCTAAACATTATTTTAAATCAGAAATTATGTGGTTATCACACATTATTCTATTAATTTTCTTTCTCACTGTCAGTTTTTTCTTTCACTTCAGCAAACTACATTTTTTGGTTCTTTGTAAATTCAGAGTTTTAAAATACTAAATATCAAGATAGTTTATTTCCCCAGATTTCTGAGTGATGTCCAGAGCCAATATTCATAAGTAACCCTAGCTTATTTCCCCAGATTTCTGAGTGATGTCCAGAGCCAATATTCATAAGTAACCCTAGAAACTCAACCTACCCTTTGTAAAAGCCAGTCTTGTCTTGGATAAAGAATTTTACATCTAGGAAACTAGTTGTAGGGATAGATTTTTGCATTGTACAAATCTAAAAAGAGGTGAAATGAAATACAAGGAAACTATTGAGATACTGATAAGGGCATGCTCCAAGCAGCTGCTTGGCAGTATGATCATAGATCAGAGCCCTGTGGAGCATTGTGATGTGTATTAATAAATAAGTGTAGACATGGTCTAAATGCCCAGGAGATGTTGATAAAATCTGGTTCAGACAGCAATCAAAGAGTGCCTTTGGCACTCTATGGCAAAACATTGCATTGATAGTATAGCAAATGAGGACAACATTTCTCATCTGTTCTTGGTACTTATGAGGGAAGACAACAGAAAAGTATGCATAATGTAAAATGGAAGGAGAATAAAAAATATTGATCACAATGCTAAAAAGGTTAAACATTTTGTACTTTTCATTCAAAAAATGTCACAGATTTTCACATAAAGAATTAGTCACAAAAGCTTCTATTTCTGAAAAATTATCTAATCCTATTCATATACTAAAAATGACAACAGCAGCTATTCTGACAGGTTTGTTGTCAAGTGATGTGAGCACTAGAAATCAGATATTCCACTAAAATGTAACTTCAAGACAGTGAACTGGATATCTCACTCCTTGGGAAGCTACCATAGACTAGTATTTTACTTATTAGAACACACAGTAAGTCAGAAGTCAGGGCTTATATAAAACAGATTGGACTCTAAATGGAATACTTATGAAAAACAACCTTTGTTTTGTCCTATCCAGTTGTACAAGACAAAGTTTTTACCCCTGAAGTAATTATATATTTTTGATTATTTTTTCAACATTCACAGACCTTCTCTTTTTTTGTATGGTTTTGTTGTTGTTGTTTGTTTGGGTTTTTTTTGTTTAGGTTTTTTTTTTGGTTTTGTTTTTATGTTTAGTTTTGGGTGGGAGGGGGTTTTTTTAAATTATTTTTTTGAGTGGAAGAGGAATTACGACAGACACTACTTTATTGTGGATTTTATTTTCAATACTTGGAATATCTTCGTAGATGAGGGATATTGATATAAGAACTCAGATTTTTGGAGGAGAGAATTTTCTGGATGTTTCCTTTAGCAGACCCTCCTTTGCATATTTAGACAAATTTATTTATTTATGTTCACACACGCGCACACAACACAGACAGATAGCTAGACAGACACATGCATGTGGAAACAAGCCAAGGGACCATACCAATCATTACTATTTGTCAAGGTGCCAAAAGTGGAGACAGAACAAGGCCACATATGCAATTGTTTTGTTAAGATAAGCAAAAGTTCTCCTTCTGTATGGGAGCACATCTTCAGTCTCTGCATCCTTCCAAGTTTCATCCTAGCTTTGTGTCAGGAATATATCAATCACGTGCCAGTACTCTCCCATTACATCTTGTTACTTGTTTTCTACAGAGGAAAAACAACAACTTGTGAGTTTTTTAGAAATGAGGAAATGACTGAACAGATCCCTTACACAAGCAATGGACCAGTCCAAGAAGTGTGCCCAAAGTCAAACACATTCAGACACAAGTGAAGTATGCCACAATATGTGGGGTTTGGCTTAAAGGGTTGTTGCAGTAAGTGAAGTAGCATAGGCCTTCAGTACTTTATAGCAAGCCTCTCTTTCTTTATATTTTTTTTCATAAAATTTGGAGTAATTAGTCGATTATGAGCATTTTTCTTTTATATTCATCACTTTAGGTTCAGACTTCTGAGTACATATAATTATGCTATTTGAGAACTGAGATATGTTTTGCTTTGCAAAGAGCTTTGTCACATATAAGCTTAATGGAAAAAAAAAAAAGATCCAAAAATGAACCAGGGATAAAGAAAACATGTACACAACCTTCTGGGCTGAGTGACACCTAGGACCTGTAACCTCATGGTCTCAAACACTGGTTACTAAAAGTGTTGATAAGACTGACTAATATGACACTGTTAAAATGTGTTAAAGACGCAAGAGACTGATGAAAGTAGAATCACACTGCAGCATCTTGCCATTATTAAAGCCTATTCTTGGAATCTTGCCTAGTACTATATCTCTTAACAGATTTCATAAATGCTACTCTATTAAAAATGTTTACAGATTTTTTTAAGATTATATAATTTTAGCCTATGTTGCTTGGGTTTTATTGGGGTTTCTTTCTTCCTATTTACTAAGTGCTAATCAACCTTAAAACTGAACGCAATTTTATAGAAACAAACAGTCTAAAAATTTTCAGTTTTCACCATCAAGTATATTTATATTAAACCTTAAATGACATTTAACCTTCATTCATAAAATAAGATTTATTTTATTTACTTTTACACATCTCCAACTTTTTTGTCATGGTTAATACNAACTTAATGCAATTTTATAGAAGCAAACAGTCTAAAAATTTTTAGTTTTCACCACCAAGTATATTTATATTAAACCTTAAATGACATTTAGCCTTCATTCATAAAATAAGAAGATTTGTTTTATTTACTTTTACATATCTTCAACTTTTTTGTCATGGTTAATACCACTTTGTAACAGAAGTGCATTCATTTGTCAAAAGCATTGTACATGTCTTGTTTAAGTCTGAAGCAGAATGATTGGGAATTATTGCTGAAATCATGTTTAATAATTTGTGCTTTTTATCGCCCTGATTTACATTTTGTTAAGACATTCTGCATTTACTCATGACTGCTTATGGACAACATTTTAATTTCCATCTCTACTCTCATTTCTGTTCCTCTTGAAATATCTTCAAATCAGTCTCCCAACCAATATTGGACTATTGTCCCATCCAATGTTGGACTACAGTCCTCATTCCAGCTTTTACTAATTTTCACTCAATTTTGCACTGTGCTCCTGAATTTCAGTATATTCCCTTTTATCTTCTTTCAAGCCCCCAGTAGAGTGTAGGGCACTATGCTCTCCCCAGTGCTCTGATTCCCTTTTCCTTTCTCAACAGAAAAGGCAAGAAGGCTGATATGGCATCTTCTTTCTATGCAATCATCAGTCCTTTTCACAGTTATGTCTTTGATATTCTCTTCATGCTTCCTCAAATTCATCTTAGACCAAACAGTTTTTTTCTTCACTTTGCAGGTCCTCAAGTCTCTGCCTCTGATGAGTCCTACAGGCTCCGCAATTATGAACTCTCTGCTCAGTAACAACTTAGTCTAAATATAAATATTTATAAATTTAAAGCAGATAACCTAAATTTCATTTTTATATTAATTAGAAACCTCCTTCTGTCTTTACATACACACCAAAATTTATTCCCTCTCAACTTACAAATTCCTTATATAAGAATTATCAGCTGAAACATCAAGCAATATTTCTTGAACTAAAGGAAATTTTTAATCTCTTTTTTACCCAATGTTCTTGATTTCGTTACTAATTTTGCACTCTACTGTACTTACTTGCCTCCTTTTAAGCATACTTTAAGGTTTCTGTTTTCAGATCATGTCATGCTACACTACAATATAAGAAAATGTGTCTTTAATTAAAATGCATATTAAAATTAAAATCCTTCTGATATCTAACAATACGTAGTCCCAAAACTCAAAGAAAAACCCAAACCTTCAGCAAAAAAAAAACCCCAAAATCTGCAACAAAGAGTGTTATGTACAATTTCAAGGTCTTGTTTCTTCATGATGAAGTTCAAAGGAACTTCACTTCTAATAGTTCTAAAGTTCAACACCACACTTAACTACTCCAAATGCTGCCTGTAGATTGATTTCTGGTGCTGTAAGAGGATAGATAAATGCATATGAGAATGGTGGAGACATTCAGGAAGCATCTGAAATTGAGGTATAGTTATTGTTATATTAAGTGTGTACACACCACACTTAACTACTCCAGTGTAGTAATTCAATTATAGAAATAAAATCAGATACAAACATAATTTAAAAAGCATGTCCAAACAGTTTGCCACTTCTACGTGCAGCTAAAATCTCCTCTGTGATAAATATATGTTTGCTTATGCGCTTACTAAACAGAATAACCTTAAACATATTTTGTCGTGTGGTAAAAGTGCTATTCTCAATACAATCTGCTGTACAGTTTGAGTACTTCTCTGTAGTCAGAAGTAATATCAGGCTTCTCTGCTACCCACCATTCACAAAAAGAGCTAAAAAGATTGAAAAAATCCTCATTAAATTTTGTAATTTGGTACTGTGAAAAATTTATTGTTTTAAAAATCATATGATTTTTATTTACTCTTATATAGATGTAATATATTTAACACTATGCAGAAGAAACTGTAGAAATTAAATAAAGGAAAAAATAAAAAATTTGTGTATTTATTGAAAAAATAGGTTAGGTCTGAGATGTTAGTTATCTGAGTTTTCATCCAAAGCTTGGTAATGGTCTCTGATCTGGAATATCTCGTTCATGCCTGTCAAGAGAGAAAAAATATAGTTTAAAATTATTCAAAACCCCAAAGTATTATCCTTTATTAAATATTATCCACTGATTATTTTTATCAAATATGGTCTATTCCACAGATGTTAAAATATCTCATTATTCAAAAAAACCCAACTTTTTTTTCCAGTAACAGATATAAATGTTTCAAAATGAAAAAAAGCTTGTTGCAATAAAGCCAATAATAAAAAAAATCTAACAACAACAACAAGAATGGTACTAATAATAATACCAGTGAAAAGTATTAAGGCACCAGCGCATTTCAGTTATCGATGGTAAGACAATCCAGAGGGAAGTTTTAAAATATCATTGCTGAGCCATACGTAAAAAATGTTTGGTCTTTGAAGGAAAACTGAAATTGCATGCTAAGGAGAATTCAAGTTGGGCCAAACTGTACGTGTAGCAATTATTGACAGAAATTTCAGCTCTCAATGTTTTCTGTTTACGCCTTTGAAAATCAAATACCTGTGTCACGTAGAAAGTAGACTTTATTTCTGTGTTTCATGTCATTCTGTAGTTCCTGAAAGGCAGATCTTATTTCTAAGAAGATATTTGAGGATCCATATACACTGAAAATTATTCTTTGTTGCTCCATGTAGATTTGTGTATTTTATCTAGATTCCATACAGTCAAGCTGTATCTACTAAAAAGGTTTGGAGGGGTGTAATTTGACTTTATCACCACAGGTGAACATCAACAGCATTTATACATCCACACTTATCCTACTATCTACTTCCCACAGGTCTGTGCCTGCTGTGCCTACAGCACTTCTGCAAGTTGGGAGAAATTCTTCAAGGATCATATCTGCTAGGAACAAAAAAAAGGATGTAGGATTATGCACAGTGGTAATGTTAGTTCACTTGGAACATGAATTACACAGACAAAAAAAACCCAAATCAGCATGGTCACCTGCTGACACTAGGATCCCAGTGTGATGATCCCATCTGTCCTGAAAGAGCAACACTATAAGTAGCCATGGTGACTAATCCAATGGTAGTTCCACTGAGGATAGACACAGCCACTCTAAGAATCAACTCTCTGAAGATAATTGACCACATATCTGAGAAGATCATATGTCATAGACTATCGTTTAGTGAGCTGTAAGTTTTTGGGGTTTTTTTAATGTTTCTAATTTTCAAGAAAAGCTATTTTTAAGATAGCAATTTTAAATAATGGATAGTGAACTTTAAATTCTGGGCTCAGTAATTGCTAAATTGCCAGTAATTGCTAATTTGGCTTCCACTTAACAAAAACAGCTCTCAGAGAGGTCCCTTTTCATGTGGTGCTTTTCTTTTGTTATGTTCTTTATGAACTTTTTCAGTGTGATATTTATTTACTAAGTCTAGGTCAAATATGTCTCACATAAAAACTATTCATTCTATTTAACTAATTTCAAATCATCAAGGGTTGCAAAATTTCATTTCTGAATTTTTCAAATTCCATTTTGACTACAAAATTGCAAATGAGTCATTTAGCAACTCAATAACAGAGGTTTCTTATTTTTAAAAAGATAAAATAATGTCTATTTTTTTGCTTGGAATAAAGGAAAAATTTCACTGGAAATATTAAAAGGCTATGGCTGCCATTTTTCTAAGACTGAATGCTGAAAGATTTGTTTCCTTAAACAGTTGCAGGATGAAAATTCCAAATGTTTGCAGAAGCTTGCATTCATTCCAAAAGCTGTTTGTTGGCCATGGATATTGTTTCTTTGCCTGTGACAGTGCTTTTATCTGCTTGAAGAAAGGAAAAAAGCATATCATAGGGAAATGATGGCACCCTGTAAATAGCAAATAGACTTTTGTGGAGTGTTCTGTATTTGGTTGGGTTTGGTTTTTTTGACAGTTTTTTGGTTTGGGTTTTTTTGGCTTTTATTAAATAATAGCCACAATAAGTAGCTGCATGACCAGTTTGGAGGATGACAATTTCTTGATAAAGCATTCTTAAAGTATTTTTTGAAAGGGATTTTTACTCTTCATTCTATTGCAACAGTTAACTGAACAACTTTTCCTCATCATACAAATTCCCTCTTAAATACTGGAAATATGCTAGAGTGTTTTCCCACAGCCTTCTCTTCTCCAGGCTAAACAACCTCAAAACTCTCAGACTGTTTTTGTAAGAGAGGCTTAATCTCGCTGGTCATTTGTGTGATCCTTTTCTGGACTAGCTGCAACAGGTTCGTGTCCTTCTTATCTTGGGGGTCCCACAAATGGATGCAGAACTTCATCTGGACGACATTCTTTCCCTCAGGTGTGTGTACAACACATGTCCTTTGATCTTTCTGGATTACATACTTGCAAAAGCCCTTCTTTTTACTCATTGTATACCTTGCCAAGGTAAGCTCTAGACACACCTTGGCCATCCTAACCCCAACCCAATACAACTTGGCAGTATCCTTACACTCTGCCTAGGATAGCTGTCCTTGATTCCACTGCCTGTGAATTTCCTTCTTGCCCTTGTTTTTGGTCAGAAGGTCTTTAGCCACCATGCCAGTCTCTTGCCTTTCTTTCCTCATTTCTTACATCTAGGAATTGAAAGCTCTTGTGAGCTATGTAGTGTTCTTAAAGATCTTCCAGCTCTGTTCTGCTTCCTTGTCCCTGAGAGCAGTTTCACAGGGAGTCCTACTGACTAACTGCCTGAACAGCTGGATCTGAAATTCTTCTATAGGTGACTTAGCCAGTGCCCTTGCTAGCAGTGCATGTCCAGAGTGCATTTATTCACTGGGAAAGTGGAAAAGGGAGGGATGAGACACATGATATAAAGCAGGGTTTAAAAAATAGCCAAGGAGCACCAGTGATAAAACAGAAGCCTGTGACTATTACCTGGATATCTTCATTCTGCTGATTATCTCCCAGTGTTTCCATCTCATATACATTCATAACCATGTGGACATGTTTTTTAACCATCATATCACATATTTATTTGCATTTATCCCTCAGGTGTATGGGTGGAATTAATCTGCTCTAACCTGATGATGTGCAGATTAGATATCTGAGCCTGAATATGACACCTTGGTTGGACTTGTCTCGTTTTAGTATAGAGAAATAAATGTCTTCCTGAAGTGATTAATTTTCTTTTGTGAGGAGGTGATGTGAGTTACATGAATCATTCTCTGAAGTGTCTGATTTTACTTCTGACTGTAAAGACAGTCTAGCATTTTTCAACAGATTTAGTAATCTACGATTTTTACATCTAGGACTGATTTGAATTCTCTGCTTAATTGCTTGAGATGAATATGCTCAGTACTGTGTCTTACTAGATCAGATATTCTGTCTCAGTGATCATTTGCCCTTCCAAATATTCTTATAATAATTTCAATATAAACATGCACAATAGGAGCTACTTCACCAGTATCTATCTGCATCTTTCTCTAAGGGAAGACTTACATATGCGAGATAATGTCTTAATTTTTGGCTTACAACAAGTATCGAATTAGTGCAGTATTTAGAGTTGGATATCCATATGATGTTGTTGATTCCCCAGAAACATTTATTTTCAAATCATGTAAAAATTTCCCCTCATAACTTTCTCATATGTTTTTCCTTAAGATTTCAAAAATGAGACAGTTGATTCTCAGCTGTTCTTGATCCCTTAGCTTTTAAATTTTCAGATTCTGTGCTACCTAGGGATGTAGCCTCAATTAGGTGCCATATTAAGCTCCCTCTAAGGAGCAGGTAGACAAAACAAACCAATTTCTGCTGGAAGACCAAGGACAACTTTCAGCCCACGAACACAAACAATGATGGACTGAGGGGTGGAACGAGAAGGATGGGACCTCATGGCCTGGAGCTGTAATTGGACAATTGGACCCCAATATGCAAATAGGCCTAAACTTATAAGACAGTAAAATCTCATGACCGGGCAGCCATTTTTGTAACCACTCTCAGCCCACCCTGGGTGCAGCCTTGCTTAGGCTTCTGTAATGCCCAGGGTGGATCCTGGAGACCTCTTAATAAATACCGACTTTATTCTCTAGCTTTGCCTAGCCTCTGTTTCAGGTCAGCCTTCCCAAGGAAACGTTCTGACCTCAAAACCAAGAAATTCTCAGCATGTGCCACTGTAAGAAAACTGTAAATTAGTCAGAGGAAACGTATTCCCAATTAATTAGCTGCATCTATAGACAAGTGTCCTGATTTCAGCTGGGATAGAGTTAACTTCTTTAGTAGTAGTCCCTTGAATTCACTATGAGAATAACATTGATAACACATAGGTGTTTGGTTGTTGCTAAATGGTGTTTGCCCTAAGTCAAGGACTTCTTTTGTGTTTAATGCTCTGCCGCTGAGGAGATACACAAAAAACCTCGGAAGGAGCACAACCAGGACAGGTGACGCAAACTGACCAAAGGGAGATTCCACGCCATGGAATGTCTTGGCCAGGTAATAAACTGGAGGAGTTACCCAGAAGAGGTCTGATGGGGATGCAGGGACAGGCTCTGGAACTGGTCAGAAGGTGGTAAGCAATTGAATTGTACATCAGTTGTTTTTCCTGATTTGTGTGTTTTTGTTTTTTTTTTTTTTTTCCTTTTACTATTATTATTATTATTTACTATTATTGCTTTTTTAAAAATTTTGTCTCAATTTTTAAGCTGTTCTTACCTCAACATATTGTTTTACTTTTTATTTTCCTCTCCATTCCACCAGAACAGAGGAGGTGAGCAAGTGGTTGTGTGGTATATAGTTGCCAGCTGGGGTTTAATGATGACAAGAAGTTTGGCATCCAGTACAATCCCTTCAAGAAAATTTTATCTATTGTCATAGAGAAAAGATAGACATTTCTAAAGTGGAAAGCCAACTTGGAAAACTACCTTACACTTTTTATACGATGAAATTTAATAAGACAAATCCAAAATGACTAAAGAATATTTTACATATGCATACTGGTCAACTTACATGTACTGTAGTTCTGATTTGTATTCACTGTTATCTTGTGAAATACATTTCATCTATAAAGTTTGTTTACCTCAGTAAAATAGGAATATGGTGCTTTTCTGTTTTGGAACCCAAGTATGAAGAACAGTTGCTAAGTTTATGATGCCATTAGCAGAGCATGAAAGGTATTTGGCTGATAAAAGATAATTTGGCTGAAGTTATAAAAAATAATGAAGGTTTTTCCACTCAACAACAACCATTTAGTTGATAGTCACTGAGGAGGAATATGTTTATCTCGGCTTCCTCCCTAATAAGTAGAACAAGACAGTCCTCCCTAGATGCCAGTATATTTAATGCTGAATTGCTCTTTAAAGTATTTTTTTAACTTTCAACTAACTACAGAGTGAGTTCATGATGAAGAGAATCCCAAATTATGTGTTTTGAATAGGTGGCTAGAATTAAGGAGAATGAAACAAGGTCAGAGAACAAAGTCTAAGGAATGGAAATTGTGCTTGCCAATATGTTTCCCTAGTAAATATATTTATCAAAAGAGTTTATGACAGGGAGCAACCAAAATTTGATCTATCAATTGAATTTTCATATTAAAATAACATTCAGATGTTATTTATGAGAGACATTCCTAAAGACAGTTAATTACATTTTCATCTTTCTAGCATCAGGAATTTTGAGGAAAATGGTATATAATTAGTAAACACATACACAACTGTATATACATGTATATATATATAAAAATGTATATAAAATATTTTGTATTGATTTTTATATTCAAATTGAAAGATTATAAGCATATCTTGCAGGAAAAGCTAGGTGGTGTAAGACAACCTGTCAGTAAGATGCAAACTAATGACAGGTGACAATTCTCCTCAGGCCTGTCTTCATTCAACCTGATTTAATTATAGCAATATTAATTGTTGCCATTTTTTTCAACCATCTCACACAGTTTTACTATCATAATAGAAGCAGGAGACAGAGCCTATGTTCTGAATCTGCATAATAGTTGTACTAGATCAGCAAAAGATAAAATCTTACTCATCAAGCAAGATCTAAATATTCCTCAGCTATGACAAGCATATAGGATCAGCAAATACACTTCAAAGAAAATTTAGATGTTAAAGAGGAAAGAGTGAGCATAGATTCTTTTACAAATTCCATTAAAGACTGCAAACCCCATCACACAGTGTGAATTAAAGCAGTTTAAATAGGTTGGCATGATAATTTAGGACTTTAAAACACCCGATATTGTTTTGTTTATTTGCTTGTTTTCCTGATATTGAAGTGAGAGTGGCAGAGTGGCTGTTGAATAGATGAAAGCATACACGCGTTTAAGTTTCACAGTTACATATTCAATACCACAGGCACCAGTACAAAGTCTGGTATAAAGTGTATTGCTGGAGCTCTTCCACTTTATACAAATAATAAAAAATATTGCCTTTACATTGGGCTGCAATGCAGCCATTCTCCTTTTGCTTTCTGCAAAAAAAGCTATTAAATATTACTATTCTGCCCACAAGACAAAAGAGAAACATTCTCTGAAAAGAGCTTTGGAGTATTTTTGAAGTAAAAGTAGATCAGGTGCAAGAGGGGAAAAGGAGTTACTGCTCTTTGCACCTTTGTCATTTATCTAGAATCCCCAAAATGCAAATACTTGGGTAAATCCCTTTAGCAGAGAAGGCAATTGAATTTTTCTATAATATGCTGAGTCTCAAACCACTGACCTAAAGGACTGCAGACAAACACTGCTATCACAGAATCAACATTACCTGATTTTTTTAAAAAATATTTTTATTTATTATTCTTTCTCTCCAGACAGACTGGATGGTAATTTTTTTCCTGCTTTTAAACACACATTCAGAAAATTTTAACACAGAAAAAAATCTATATGCCATTATATACCTATTAGAGCTACACAATTGAGAAAAAAACCCCATCTTTTTAGAAGGGATGGAAAATTCCTCAAGTCCTCAAACTTTAACTCCAGCTTAAGCCTAACCTTACTATTCATGGCTAAATGTATACACCGATGGAGTACAGGGACTTTAACTGCACTCTGTAAATTCTCTGCAAAATTGTCTTATGTCTTTTTTTTTTTTAATAATAATATGCTGCACTTATTCTCATAGTAATAATCTTTGGTCTATCTGATAGTTCTGCTCATGTGTCTATGATGATTTGTGATCAGTTACTTTATAGATTATCATCTGGTCTTGTGAAGTTGGCCATATCTATATCCATGTGTATGTTTCTTACAACTACCATGGACTTTTTGTTAGAATAAGATTTATTGGAATTTTATAGGATAGAACTAAAATTCAGTTAATTCTCTTTAACTCTGTCAGCCAAATTAGGAAGTAATTAACTGAAAAAACTTAGAATTTTAAATTATCATTAGTTTGCCTAGAATATATATCAACACAGGATTATTGGCTCAAAATAGATGTATTCATTTGATTACTTGGAAAAAGTAATACAATCTTGTTAACTGTTAGTGGGAAGTTACAGCATTTTATTTACAGTCAATATAAAAACAAGGTGTGAGATATTCCATTTCTATTAGAAAGTTTGAAATTGTGAAGGTGGTTCAAAGTTTCTTGATGGTGAAATTGTTCTTCAGAAACAAGTAATCTCCTACACTGAAGTTCTGTATTGTTCTCAAAAACATGTACAAAAACAAAACAAAACAAAAAAACCCAACCAAAAATCGTTCTATAGTTAGATACAACAATCATGAATCCTTGTAAATGAAGTCAATACCAATTATTCTTTCAGCTCTATAAACTAAAAAGACAAAAATAGTTTTATTTGCTCAATGTATCACAAATATATCACATAAAGTAATGTTTCTACACAAATTAAAATGACAAGATTATCACCATAGACAGTTTGTTTCATTTTGTTTTTCACTGATGTTCAAATTTTATAGTACATTAATAAATTAAACAGGTTAATAAAAAAAAAAAAAACAAGAAAAATTGAGATGTCACATGCAGAATGGTTTGTAACATATTAAAAAGAAGAGCCCAATGGGATTTTCTGAGGAGTCTGATAAAACAATCCAAGGTGGCTGAATGCTATAAAAACACTGCTGACCCTATAACAACAGCAGCTCCTGGAATTTAAAAGATTGATGCCTAATTTTACAATAAGGAAATCTCCTAATCAATTTGTAGACCTTGATTAAATAATTGTGATAAACAATGATTTTTAAAATTATTTTGCATGGCGAATGGAAAAAAAAAAATCATTACTCCACTAAGTTGAATATATTGAAAAATATATATCTATGTCCCATTAAACATTACCTTTTTTTTTTTTTTTTCAGATGTCCATAGGATCACAGGAACANCTTGGAAAAAGTAATACAATCTTGTTAACTGTTAGTGGGAAGTTACAGCATTTTATTTACAGTCAATATAAAAACAAGGTGTGAGATATTCCATTTCTATTAGAAAGTTTGAAATTGTGAAGGTGGTTCAAAGTTTCTTGATGGTGAAATTGTTCTTCAGAAACAAGTAATCTCCTACACTGAAGTTCTGTATTGTTCTCAAAAACATGTACAAAAACAAAACAAAACAAAAAAACCCAACCAAAAATCGTTCTATAGTTAGATACAACAATCATGAATCCTTGTAAATGAAGTCAATACCAATTATTCTTTCAGCTCTATAAACTAAAAAGACAAAAATAGTTTTATTTGCTCAATGTATCATAAATATATCACATAAAGTAATGTTTCTACACAAAATTAAAATGACAAGACTATCACCATAGACAGTTTGTTTCATTTTGGTTTTCACTGATGTTCAAATTTTATAGTACATTAATAAATTGCAGGACTAGAGAGTGTGTGGGAAGAGCCTAGGAAAGATCCAGAGTCTTAGTTTCTGAATGAGTTGAAGACCAAGGATCCAGGGTGGATCACCTGGGTGTTAGTTGAATATAAAACTTGTGCTTATGATCAACAGATTTGTGAATGGGGGTATGACCGTGGGTTAAGGAGTAATGGTCTCTATCTACCAGCATGTCTGATAGATTCGGGCCTGATCAACTGGAGGAGAGGAACCTGATTTACTGTTGTTCTGTGTTCACGTGAGTGCTGCATTAAAGGCACTGGACTGTGTTGGTTTATGTGTATGTATACTTGTGTGTGTATATATGCTTGTGTGTGTATAACTTTGTATGCATACACACACACACACATCTTTGGAGAACACCTATTTACTGTCTGGATCTACTGATGGAAGCAGTAATAGACTGTGATTCCTTGGAGAATGAGAGTGCACCACATGGAGCTCTAGTGCACAGGGAATGAGGAATTCTTGGTGTCCTGAGGATCATCAGGTTCAGTTACTTTAACAGGGAGACACATGGGAAAATTTAGTTTAAGCACTTTGACAGTTATATTCTACACTGGTGTTTGTCTTGCTGAGCTTTACCATGATGTACTACCACTTATAAAACGCTGAAAATCAAACAAGAACTTTTCCTGAGCAGCTCTGATATGCTGTTTGCGTTTCCTGCATTTCTCCTGCTGTGTGCTCCAGGCTGCTTCTCTTGTGAAATTCAGTGTTGATGTTAAGAAACATATTAGATATACATGTGAAAATCAAGCTCAATTCCTGAAGGAAAAAGTTACAATCTCAGCTGATTGTAATGCTTAGGTACCCAGCTGCTGTAACACAGACAGATGTTGAGTATGAAATGTTTTCTTCTCTCTTCAGTGTGTGAGAACAATTGGTGCTTCAGATTTAAGGCCAGAACAGACTGAATGCTGAACAGAGACCTGCCCTTATCATGCAGCTGCATACTGCTAGGTAATTACAAATGCTGAGTTCAGAGGTACATTTCAAATTGCTTGTTTAACTGGGTTGTAAGACAGTAGGTCTGACAAAGGAGAACCTATGGACCTGAAACTCTTTTAAAGGTAAATGCTTACAATCTTTCCTCTATATATGAATAGGTGTACTTTTGCAAAATTTTCTTCGGAAATTTACCCAAGTAGAAAGGACTTTATGAAATTCTTGTCCCTCTCTTAATACTATTGGACTGTGAATGAAATACATGTCTGAAAATACTTGTTTCAATACCTCTCTGACCAAAATTATATTCAAGCCAGTTATAGAAATTCAACAGCTGTTTTAGAAAACAATATGCTATAAATATTTGATATTTCGAGACATTTGCTATGTATTTTATTGCAACCCTAATATTGTGATTACAGGGACCTAAGGGCCAGGGTGAAGGGAATGGATGGTGAGAGGGTGTAGCTTTCCATCTTCAAGATAAATGGGAAAGCCTAAGTCCTGTCTCCTCTGTATGTAAATATACGAAGAACAAGAAAAAGAAGGAATTAAAAAACTACTTGCGATCACAGANTTCAGATGTCCATAGGATCACAGGCACATGAAAGTTCAGCCTTGCCAAAAAAGTTGTAAACTGTGTTTTCCACTATTACATAAAATAGGATTGATCTTTGCTAGTTCATTATTAACAAAATATTATGATAATAAAAAAGGTGTGCTTTTACTTCATTTTCAGGGTAAAATTTCCTGTACTATAATGTTCCCATTTTATTAGAATTATTTGCATGCCAAACATCATCCATATGAACCGACACTTAAGTTTTTTCTTTGCTGCTATTTAGACTTTTTGGTCAGTCACTAAGAGACCAGTCTCCAGGGAGTCAGCAAATTTCTCCTATAGCAAAACTGTGTTTCTAGGAGCAACTAAAAGACAGCTGATGCTGTTCCACAGAAAAGACAGCTGAGAACTGGTTTCATTCTTTTGTCACCCATTATTTCCCCTCAGCTGACTTCTTGCCTCTACTATACCTGTGTAGTCAGGACAACAATGGAAGAATAGAAACCTTGTCCATCAAAAAAGCAGCTTCTTACTCACCTTCTCACTCTAGATAACTGCTCTCCCATCCCTTAGACTGAAATAGCAACTAGGATACAAGTGGTTTCTTTCCTAGATAGTACACATTTACACATTTACACTGTAAATGTGTAAATTCACTACTTGAGCTCGATGAAACTTCTCTGCTTCTCCTTTCCCTGCTTTCAGAATTAATTGAAGTGGGAATGGCCCTGTGGAATGTGAAAAATATTGTATCAAGCTCTCATGAAAATTTTCTTTATACTGCCTTTGCATTTTTTCTCAGGAAAATTCTGTATAAAAGAATCAATTCTGATTGTGTTTCCAGGAAAGAATATTCAGTAATTCCTACCTTTTCATTATGTTCAGAATTTCACCACACGCATGGGGAAAGAGAGACTAGTGGGTAAAATTGTTTCTTTTGTGTTGAACACATGCAGCTTACTTCAGTATCTGCCTTGTAGATTTGGAATGTCTTTTTCCTGTATAATACAAATAATACCAAACATCAATATTTTCCATGTCTACCTCAAAACAAGATGATTAAAGGAAAATAAACACACACACATAGATTTATATGAATGCAAATATAAGTATTAACATATGTAGGCAGGTGGGTAGGGTCTTTTCTGCTTTTTCTAACTGAATAGAACATGAAAAACATGACATTGTGAGCATAGCATGAGAAAATGCTGGACATAACAAATTAGAATACAATAATCTGATAGAAATTTCAGGTAGCACTGTGAGAAATTGCAGGACTAGAGAGTGTGTGGGAAGAGCCTAGGAAAGATCCAGAGTCTTAGTTTCTGAATGAGTTGAAGACCAAGGATCCAGGGTGGATCACATGGGTGTTAGTTGAATATAAAACTTGTGCTTATGATCAACAGATTTGTGAATGGGGGTATGACCGTGGGTTAAGGAGTAATGGTCTCTATCTACCAGCATGTCTGATAGATTCGGGCCTGATCAACTGGAGGAGAGGAACCTGATTTACTGTTGTTCTGTGTTCACGTGAGTGCTGCATTAAAGGCACTGGACTGTGTTGGTTTATGTGTATGTATACTTGTGTGTGTATATATGCTTGTGTGTGTATAACTTTGTATGCATACACACACACACACATCTTTGGAGAACACCTATTTACTGTCTGGATCTACTGATGGAAGCAGTAATAGACTGTGATTCCTTGGAGAATGAGAGTGCACCACATGGAGCTCTAGTGCACAGGGAATGAGGAATTCTTGGTGTCCTGAGGATCATCAGGTTCAGTTACTTTAACAGGGAGACACATGGGAAAATTTAGTTTAAGCACTTTGACAGTTATATTCTACACTGGTGTTTGTCTTGCTGAGCTTTACCATGATGTACTACCACTTATAAAACGCTGAAAATCAAACAAGAACTTTTCCTGAGCAGCTCTGATATGCTGTTTGCGTTTCCTGCATTTCTCCTGCTGTGTGCTCCAGGCTGCTTCTCTTGTGAAATTCAGTGTTGATGTTAAGAAACATATTAGATATACATGTGAAAATCAAGCTCAATTCCTGAAGGAAAAAGTTACAATCTCAGCTGATTGTAATGCTTAGGTACCCAGCTGCTGTAACACAGACAGATGTTGAGTATGAAATGTTTTCTTCTCTCTTCAGTGTGTGAGAACAATTGGTGCTTCAGATTTAAGGCCAGAACAGACTGAATGCTGAACAGAGACCTGCCCTTATCATGCAGCTGCATACTGCTAGGTAATTACAAATGCTGAGTTCAGAGGTACATTTCAAATTGCTTGTTTAACTGGGTTGTAAGACAGTAGGTCTGACAAAGGAGAACCTATGGACCTGAAACTCTTTTAAAGGTAAATGCTTACAATCTTTCCTCTATATATGAATAGGTGTACTTTTGCAAAATTTTCTTCGGAAATTTACCCAAGTAGAAAGGACTTTATGAAATTCTTGTCCCTCTCTTAATACTATTGGACTGTGAATGAAATACATGTCTGAAAATACTTGTTTCAATACCTCTCTGACCAAAATTATATTCAAGCCAGTTATAGAAATTCAACAGCTGTTTTAGAAAACAATATGCTATAAATATTTGATATTTCGAGACATTTGCTATGTATTTTATTGCAACCCTAATATTGTGATTACAGGGACCTAAGGGCCAGGGTGAAGGGAATGGATGGTGAGAGGGTGTAGCTTTCCATCTTCAAGATAAATGGGAAAGCCTAAGTCCTGTCTCCTCTGTATGTAAATATACGAAGAACAAGAAAAAGAAGGAATTAAAAAACTACTTGCGATCACAGAACCACAATATAATTATGATGCAAGACACATGGTGGGGCACCTTCAATGACTGAAGTGGATTCAAGCTCTTCAAAAAGTGTAACAGAAAGAAGAGACAGTTTTGCACCCTGTGTGGAGTAGCTTGAATGTACATTTATATTTCTAAGACATGACTGAGGATTTATGGGTCAGCGTCTTGAGTTTGCATGGTCAAGATTTGGTAGTGGTGTGGGGGGTGGCTACAGGGTGGCTTCTGTGGGGGGTTGCCAGAAGCTTCCTCCAAGTCTGTCAAAGCCAATGGGACAACTCAGTGAAAGCCTTGTTAGAGTAGAAGTAAATAACATGATTCTTTTACTGTTCACAGTCAGTAATTTCACCACAGAAGCCAAACGTTGGTTATACATATTGGTAAATTCCCTAGGAATTCCTAGGGAATTCCCTATAATTTTTTGTCTTTCTTGCCAAAGTAACAGTGGAAAATCTCAAAATTCTTAACATTGAAAAGATGAATAACTCTGAGCCTGGAAGGCTCTGCTGTGAACAGAATGGTAGCAGGCAGATAAATTCACATCTTTATTATTGCACTTGCAAGGACAAAAGACAATGACNTTAGCTAGTCTATAACATCTGAAGATGTTTTCTGATTTGTAGACTGAGAAACTCTCTTTAAGGAAGATAGAATTTTTTTCCATGATATCAGAGCTACTATGGAGAAGTGC
This sequence comes from Hippolais icterina, assembly GCA_013400075.1. Lineage (NCBI taxonomy): Eukaryota > Metazoa > Chordata > Aves > Passeriformes > Sylviidae > Hippolais > Hippolais icterina. The sequence continues at coordinate 170,355 of VWYN01022440.1, forward strand.
AGGAGTTAGCAGGCTTTATGTACTATTAATAGCAACTTATATATTGTGCTTGCATCTTAATGGTGAATGCAATCATTTTAGCTCCTCACAGTGGTCTATATGTATGTATAAATTAATAGGAAACTTAGATTACAGACTATCTGTGTTCTGGAATCTTTTTATCAGTAAGAAAGTGGCTAAATTGTTCCTTGTGAGGTGAATTTATTAATAAATATAACTCTTCCCACAACAAAGAATGGTCATTAAAAATAGCAACTCTCTGTTGAAAGGCTTTTAAAAAGTCTATATGTTTGGCTTAATTGCATCTTTAAAATGACTGAAATAATCCTCCCAACAATCCTTTCCTATTATCCAGGATTATGAATAAACCTTTAAACAAATTTACAATCTCTTAAAGGCCTGATTCTCAGCTGGTATAAATTAGCATGTATTCACTGAAATGTGTAAATTGGCAAACCTCTGGTGCTAGTAGAGCTATATTGATCTAAGTCAACTAGAAACAGCCCAATATTCCACTGAAAACTCTTCCATAGTTTGTTTAAATTATTATATTACTTCCAGGATGGATTATGGGAATATAAACGTGTTTCCCTGTGGAGGTAAAAATGATTGACTTTTCCTGTCTCAGTAGAACTTTAATAAATTAGCTGATTTCCACAGGGCTTTCTTATACATAATTTCAAAGTGCTAAGAGTGTTATCTTTAAGTTCATTTACACAAGAGACAATAATAGCTATAATTGTAAAACAAAATTATATGATTTGATTAACAGTAATTAAAAACATCTAGTTATATTTACTTAACTCTGTGAAGACTTGATCATGAATGATGGTTACGCACTTTAAAAATAAACTATGACTAGATATTTTGCTTTTTTAATGCTTGTAGCACTTAAGATGGGTGTCAGTGTAAGAGAGTTTAATTTCTTGCACTTTTAGTTATACTGTACTGCACTGGTACTGCTTACTGCTTACTTTTTTTTTTTTTTTTTTTTTTTTTTTAGAGAGTTTCACACTGCATGTAAAATTTTAACAGGCTAAACCTACTTCATGTCCATAACACATACCAACATACTTTTCAACAACACCATAAAACATATGAAGAGTTATGCAAGTATTTTGGGATACCCATACTCACAGAAGTAGGGTAAAATTACTTTGTACACTCAAGGGTGAAAAGTGTGTCTCTACTACAAGCAACATTGCAGAGGGAAAAATCAAGAAACATAATATAAAGGAAAATTGATTCTTCTCTCACGACCATTCTCTAAGTCACTGTTTATCCAACAGAAGAAGCCAAAAAGATGGCTGCTTGCTGCTTTGGTTGGATTATTTGAAGACTGAATGAATGAGATATTTGAATAAAATTGTATAATTTATAGCGTGCTGATGGAAGTATTTGCCTGTAGCAGAAACGTCATTCAATTCATATTTAAATACCCCCATTTTTACCTATAATACATAAGAAACAGATATCCAGGCACCAGCTCACCTTTTCAATTCTATATTTACTCACATTTCCCTGCAGATGGCCATTAGGAAGACCAGAACTGTACTTTTCATAACCACAAACAATGTCAGAGAAATTGCTTCTTGCTAAGAATATGTACAGATTAAAGGCAAAAGCAGTACTCCTGAATTACATCAGTCAAAGGTAGATCCTATTTATGGTATGTTTTTATTTGAAATCCAGGTTCTATTTAAAATATCTAATATTTTCAATTTAATATGTCTAATAATAATCATGGTTCATGATTTTGATAACAGCATAGATAAAACAATTTTATTTAAGCATTAATGTAATTTCTGCTATAATTTCTACTATAATTTCAATACATTTTGAACAACTAGACTTTTTAAAGAGACTTTTAAAAGCTCTTTGGCAAACAAGAATGAAAATTGTTACATAAAAACTTATTTTGCTTTTTATAGAATATATCTTATGAAGATGTTAATTTATTGTAAATAACAGATTTGGAAAAACAAATATGTTGTTACTTACTTATAGGGCATTTGGTAACTTTCAAAAAAATTCAAGATATAGATATAAGACCCTACCAAAAAAGAACTAAAATATGAGCAGGAAGCAGCTGAACATCACCAGCTGATGGAAAGTAGATGATAAATATTTTTAGTTTTCTTTGCTTCTATGTGTGATATTTGCTTTTACTTTTTAAGTTGTGTTTTTTTTCAGCCCATGAGATTTTTATTTTCTTCCCCTTTCCCACACAAGAGAAGAAGTGCGAAAGTGGTACAGGGGCCAGCCAAGATCTCTCCATCCCATTATGGCTTCCAGCTTTCAAGTATTTGTGGAGATTAATACTTTCATATAAATTATTTCATGTCTCAATTTTCTTCTGGAGTTGAAAAGCAAGGAAAAAAAAAAAAAAAGCCAATTATTTTTTTGGATGTAGAGGCAATGCAGCAGAAAAATAATTAGTGGGATGTTTCAATATAAAGATCATGTAAGTGATGCCAAAGCTTCTGTTTTCAATTCTAGAAGGATGATCAAATTTTTGTAAACAATTTTTATTTCCCTTATCTTTTGGTTTCTCTTCTTTGGCTATTATAATCTGAGAAAAAAAAACCAAAGTAAAAGTAATACCTTCAACAATAGTTTAGTCTTCCTAGTTCTGTGTTGGAAATTTCTTTTTGAACTTGTACAATTAAATGTTGAATAGTAACACTGTCCAAGCTGATGGTTTTTTGTAAAAGATCCTGAAGATCACTGAAGTTTCTATGTAGTGCTCTTCCACTGCATGGAAAAGTGAACCCGTTCAAGTGGATCAAGGCTAGAATTAGTAATACTAAGTTACTTGATTGTGAGAATTAATTAGTATAAAAAGAAAAGTTTTTGCAAATATTATATGTCAAACACGTGTTAATGTTTGAAGGTATTTTGTAGATACAGCAACTGTAGAGATTTCTATAAATATCAATCTAGTATTATGTGGAGAATGAGTAAAAAATTTAAATAAAATTAATACTTTCCAATTAACAAATTGCATCTCTCAAATGTTCTCAGAAATTCTCTCTACATTTTCCAGTGAATCAAATCCCAAATAAACCTATTATTTTCAATGCACATTACAATGATAAAGCAGCACAAAGTCAAAGAGCAATAGCTGAAGATCACAAAGATGAAGATCCAAAATATTTCTAGTTAATTCTATATTAATCCAGTAATCATTGCACGGATTGAAGGCCAGACCCAAATAAGGACTTAGCTACTCCAGTACACAGCCTTTTAAATATAAATGATTACACAATAATAAAAATAAATAATAATAATAACATAAAAACAGTGTCTGGGAAAATTTAAAGTTAAATCAAAGTAGTAAATTTTGTGTGCAGTTTTGATTATTTTAGACATTTATAATATATTTTAAAAGAAATTTTAAAATCCAAAGGTTTGCCCTATGGAGATTCTAAGTGACAAAGCCCAGTTGTGACCTGAATACTTCTCCTTATTCAATTTAGACATGAAAGTAACCAATGTTCCTCAACAGATTAATTTTTTTTTCTTATTACCTCAACACCTACTATTGCAGCTTGTTGTATAGCCAAAATTTCCAAAGAGACAGGATAAGCAACCTTAAAAGGATTCAATTCCTTTTTAAGTCCAACAAACCTGTAAAAATGCATTCTTCTGCCATTTAATAAATACAATTATGTGAAACACCTGTGAAGGAAGGCAAAGGGAATTGAGAGTGTGCAGTTTGGAGAGGATAAGGCTTCAGGGTGACCTCATCGTGGCCTTCCAGAACCTAACAGGAGCCCACAAGAAAGATGGAGAGAGATTTTTACAAGAACACATAGTAAAACATGGGAAAATAGCTTCAGACTGAAAGAGGGTAGGTTTAGAAGAGACGTAAGGAAAAATTCTTTACTGTGAGTGTAGTGAGGCACTGGAGCAGGTTGATCAGAGAAGATGTGGATGTCCTATCCCTGGAAGTGTTCAAGGATCAACAACATGATCTACTGGAAGGTGCCTCTATCTATGGCAGGGCACTGGAATTAGATGATCATGGACGGTTCTATGATTCTACCATTTTAATTCAAAGTACTCAATTCAAACTACTTTATAGCATGATAAATAATGGAATTAAAAGTGAGCATGCTTGCCTCTCTACTGAGAGTGTACCTGAGTCACTGAAAGAGAAAAACACCTGCTCATTTGTGAGTACAGGTTGCTGAACAATACAGATATTAAATTCTGATTCTGTATTGCTATAGATAAGATCAAGGGATTGGTGTTCTCTGAATAAGTCCTTTGTTTGTTTTGGATTCAGCTCATCAAATTTCCCTTAAGTTTTCATGCTTTTCCTCATAGCTTGTTAATTTTGGGGCTTTTTAACCGGTGTTATCCTATTCTGAGATATTTTCACTTTCTCTGCTTCTATACTGCCAGCTTGCATAAGGGTTGTACAAATGGATAACAAAGTTTCCTTCGTGCTCCTCATCTTCACAGACTTTGCTGCAGGGGACAGTTCATTTGGCAGTACTTGTCTTTACATACAGGCATGTGCCTCTGTGTTTAGGGGTTGGCTTCAGCAAAGCCGTTTTGAAGTGTTCTGCAGCTCCTCCCCAAGGAATATGGATAAGCTCCTTTCCCATTCCAAAGGGAACAGAAAGGGGAGCAAAGGGGAGCATGGGGTGTGTGACAGAGCTGCTTGTTGTGTTCCTGGCAGCCAGTTAAGGTCAACCCACCACCATGTGATATAGTTACACCCCAAGACACCACTACTACTTTACACATCCAAACAGTAGCAAAAATACCACAAATTAGAAAGCAATAAAGTTTTTAGCGTCATAAAGTAATCATATTAAAAGGAAATCTACTGTAACTTTTACAGGGGGATTACTATATGCTTGGTGTATATTCACTTTCCTGCTGAGGAAGGGAAAGTGCATTCAACCTCTGAATCCTTAAAGGCCGGGGGAGAGGGGGTGGCATGAATGGGAGGAGGGAATTAAAAGAAAAAAAGTAGGATGGAAGAATCTGAGACATCAAACTGACTAAATGGCTGACAAACAGCCTGATCTTTTTTTTTTCAGCTTTGTCCTTTGTTTTCCCTCCAGATACACCACATCTGTTCATAAGCCTCACTTGTTATGTCATGTTTGATTTAGGCTGTACAGGGCAGGAATCCTCTTTGTGCTGCATCTGAGCAATATATGACATGTTTACATGTGAAAATGAAATAGGCCAGTCAGAGAAGAGGCATTCATCTCAGTAAGCAGAAGCATAAATGAAACACTCTAAAACATTTTTCTAGAAGCTGGACTCAGATATTTCATAAAGCTGAAGGACACTTGCATTTTGAAGGCAGATATTTGTATGCAGCCCATGAAGAGTGTAGGACAGCTGCTTTGTGGGGGTATGGCAACAATAATAAAATGAACTTTTCTACTTTACCAAAATAAATATCACAAAATTTAATGTTTAAGAGCTTAAGATTTAGATGCCTAAATATTTAAGAACTTAAAGCATTAAGATTTAAGTGGACTACCAACTAGTACTACTTCTAGAGAAATTTATTTTTGAATTATCATGAGCTGAAAAATGAACTCCATCTGGAGGGGAAAAAAAAGAAAAAAAGAGTCAAAATACATAGACAGATAGAATGCTACTATATAGAGATCCTTTTTTAGTGAAAAGGGGAAATCATGTATTTCCAAGAATATACATGCTCTCCACTTAATCAGTGTAAATTTTATAAATTTTACATACAATTTTCACCTATTTTTGGCAAGATAAAACAGTTATTAAAAATTCTTTATCTTTTTTTTAAAAAAGGAGTCATAAAGGTCTTTCTTTTGTTCTTTCTTTCTTTTGTTCTTTCTTTTTAACTTTTTGTTTCAAGGACACCTACCCGCAAGATATATTGTAATTTCTTTGTGTTCTGAAGAGATAGGAAAAAATGGTAAACATTAATACCTATTCATTATGTTTATCATAATTTCAAACTGGTGCCTGTTGGGACAGGGACTGAAGTTCTGGGCTTATGAGGGAGTCACATTCCAGAGGACTTATTTTGACAGCCATCAGTGTGCCAGCTCAGAGCAAAACTTTCATTCCAGACCACAGACAAAGGGTTTTAAGGCCAAGGTCTCAAGATCAGGAGTTTCCTATTGTCCATCACTATGACTGTTTAGCAAGCTACAAATTCATAGAGAGAAAGTCTTGTTTTATTGTCCTTGTGGTCCATAGTTACCTTGGACCTCTTGTGTGCATTAACAAACAGATGTATCCCTATATTATGTTTGACAAAACTTTATATGTAGGGGTTTTTTAGAACGATATAACTTCAGAGATTTTGTGGTTTATTTCACTTGTTATTTGGGTGAAAAAAAAAATTGTGGCCAAGAGGTGTCTGTGGGAGTGGTTCTGGATGGATAGCTGGCAGGAGAGTCTGGGAGAGTTACAAGGGAGTGGGAAGTTTTTAACAGCAAAACCTTGGCAAGTGAGTAATAGGTTATTTCACCATTCTACTAATACTGTTGATGTTAACAAGGACAGATCTGTCAACAGTGTGGCTGAACTACTGACATTTGTCATCTTTTGTCAGCTCTCACATCTCTTTTCAGTTGGGGCTGTACTTTCCTAGAATGTCAGATTTTTGAAAAGAGCCCATTTATGATACTCATAAGGCGAACACAAGGGTACAATGAAGTGGATTTCCATGAGTAATTACATCTGTCAACAGTGACAGTATTTATGATCCAGAATCATTAAGAAGACACAGAAGCTACCAGGATTCTGCCTGTACCATCTGAATGAGTGACTGGTACTGTCAACAACTGAATGCCCTGAGGAAAGGTGTGGATGATGGTTTTCTGAGGCCCCAGCAAGAGTGACAATGTGCTGGTGGAAAACAAGCAAAGAAGTTAGTGTTTCCTTTATTCATACCTGCAGAACTGTTAGCCTTGAGCAGCAAAGCATGATTGGCTTATGCATGATTGCATTTTGAGTGTTAGTTGGATTTCTGTACACAGGCTTTCAAGAACAGAATGAAAACAGCTATTCATAAATACGGCCCCAGTTCTTCTCTTTTCTATTGTCTGGTCTGAGAGCAGAGGATCTGATGTCAAAATAGCTGAAATTTTAGGTATGAAATTTCTGTACATACATAATTTTAATGACGACAAAAGGAGCCTGGTTACATGACTTTCTCTAAGGCATAATGAGCCAAAATTTCTAGAGATTATGAATATCTGCTGTAATAGTATTCCATTCAGCGCTGTTTATCAAAAAAGCAGAAATATTATCCCGTCTATAATTAGGTTTTGCCTATCCGAGGTTGATATGAGCGCAATCTTACAGATATCTATCAATAAATTATACAGATGGATATGATACAGAGACAGATATGAAATAAATGCCACAAAGTAACACCAAGGAAGGTTGAATACTTGTGAGGATGAAACGTCTTTTTTCTACTCATTAATTAGATAAATAATCCTGGAATGGAAGTTAATATGAATTGTGTCCATTTGTTTGGGTTTTGGCCCTTTTTCAATTAAGAATATCTCAAACATTTGAGGAAAAAGTATATACACATAATCATAGTTTGTCTTTTAAAAAATGAGTCCTACAGATGTTTTGTTTTTTTTCTAGTGTATAATAAAGTTTAGAAAAAGAAAAATTGTTTCTGTAATCATTAATAAAGAAACTAAACTACAAAACAGCATTAAAGATGTTAGTAAGTGAGAATGTAAGAACAGATACTGTTCCTAATGCCATACTGCAAGGGATTGTGCTTCTATATTTCACACAGCAAAAAAAAACCTGGTTGGATCAGCAGAATGGTAAGACTCATTTGCCCTCAGTGTCAAGCTCACAGATTTGCAGTAGCCTCTATCAAAAGCTGTAGTAATACCAGTGTGAATTACTTAGACTCTGCTTTCTGTAATTTAGTAATCCGTGGTCTTGGGCTCCAGCAAAATTTAGATTGGTTACAGTGGTGTCAGTTGATTCAGAATGGACTACAAAGCAAATCAGATTTTTAGAGCTAAGAAGGAAAGGTAGATTTACCAAAGTAAAATCCAATAGGAACACATAACTTTTTAGATCAAAGTAATCTTCTAGTATTTTTTTATTATCCAACCCCACATTGCAGCAAGAATTCCACTACCAACAGCTGGCATATGAATACATCATACACATTTAAGTAAAAATTAAGATTTTTAAAATATTTTGATTCATACTTTACTACCAGTAAATTCATGAAAAGAAATCAACTCAAAGGGGAATATTTTGGAGTGTACAACGAGAAACAGTGACTATAACCTGATTCATTTAAAGCAAAACCTATTAAATTAGGCTGACACTATCATAGTACTGATTTTGATTTAAATTAAGCATTGTCCATATAATTTTTTTTTGTGTTCACAGAAGTTAATTTCTGCTTAATATCATTATATTGTTAACACCAATTGAATTGGATTACATCTAGAACAGTGGAAACAGGGTTTCATTTGAATTAATGAAGATATATTCATTTCTAGGTATATTTTCAGGTCCTCAGTGGAACAGCTTGAAAGTAGGCTGGAACACAGCATGCTCTGTGACCTTTGTTCCATCTGTTCACAAAGGGCTTTGCAATGCCCATAACCTAGTCTCTACCTATTGCATCCAAGAAGTCTTAGAAAACCTTTTCCATCCTCCATCAGTAATATAATACTTCTCCAAGGCATGAAAAATATGTGGTTTTGGCCTAAAGCTAAGCAAGCAATTTGTGACCATTCCCAGCTCATCCACAGCACTTGTAAATTCGTTCTTGATTTCATAAAACAAAGAATCAGTGTTTTCTGTTTCCAATGCTCTTTCCTAACACCTGTGCTTGAGCATAGAGTCCTGAGTCTAGTTCTGGGATCCACATTACAGGAAAGACACTTGCCTGTTAAAGCAAGTCTGAAGGAGGACGATGAAGATGATCAGAAAGCTGAAACATCTCTCCTATGACAACAGGCTGAAGGGAGCTGGCTGGGGTTATTCAGCCTGCAGAAGACTGGGAAGATCTTATTGCAGTCTTTCAGTTCTTAAAGAGTGTTTATAAGAAGGAGAGAGGTCTTTTGAGAGAATCTGTAGCAAAAGTACACAGGTTTTTAAACTGAAAGAAGGTAGGTATAGAGTGGCTGTATAGATTGGCTGTGTTCTTTACAAGGAGGTTGGTGTAATACTGGCAGTTTGCCCCAGGAAGATGTTAATGTCCCATCACTGGAAGTGTTCAAAGTTAGATTGGATGGAGCTTTGAGCAACCTAATCCTGTGGAAAGTGTCCCTGCCCATGGCCAGACAGTTGGCCTGAATGATCATTGATGAATCTTTACAACCCAGTCCACTCTATGATTCTATGAGAAGAGGATACACAATAACCTGGAAACAGGCAGGATGAAGCACATATGCATACATAAAATTCAGAATAGAAGCAATCTAAATTAGTTCTATCATTGACTTTATGTTGGTGTGAATCTGTGATCTCGGTTAGAAAGAAAGTAAATGTTCTAGCTTATATTTATTACAAATTGTTTGGTTTCTTTTTTTTTTTTTCAGAAGAAAGGATTACATTATCTAAATGTGTTAGCAGTTCATCATGCAACTATTTTATATACTTTTTGAAGAAAAGAGCACTGCTTTTGTTTAAGTCTACATGATATGAATTTGTTCATGGAAAGCTGATGCAGATTAGGGAGGAAAAGAGATGACATTGGTAAAGACATATTTAGTTCAGTATTGTATATGAAAAGAGGGCATCTGTAGGAGAAATATATAAATATAAACATGCAATTTGGTTTAAAAGATAAGTTCTGAAAGAGGGTATTTTTACAACAGCAATATAGAACCATTTGCACTAACATTTTGATATTACTGTAAGAGGAGACTATCTTAGATCTTTCCTACTATTAAGGAAAATGAAAATCCTAATTAACACTGAGAGCTCTAATAAGCTTGTCAAGTTTTGAATCCTTAAGGTGTGCATTTAGTTCAACATTTCTGCCTCTGCTGAAATCAATTAAGTACATTAAACATCATTTTTTAATTATTTCTTTTTTACTGTATTTTAACACATTTACTAATTGCTTAAAAGTTCTTTTTGTACAATGACTGAAATCAGATTTCTGGCCTAGAAATTTTCTCATGTTATCACATATTTTTCTGATTTATTTGTTGAGAAATGAAATATTGAGGCAATTGTTCATGCAATACTTGTGTCTTTGTAGGTAACTGGATTTATGTATTTGTAACTTAGAGATAAAAAATTCTTTAATATTCTGATTTTGGAGATTTTTAGAGAAGGAACACAAAACTAAATTCATGTTTGCACTGTATATTTGAGATTCTCGCCACAATAATTTTCACCTCAGAAAGAAGTCAAGAGAAGACTAAAATGCCCTCAGTACTGCAGGTTCATGTCTGGCCCATCTCACATTAAAGGCTACAGAGGAAATATTACATCAAACAATACTGACAAACAGTTGGTGGCTAGCAAATTCAAAGCCCCACTTCAAATATTCCAATGGAAAATGAGACAATCTAATTTTGAAGTATATCTGATTTAAAAATATATATGCAATTTATGAAAAAATGGAAAGACAGATAAAATCATGGTTTTCAGTTCATTTCTCAAAAGAGTAACAGCAAAACTTATGTCAAGTACTAACTACTATTTTCCTTTTATGGATATAATTCTTCATCCATTACCTGCCTTTCCTTTAATTTTAATCATATTTGCTTGTTTGTTTGTGTTTGGTTTTTTGGGTTTTTTTGTTTTCTTTTTTTAATTTCAGTCAAATTTTAACAGAATATTATGGTGTTTACATACCTTCACCCTTTTCCTGACACAAGTTTCTAGTTCTCCATCTTTTTCTAGGAGATAGCAACATGGAGTAGACTGAAGGATTGTGTCAAATAATAAACAACAAAAAAATCAAGGCAATACAAAAATAGTTGATTTTCTGAGGTCCAACATACATTTTGTGCAAAGAGTGAGCTGCTTTAAATTTTTCTAGCAGGTGTTTAGGCACGCAACCTTTGTACTTTCAGGGTTCCTATAACAGCAATTTTTTCCCTAAGTAAACATAAGAAAAAAGAAATCCCTTGAATGTATAATTAATATAACCATTTCTTGTGATGGTATTTAGTTTTTATGTAAGTGAACACATTTAGTTACTGTATAAGAATGTGTAAAATTTTTTCCAATTTCACTCACCTCTCTGCAGGTACCAGTTTATATCTGAAGGCTTCGGTACATATACCCAAATAGCGTTCCTCTACTTGGTTTTATATTGTTTACGACTCTGTATTCAAAGGTATTAACATATATGTATTATGTATTAACTAGATCGAATTAAAATTAAAAAGCCAGTAAAACACCTTCTGTGTTTTTGTAAGATATTTGTTGAGTTAGACTAGAGGACCCAACAATGCTGAGCAATGGTGTACAGATCAGTAAGGCTACACTTTATAACCGTTAAAATATTTTTTTTCTTCTGTTGGATCATCTGCATAATTTTTTCTCCATATAGCAATATGATTTGCTAATTGTGTTGTGTGAAAATACAAATTAACACAAAATGAGAGCGATTTTGATCTCAAGGTTGAGTTATCTGTAGACACTGAAAATTAATCAGAATACTAGAATGTAAATATTAGCATAGAAAAAAAGTGTTAAGAAGTCAGGAAAAAATAGCGTCTCACTATATTACTAAAGGTAATCGAGCTTAATTGCAGACTTAATATTTGTTAGTATTCATTAGAGTTCTCTTTTTCTAAAAAAAGATTTAGTTCAATACGATAAAGTTAATGATTTTTTAATATATTCAGTTACATGCGTTGTACAAAAAGTGTATGTTTACTCTTCATTTGCAAATAAACTCTGGCAGCATTCAGAAATAGCACAAATTCAAATATTTTTTTAAGAGTTATTTTACTGTGAAATTAAAGGAACAATTTGAAATATTCTGATTTGTTTGATCAATTCCAGGTTTCCTGGCCAACAGAAATTTTTGCAAGCAGTGTTTAAATATATTGGAATTTTTGATTCAAGCTCTTATATAAAAACATGAAAAAAATTGGGACAAGTAAGTCACTGTTGACTGGTTTACTACTGAATTTGTATTCTAGAAGAACTATAATAGTTTAGCTTATTTTCCTAATTAAGAGGATAGTAATCTAATAATGATTATAATATCTTTTCTCTGAGTACATGTATATGATGTGCTACAAAGCACCATAACATATTTCTATTATTGCATTACACTGATTTGGTCACATAGAAAAAAAACAATGTATATTCAGATGGTTAAAATACTTAACATGGACTCTTAATAAAATATATGTGTGTGCTTACTTTTACCAATATGCAGAAAATCCTTTACCAGTGCGAAGTTATACAAGAAAAGCATATTATTTCATATAAGCCTAAACCTCAACTTTAAGATCCAGTTTCTCCTCCTAGTGAACTAACCTTTTCTCTTGCTATGCTTGACAGTAAACAGCCTAGAGTGATTTTTCCCTTAAAAATATTCCCATCACATGTTGTACTGTCAGAGTGATTTAGGGCACTGTTTCTGAAAATGGTTGAAATTGTTTCCTTTTGCTATACAAGTATTTGCATGATGAAAGCAATCATATTTTGTGTGTCTCATTAAAGATGTTTTGTAGCCTAATCACAACTTGTTAAAATAAGTGACAAACTTCACATGTACTTGAATAAACTTATCTGGAAATCTATCCTTAGAGAAGCTAAAAGAAACAAATTGTATAATCAGAGTATCTTGATCTGTGAAGGATGACTGATAGGGATTGTTGTGCTCATATAGATTTATTTCCCTGAAAGAGCCACATTGGTTATTTTATTAACACTAGATTATTCATGTAATCAGGAGAATATTATTGCAGAGAATTAAAAAAAAGGTTTGCAGAACTTTTAATTTTTCAAGAATTTGATTCAGATGAATAATAAAAACTATATTTTTGAATATTTTATTGATATCACTGAAATCCTATTTTTTTTTTTTTAACCTGAAATAATTTGTTTTTTGGGAAAAACACAGTATCTCAGGCTGTTTTAGGCTTTCTAGCTTCTTTTTAAAGTATGCCACCTGAATGAGTGGTCTACGATGTACTCTGGCATTCTAACACTAAGGAAGAATTGGTATCAAGTTATCAAAGCATGTATTATATTACTAAAGAATCAGGAAAGTAAAAAGATAAAGTTCTTAATTTTCACTTCTTTGAGACAACACAATACTACTTTTAAAACTACTTTTTTTTAAACAACTTTGTTTATTCTGACCTAATGGGACAAGTATGTGAAAACCTCCTAGGCACAGGATTTAATATATAGAATAATATATATTGAGAGGTAAGCTAGATGACCTTTAAAGGTCCCTTCCAAACCAAACTATTTTATGATTCTATAAAGATTTACACATTATATAGTAAGTAGGTGTGCTAGGATATATGAGTAGATTATAACAGTGGCAGTGTATATGACTATAGAATTCAGCTACTTGCAAGTATGAATTAATTATGTAAGCACACAAAGAAGATAGCTGTAAAAGTGCCTGATTATTAAGGTTTATCTTCCTTTTCTCACACCTTTTTTCTATACAGCGATTTTTTAAGAGAACTGAGCTGAAGTTCTGCATAATAGTCTGCATAAGCCTGAATTTTGGGCAGCTTTTAGTTTACATGATTATCTGATTCTGAGAAAACGGCTAGATTTTTTGAGTTTTCACATTACTTACAAGATCCATTGGCTATTTCAGCAAGGATACTTCTTCCTCATAATGAAAATCAGTGTACATTTTACCCATTTATAAAATCTGGAAAAAACCTTTATTTTGTTTGTGCATAACCAAACATATCTAGTAAAGCCTCCCCACAATCTATCTTTATCTGTGTATGGTCAGACTTACCAGTGCTTCCAACACTGTACCTACTGCTGTAGCTGCAGAAGCAACAGGGTCTCTGACATACAGTCCAAGATGCCATACTGTATGTAAAAAGAACAAATTGCCATTTGGTTTAGCCCATCTATGGATAAGCAGAGCTGTACTTTTTGCTCTGGGTACAATTTTTTTAACTCCCTAGTTTGTGAGGAACCCTTTTCATCAGACTGCTGGAAGTCAGAGTGCATGGTGGATTATGCCCATATGTCAGATAAATGATTGACCTATTCACTTAGATATTCCAGTCCTTTGGTCAAACACATCTCACAAACTTTTTTTTTTTTCTTTCTCCCAGAAAATTAGTTAAGGAGACAGTTCTAAAAAAACTCAGGTATGTTTCTGAGGACAGGTCATTCTAGTGATCATCTTTACCCATAATATGGCAAAGGCAACTATTTTCTTTACAGTGTCCTTCACATTCTTCAAATCTTGTTTCAGAAAACTTTCCATCTCAAACTCCTTTGCAATGTGCACTATAAACACTAGTCTTCTTAGCTGCTAACCCCCCAAAAATATTCTTATATAATTTTAGATACTCTGTACTGAAAACACAAGTCTATACATAATTTTGCCTTCTAGTTATGGAGGCCTGTGGCCATATGTCATTTCTTAGAATTACGGGATGGTTGAATTCAGCAGGGGCCTCTGGAGATCATCTAGCCCACAATCCCTGCTCAAAGGGAGCTCAGCTAGGGTAAGGTGCACAGGACCTTGCCTGATTGGGTTTTTAGTGTCTCCAAGGCTGGAGATTCCACAGGCTCTCAGCTACAGTTCCAGTGCTTGACTGCTGCTGCGGGTTCACACTATGTGATAGATAAACACCTACATACCTGCTCCTGCATTTTATTTTTTCTTAAGTACGCATTCTCCAAGGCATCATTATCTTGCCTGTGAGGCTCCACTGCGCCTTATAGTTCTTTGGAGTGTTTGGAACTGGCTGTGCCTGGCAGAGGGCAGCTCCTGGCCACTCTTCTCAGAGACCACCCCTGGAGCCCACCCCATGCACAAAATCTTGAAATCCACATCCAGTACAACCACCATTATAGTAAAAAGTATTTGCTTATGTATAAAAACTCCCTGTATATCTACTTTGCTCATTGCTTCTCAAGCTCTCACTGGGCCCCACTAAGAAAAGCCTGGCTTTATTCTTTTTGTTCCCTCACCATCAGATATTTGTACATATTGTCAAAATCCCCTAAATACCCAAGACTTCACCCTACCAAGATGAGGAGAGCCAGATCTCTCAGCCTCTTCTCATGTGACAGGTATTTCAGTTCCTTCATCATCTTTGTGGCCCTTCCCTAGACTCTCTCTGGTATATCCATGTCTCTCTTGTGCTGGAGAATTCAGAACTGGACCCAGCACTGCAGATGGCCTCATGAGGGCAAAGCAGAGAGGAAGAATTATCTTCTTTGACCTGCTGCTTACACTTTTCCTAATTTAACACAGGAAGCTCTTGGGTTTTTTTCCTTCAAGGGTGCATTGCTGTTTTGTGTTCAGCTCACTTACACGGACCTAGACATTCTTTTCTGCAAAGCTGCTCTCATATTTGAGTTCCCCTAGAACTTATTGAATATACCATCAAGTGCTAACACATTTTTTACTGTTCCTTTCAGTTATTTATTTTAAAATCTCTTTACTCAGGTGCAATACTCCGACTAATCCCAACTAAAAATAGTTTCAATGTTTAAGTCTCTCTACTGGCATCTCTCATAAACTTCGAAGCAAATAATTAATTTTGCTTCATTTGCAGTGATTTTATACTCTTGAAATCTTATTTTACACTCTGATTACTTCTCATGCCTTTTTGATTCTCTGGCAGAATCTTTGATTCTGACTTTTTGATGAAAAAAATAAATTTCATCCCATGAAGGAAAAAGCATTTCACAGCAATTTTTCTTACATAAAAATATGGTTTGTGACTATTCTGTGATAACTGATATATACAGAAATATCAATAATAATATCTTGAAAAAGTTTCTGGCTTCTTAGAGACTCCAAAAATCATCACCTCTATAAAAATTCTTTGCAAGGGGATGCTATAAATGGCCATTGACTCTAAAACCTCTGGCCCAGGACCCCTCCTGCTAGTTTTTGGAACACAGTCTCAGTGCACACAGACAGACACAGATACACAGACACAGACACATAACGTCAACAGTGCCAGTCACAAAGATAGCCACAGATAAAATGCTGCCTTCAAGAGCACCCACATACAAGACTCCCACCAAACACAAGTCCAGACAGCCACAGCCCCTCCTCTTCTTGGGCTGCCAGAGGCAGCCGGGCACCAGGGAAGCAGTGTAGAGGCAGAAACATCACACTCCCCAGGTTGACAAGCAAAAATACATTTGTGAATTCCTCAAGAACTGGTCTGATACCCCTACCTGCATGCCAACTTCTTCTACCTTCTTGCATCTTTCTCTCATCACAGACTCTCATGTCTGCATTCTTACCAGTGTCAAAGCTCGTTTGCCTGTAGTTTTCTCATTGCCCATTAATTATTGTGACTTGTGAGGACTGATTCTTAGGTTTGCCTTCATCATGCTTGTCAGATTTATTTCTCTGTATATTTTTCTTAATGACTTTCTCATTTCCCTTAACATCCCATTTGACATAATCTTTGATCAGATAATTGTACTGCGATAAACATTCCCACATTTCAGGTACTCTAATCAGTTAGTGTGACTCACCAGTTTTGGTTCTGGTTACTGCCTACTTAACTATTTTTGTGTCTGATTTATGCCTCTGTGCATTTTAAGCCTTCCTCTTTTTCTTATTATCCATTTTTGCACGGTCATGTACTTTTGAGGGAGCAGACATGTACCTTTGAGGGAGCAGAACATCTCTCTTCCAGTTTCTACTACAATCCACTTCAATGCCATAATTTAGTGGCTGCTAGGGTCCATCGGTATTCAAAGACAGTTAGACTATTTTTCTCAGTGACCCCGTAGTTGAGATACTTAATTCTGATTGACATTTATTCTTTTCTATTTGCCTAGGACTGTTTATAAATATTGAAAATGTTCTTCTGAATGCGTAATAACGTAATGCTAATACTTAAATACTCCAGATTTAGGTATGGAATTTACATATCAGACAACAAAAAAATTTCCATGTAAATCAAGGATCAGAAAGTTAACTACAATAAATTTATATGTTGCATTTGTTTTTTTCAAGACATAATGTGATAGCTTGTTCCATTTATTACATCTAGCAAATAAAATTGCAATGTTTTTCTGCTGAAGCACATTGCACCATCCCAATTATTGTCATCTCAAACAAGTTTTGAAATGCTTATAATAATTCCTGTTATTTCATTTATCAGTTCTCTACAAGATACCTACATTTTTAGCCATATAGTATTTGTACAGAAAAAAAATTGGACTTGCTTCAAGAACCTATTTCAATGCTTTACACTTGATAAGATCTTTATTTTTTTATCGTTTCTTCTGATATACTGCATTTTATGACTTGATTTCAAAATTACTAAATTGTACATCCATCCAAACTTCCCAGATTTCCCATAGCAGGTAATTTTAAGACTCTGTATCTCTTTTTTATTACTTAAATTAGGTTCCATTAAACATGTTCCATTTTCATTTAGGTGAATGTTTTCTCTAAAGAAATGGCTCTCTGTCATTTTTTTTTCCTAGCATATCTAAACTTCTTCCATACATTATTTTTTTAAGGATAATTTCAGACTGACTTTTATGAAGCTGGATTTTTCCAGGATACTAAAAGCATTTTAGTGGTTCATACCTTTCTCCTCCTACACAAACATGCTATTCCACTCTAGTTCGTAAAAGGGGAATATAAACCATTTAAGCTTTTGACCTTCCTCACTTTAAGGTAAGGAACTTAGCTGAAGGTGAATTAGGACAGTTGATTATGCCAGTGTTTTATTTATAAAGGCAAACAGAGATGAAAGAGAGTATTTCAAAACAAGCCACAAAATATTCATGTGGGCAAGTTGAACATGCCTAATACATACAAACAAGAGGTTACTGCAAGCCTAAATATTGTGTTAATAATCTAAATAATATGCAACAGTAACATTAGTGTATTTACCGTGCTGTTATCTGGATGATACTGCCTACTTTCCCATAGCTGAAGCCTTTATCCCCAAAAACCAGATTAATTTCATCTCTGCATTTTTCTTACAAGAGAACTCTAGTTGGTGTTAAGCCTAAACCCTCTCAGGAAGAGTGCTAGCAGAAAGCCATATCATAAACTAGATGATCATAAACTAGAGCTAGTGCCTTGGTTCTGTTTAGTTCACAGGTACGACCACTGTGGCTTTCTTTTGCAGCCTCTACCTTCCATAATATTATGTTTTATTTTTTCCTTAGTCCCATATTTTTTTGGACTAACCTATTTCTGAACCAATTCTCTGCCACGTGGTCAATTAAATTCAAACTTGCAGGTGGGTCACCCTTGCCATGGCCTAGCACTGGCAGGCATCTAATCCTTACTCATCCACTTGCTTACTCCTCACAGCAGGGATAGGGGAGAGAATCAGAAGAGCAACAGTGAGAAAACTCAGTTTTATACATAAGGAAAAAGCTGGACATGCAAGCAAAGCAAAACAAGCACTTCCCATGGGAAGGCAGATGTTCAGCCATCTCCAGGAAAGCAGGGCTTCATCACGTGCAATGGTGACTTGGGAAGACAAATTCTTTAGTTACAAATGTACCCCACTCTTCCCTTTCTCCTTCTAACTTCAGTTTTATTGCTCAGCATGACTCCATAAGGCATGGAATATCCCTCTGGTCAGCTGGGATCACCTGTCCTGGCTTGCTTCCATCCTAATCTTTTGTGCACCCCCAGCCTGATCACCGGTGTGGTGCTTGTGGGGAGCAGAAATATCCTTCATGCTTAGATATTAACTAAGACTTGGGCATGTTATCAGCGCTGTTTTGGTCACAGATCCAAAACACAGCACCATGCAAGCTATTCTGAAGAAAACTAAGCCTTTTGCAAATGAAAGCAGTACATTCTAAGTAAGTCCCTGGGGAGTGGAGTAAGACTACTCCTATTGCCTTAATGTAGTTTACAGTGCCTTGGTTAGCCCCTGGTGTAAGAAAGAGAGACAAACACAGCATTCGAGAAAGCAACTCAAAGCATACAAATGTCTTTATTCTTAACTCTGTAGAAGTTAGGGAAATGGAAGCATTTGGTAATAATAAAATACTAGAGCACCTTGTTCTTTCCTCTATTGATATTTACGGCCTTAAGTATTTTGGTAGAATCTAAATACAATTTTCATAATTTCCTTGGCAGAGGGGTAGGGGGAGACTATGTGACCTTAAAACCAAATTCCTGTGACGTTTCAAAATTACTTAAACCACAGTTTTCTTGTATGGTTTGAATAACTGTTCTCTCTATTTGGAATAGATAGAACAGATTAGAAAATCAGTGAGAAAAAGAGAACTTAACAGGTGAAGACTAAAGTAAGTTATATCACAATTTATTCGCCTGCACTGATTATCTCTCATTTTCCAGTCTTGGAAAAATTAGGATATGATTGATAATTCTGCTGTTACCAAAAAAAAAATTCTGAGATTTTTTTTCTTCTTCTTCTTTCTTAGTACTAATAGGATAGAGAAGGATTTATTATGATGCATATCAGAGAGCAGAACATGGTGAATTAAAAGAACCAGAAGACAGATCATAAGGAAGTTGTTTTAAGAACAGTGCAGGCAAACTATTATTGTTCTCTGTATGGAAAATACATATTCTCTCCCTGCTTTACAGGTTTTTAAATGGACTTTGATCCAAAAAGCTTCATACGGCAAGATGTCCTGACAAACATGTAAATAAAAGCTTTTATGTGTTTAATTGAAGCTAGAAATGGAAGATTTCTTTCTGAAAAGAGAAATTTCTCTAAGGGACATAATTATATGAGGGGATTAGAGTAATTTAATGATTCAGGCAAAATACAGGACAATGCATTTAGAACAATGTGATTCAAAACTTGAGATATTTAATTTTGTTGGAAACAGACACTAATATATTCTTGAATATGGATGAAGAAGGGGATAAAAAGGCATGTTAAATAATACAAATATCAAATGATAGGTTTGTTTTAAGTTTCTATTCTCTGCCTAACATCTAGTTTTGTAGGTTGAAAACAGAACAGAATATAGTAGACTGTCTGAAAAAGAATGTTTTTTAAGTATTTATATTTCAAATTGTTTAACAACTGAAAGAAGGATTTATGTACCCAAAATCACTTCTATTTAGAATATAGCTTCAATATTGATACAGAAAAGGGGATATTTTTATGTCTATCTGCAAACTGAAATATTTATTATAGTGTTTGGACGTTTTCTGTCTAAGCATAAGGTTTTCTATGATCTACCTTTGCCAGAGGTGTAAATTACTGCCAAACCCTGTGAGCTCCTTTTCCAAAAATAAAAATATGTTCAGATGTATCAGTCTCTAAATATTGCTCAAGGAAAGCCTTTAATTGAGGTTGCTACTTTCATGGAGTTAGTCCATCATTGGCCTTGCCTTCTATTCATGGAGTTAATCCCTCCATCCTTGCCTTCCATTCTTAAAAACATTATAGAAACTAAAGCAAAGTTTTGACAGTTTTGGTCTTGGTTGGATATTTTTAAAATTATTTTTGCAAGTCTTTTGTAACAGATCTTTAGATGCCTTTGCTGTCATTAGTGGCTATAAACTTTTACAGAAAATGGAGTTTTAGTTCATACTTGGCAGAAATTCTTACTAACCATTTTAACAGTGTGACCTGAATTTGTTTGGGGCATATTGGAGCTAATGGAGTTGGAAATCCATGTTTCATAGCCGGAAACTCCAGCTGTCAAGAGTACATTTCCATTTTGTCTTACTTGCACATTTATCACTATTGAGTGAGATCCTGGTATACAAAGGCATGTGTTCTAATTATTTTCTGAAATTATTTAATGATGTTTTCCTTTTTTTTTTTTTTTTTTAATAGGCTTTATGGGTTTTGTTTCTGTCCAAGCATGATTAATGGGTTTGTAGGACCCATCATCTTAAACAACTGTTTCTTCTTTGCTTCTGGTCAATCTCTGTAAGAGAAGTTCCCTTGCTCAGTCTGAAGAACTACTTTTAAAATGGTCAGAAATCTGCTGTAGTAACTTGTATTTAAAGGTTAAATATAACACAGGTAGTTGGTTATAATTCCCCGTGTCTCATACAATACTATGAGGTACAATTTTTTTTCGCTCTTGGTATCTGATGAATCATCAGTTCTCAAAAGAGGCAATGCATGATATTATCTTAATACAAAAGATATATCCACTCAGACCATTTTGACTGCACGTGCTTGCAAGAAGCTTTTTTATCTTCTTTTTTCTCCTCTTCCTGAAAGTTTATTGAAGTTTATGTGTCAAATATTACATATTTAAAAAGAATTATCTCCTTGTAGTACCAATTTATTTGGTTTATTTAATGAATTAAATATAAAATTAGATGCTTAAATTGAAAATACAGTGACTGATTACACTGTTTCTATATGACATTTATTTTAGAATTTTCAGGTTTTTTTGTTTTTTTTTTTTTTTTTTTTTAATCAGTCCTGGAGCCATAACTCAAAGAGATCTGAAATTAGATTTTTTTTTTCCATTAAGTCTGTTTTTCAAAACATTGACTCTCTAAACCTCCAAGGACTCATCCAGCACATTTTAGTGGGACATCTCTTTATTCTCATAATCTATGTAAACAATGTGATAAATGTGTTTTTAACAAAATTGTAACAGTTGAGTCATGCATTGATCACTCGTGTGATTTGGGGTTATCTATACATAATGCAATAATATATAAATTTTGGAGAATACAAGAGAGTAAGGAAATAAGTAACTGCAAAAAAAATCACTTTTTGACAGGGAAAGCAGAAGTCTTTATAATGGCTGAAGTACTGTATTAAAAGAAATTAATATATTTCAAAATAACATCTATCAAAGGGTTAGCTGCTTCTTTATATAGCATTAAAAAAATGCTTTGCCTATTTTTCTGTTTACTGAGAATTATACTACACTAGGGTATCCACCTTGTTTATTTCTTATAAATGCAAGCTTTATCTACACTGCATTTTGAGAAAAGTCTTTAGACTATTGAACATACGAAACATTTCTCTGCTGTGTATAAACTGAACCTTCAAGAGCAGGCTCTGGCACAGGCAGTGTACATCCTTCAAAATACAGAGGACCCTCTTAATGATTAATTTTCTACTGTTGTGTGGTATAAAACCTATCATCACAGTAATGTTGATACATCTAAGTAAAAATTAGAGACAATTACAAATTGATAGCCTGTGTAGAGTGAAATATATGACAAAACTGAATAATGTGTTATGTATACACACATTCCAGTTTAGAAATAGGTATCTCTCTGACAAGACTATTTAGAAGACTTAATTTAGTTCATTAAAAACTCTAAGAAGAAAGCCATTTATTAACAACACATTTTGTGCTAATGGCTAATTCTTAATCATTATCACTATTTATTGCTGCATATAAAACCCTGCTAGGTCTTAACACTTCTAAATTAGCTAGGAGTATACATTGCAGCAGAGGTGATGATAAAAAGAACAAAAGAAGTGAGCACTGAAGCATATCACCTCTTTCTTCCCCAGTTTTTCCTACTTATGCCTGGTGTTCTTGTGTTGTTCCCTCACCCTTCCCTCATCCCCTACTCCTGATGCTGATTAATTTTGTTTTCAGTCTTGCCAGTCACCCTTCTGGTGTGCTCAGCAGGATGCCTTGCCTTTTTGCAGTACATTCTGCCTATTTTTCCCTTTGTTCTATATCATGAAACTTCCGCATGGGTCACTGTTTACACATTTTTATATGCCCCCCAAGCAATTATACATGAATTGACCCATTGGGGGTCAGATTGCTCACAAATTTTGGAAGAAGCTAGTTTTGTGTTCAGCTGTCACAGTTAGTGCTTATACTTTGCTAGTGATTCAGACGAGTCTAGATGCATGCTTCCATTTGGATTTAAGGCTACCCAATACCAATTAAATCTTAACTAAAAGATTTATTACTTACAGATGTCATAATCCTGGTTTTTTGCTGCATAGGATCTTAGAACAGGAATGAAGGTCAGTGACATACCTTTTATGTATTAAAAACCACCCTGACACTGAGATACCACTGAGGACTACAATAAATCATCAAAAGTAAAGTAATACCTATTGAAGGACAGAGCCTTTGGAATAGGTGTTTCAACATTTTTGAAGAGCAGATACCCAACATAAGTAAAACATATTGAAAAGAGTAAAAGAAATGCGTTTGTAACAATTTTAAGGAGACCTTTCCTTAAATATTAATATTTTATCTTAGTTACATTCTTTTTCCTGCAACAAATAGGTCTGGATAAATAATAGTTATTTTAGTAGACTGTGTTGATTGCATTTAAACACAGTCTCTCTCCAAAATTTTGCTTGTGGGATAAATTTGTGCATTTGGGGGGAAAAGATTTTATCACATAATAAAAACTTCATAGGATCATACCATTATTGAGTAATTCAGAGATCTTAGATATCTAACCTCCTGCTCAAAACAGGATCAGGTGTAAAATTAGATAAGGCAGCTCAGAATTTTTCAATTTAGGTCTTGGAAACCTCCAGGGGCAGCGAGTGCACAATATCTCTGGTCAGCCTGCTCTACTACTCTATGCATCTTATAGTTCCATTAAACTATTTAAATTTCTTTTTTTTCCTGAACTTTATGTGAGGGCTAAAAAAATTCTGCTATTGCAAGAATGTACTCATTGAGAATGACTCTCTTCAGTTCTACTGTGAGTAGATCTAAGAAAATAATAATTCGTATGAAGAGCTTTGAGTTTGCACACAAAAGACTGTGTAAAATTTGTATTCTTTAAATTGAGTATGTATCATTTATAGAGACCATAATTCTCTGCTTTCTGTCGCATACAGGGAAATAGGATTATATGGTTATATTTCTTGGATAATTTTACTTGTGATTTTCTGTCTTATACTGTGGAAAAATATTTCAGAAATTGTTTTACTGGTAGTGGAACAAATTACTTACTCATTAAGAAAAAATTATCAAACAGACTGTGAATTCTTTATTAAAGTGGGCAGCAAGCAGCTGTTGAATCTCTGCTTTACATTACTGTTACAAGGATGTAAAATGAAGATGCCATATATATACTCATAAACCCTTTGGTTAACTAAACAGTAATTTTAAAATAGTCTCTTATAACTAATCACTGTGTTTTACTCTGTTACTTTAACACTAGAACACCTGGCTGCAAAGCTCAATTAGTGAACATTTTCATTCTGAAGTTCTGGCATTAATGTCTACAGCAATGAAGAGAAGCTTTTACAAGCTCGCTTGAAGTGCTTCCATGAATAAATAGCTTTTGTGTCATATGTGGACTTCTGGTTATCATATGCATTTGTTTATATTAAATTAGAGAACATCCTCTGAACTGCTAAATTTGAAGATTTTTACTCAGCATTTCTAAGGTAACTCTGGACATACCTTACAATTAATGGATTCATGTGAACAATGTTCCTACAGAACATCCTTTACAAATACTGTAGCTCTGGTTGCAGATGCGAAAAACAGCTTAAGTGCTCATGTTAATGATCTATATAAGAATTTCAGGCTTCAACTGCACTGTTAGTTTCTTATAAAGTTAAGGCTTCTTTTACATCAAAATTTTTGCTCTGTTGATGTCTCAGTTGCCAAATCATAGCATTGTTTGGGTTTGAAAAAACATTCTGAGGTCATCTAGTCCAGTCCTGCAAATGATTCTGTCTCTTTTGGCATATTTTGATGTATAGCCCTGTGAATTGAGTTTAGGAACAAATATATACTACTATTCATTAAATAATGATTTGCCTTGTGCCTGGGGGACTTGGGCTCTTTGCCCAGGCTCTGATGCAGCTGCTGCCTTCCCACTGACAGGTTCAACCAGTAGCAAAGTTCAGCACATGTCCCAGACACACACAGGGGACACTGACAAAGCTGGATACACAGGCAGCCACAGAAAAGTCTCAACAGCAGCCACACATAGGACTTACACCAGACACAAACCTGGACAACCACATCCTTTCTTTCTCTTGGCCTGGCAGAGGTGGGAGGTGTGACACAGCACACACACAACACTCTTCAGGTTCACAAGCACACACACAGCTACATATTCCCCAAGCAGAAGCACAGCTCCTCTGCTGCCTTATACCCCTGACTGGATCCTGTCCCATTTTACCCATTCCTCATTCCAGGCATTCTCTGTCTGGTGCAGCTAGATGCTCATTGCAAACACGCAGCACTTACACAGGCACTCTACAATAATAGGTCCCCTTGAAAATCAGCACACACCCTCCATACAACAAATCCCCCACTTTGGACCCAAGCTCTACCTGTTCATGAACATATCAGACTTAAAGTCTGACAGCAGATACTCATGCATACTCAGTTTGATGAAGATACAGACACTTGCTCCCAGCAGTCAGCACCAGACACATGGCCTCTGGCCATTTAGTCCTGCTCCAGGGACTGGTGCTGACATCTCATGGGCTGCAGTAGTTCACACCACAGTCCAAGGGCACCCAACCCACAGCCCTTTTTAAACTCAAGTACCTGAACATCCAGTACTCTCATGCCAGTCCCTCCAGTAGTTTGCACTGAATCTATACAGAGTCAAACATACACACAGGACAGTTTGACACAGCTAGGAGAATGTTTAATAAGACAGGACAAACTATAGCAATCAGGTATAGAGCTCAGCCAGGCAGGCATAATGTCTGTCGCTGTTTTACATATGACCTGAGGTTTTTAATACCTTTTGCTGTCTTTCACACATCTTTGCTCCTGCTTTCTCACTTCCCTATCCTCTCTTCTTCCCATGAGTTTGTATAATCCTACTGATACCCTCATCCCCTGTTGGGTGACAGGGATTTCCTCCCAGTTTACCTGTGGTTTCTTGACAGCCCATCGATTACTGTGACTAGCAAGGTTTGTTTCTTCTCATTGTCTCCCTGTTAGTTTGGTCACATTTATTACTCTGTATGTTTAGAGTTGGCCATTTTTTCATCCTCCCAGTTATGAGGCTGATCAGATAACCTTGCTGGAATAGAGATTCTCACAATCCCATATGCTCTTGTCATTAACTGTGAATACTGAAATTTGATTTCCATGACTATCTCACACACATTGTGTGAGGCTATGACATTACCAAGAGGCCACAATACCAGCAGAAGACAAACAGAACAGAGTGGTGATAGGAATGGGTTTTATAAACATTTCAAGGACTGCCAGAATAGATAATATAGCATGCAAAGTCCAGCCAGTAGCCTAACTCATCAAGGAAACTTATGGTGAAGAGACCCATCTAAAGTCAAACCAAGCAGTCTATCCACAGAGTTAGAAACAAATCCAGCGATCATCTGAAAGATTATTATGGTTAAGAGGAAAACCACAGTTTTAGTTCTGTTTCAGCAGGGTTTATGAATAGAGCATACTATCAACGAACATTCCTCCAGCATACCTCAGACAGTGAAGTACAACCCAGGACTGAGCTTAAATAGAGGTCCTGTGCTCATGGGTAGTGTATGTGTGTGTAGGTGGGAAGCCCCAGCTGATACTGATCAGGTTCCTTAGGTTTTATTTGTACACTCAGAACCCTGGCAGTATGGTTATTATTAGAGAGAATGACAAACATTGCTAAAGTCAGGATAAGGATCACCCTCTGTGTTGTGGTCTGTTTAAGTTGCAGTCTGTTCTAGTTGCACTTTGTTCAAGTTTTACAGTTGCTGAACTGTCCTGTAACCCCTTTGTTTAGGCACAGTCTGGGATTCTGTCTCAAAAACTGCTGCTGCCAGTCATCCAGGCCACTGCTCAATTTTCCTGAAAGTTCTAAGCCAATCTCTCCCCAAACCAAATTTCATTCATCTGTAAAATTTGTTTTCCTTTCCCTGTTATATCATTAGTCTCCAAAGTCGACGTTTACCTTTATTGCATCCACGCGATTGACCAGAAGTCACTGTGCGTCCGAGCCCGTAGAGTATAAGGCTTGCCATGCCCGCGGTTTTTTGTCTGGCTGCCACAGCAATTCAGAAAATAAACTTCTTGATCCAGGCATCAGATCTTCCTTCCTCATTCCCTGCCTTCTGTCTGTGCTGAAAAGATGTCTGGCCAGTGAGCTTAAAAGGCTCACAGACACCCTGCCGCAGCTCGGCTCAGGAGGCAGTGTCCCACTTTATTGCTCAGGCAGAACCCCAGAGCTAGCACAGAGATTCTGGCTGTGGTGATACCTCTGTTTTACTGTTACAGACTAAATCAGTCAAGACACCACAGAATACATTCAGAATGTTCAGTCATGATTTTTCCTTAGTAAATTCATGCTGGCTGCTAAAAATCGTCTTCTTGCTCTTCATGTGTTTGGGATAACTTTAAAGAGAAGTTTGCTCTATCATTTTCTCAGTGTCTGAAGATAGGCTGTCTGGCCTATACATCCCTGAATCTTCCTTCATCTCTCCTTGAAGTCAGCATAGATATGCACTTTTTCCCTCCCTAATTATCATGACTTTTCACAAATGATAGAGAGCAACCTCCAAGTATTTTAGCAAATCAAAGTACATCACATGTGGTTTAATGAACTTGTGTGCATCCAGTTAATTTAAACGACCCATAACTTGATCCTAATGTACCATGATCTTCACTTCTCTAAACAGTGATATTGGGTACATAAACTTGATTTGTGTACCACATCCAAAACTTCCAAAGCTACAGGATTGTTTTGGGGAAATAACACTGTTTGAAATAATCTAAGGAAATCTAGGTTTTCTACGTTCTTTTTCAGATGAATGCTGTGTCTGCCTTAGGGGTTAGCAATGAGTGATGAGAATTTGCTATTCCTTACTTCAGCACCTAAAGTGTGAGTTAAATGATATATGGTTACCCAAGGCTTTTTATAACTAGTTCCTTGTTATGGTATCATCACTGTAATGCAAACAATCTTTTGTGGCTTTCTAATATTTTTTGTTTTATGGGGTACTAATGAAAATGCAATAGTCCACTTGGTAGAAGTACTGAGTAAATGCACTTGGAATGTGTAGAATACTACACACAAAATGGCCTGAAACAAACATCATAGCATTTTAAAATTGAGCAGTTGAAAATAATGCTGTTGGCTTTTTCTTCACTCTTCATAAAATCAGGGTAGTAATACCTCTTTCAGAGTGATATGGCCACAATATATGCTGCCAAATTAACAGAGTATTCCCATACTGTTGTAATAAAAGGAAAATAGGATCTTTTATTATCTGTGAAATAATAATTTTGAAATTAGAACAGCTCTGGATTAGCAGGAGGTAAATAAAAGCTACAGCAATGCATTTAATATTGGAAAAACAAGAGAAATGAGGATTTAATGTAAAGTCCTTAACTTTTAATGGAACTTTATCCTTGTCATGAGTGTAATGGGAAAAGTTCATGCAAGTAAAGGTGGTACCAAAATTTCTATAAAAATGATGATCAGATTAAGGTTCCTGAAGCAAATCCCTTTTCCGAATCTTTTCATTCCCTGACTTTGAAATCTTACTAGTGACTGTTAAAACAGAAGCATATGTGCTTGCAAAGTTTTATAGTTGCCATTAGTAGACAGATTTATGGTTTCATTTTGTTCT
The DNA here is from genome assembly GCA_013400075.1 of Hippolais icterina. Classification (NCBI taxonomy): domain Eukaryota; kingdom Metazoa; phylum Chordata; class Aves; order Passeriformes; family Sylviidae; genus Hippolais; species Hippolais icterina. The sequence continues at coordinate 198,971 of VWYN01022440.1, forward strand.
AGTATTGTCACCAATGCCTCAACTAATAGAAGTAAATAATTTATTAAGAACTTTTCTTCTGGAGAGGATTCTACAAACTCATTTTCCCACCTACCTATTTCCCCTTCAATTAATTGCATGACCTTCTATTAAATATATAGACAAGTTGGCACTCTTGATGTTCTCTAAGCAAAGCAATTGACTCTGCATTGATTTGAAATTTGTCTAATGTTTGTTGAAGTTCTACTGGGAATTCAATGTGTATAAAGAGGAGATCTCAAGGTAATTGCACTTAATTTCAAGGAGAAAGCTTATAAAAACCCTGCTAAAGAACATATTTAGTGTAAGCACTTGTCAAGTTGACAGTACAAAGCTAGATGGAATTCTTGAAATTGAAAGTGTTCAACTACCATAATTTCTTATTAGAAACACACACAAGTTGTTATTTAAGTATCTTTAAAGAATGCTTATTCTTACACATAATTTATTTACATCAATATTCAATTTATTGGGTTTTTTTTCCTCTAAAAAACTTCATAAAACATGTTTCCTGAGATGGAAGAATAGGTTTTTCAAACTGATTTGCTACTTTTTAGGTCCCTATTGTGACACAGAACTTATTTTGGACATAAATTTATGTGTATGTTCGCCATTGCAAAGGACCCCAATGCAAAACTTGTAGAATTTACTTTGATGTTGTGTTAAAGAACAATACACTAAATTTTAGATCATTTTACTTTAATGTTTAAAATGATAATTCAATTACTTTTCCATTCCATTTTATAATTACTCCATCATTCCCGAAAAGTAGTGGATGCTTCATGCATCCATATTTCTTACATACAGTGTTACTAGTCCTCACCTGTAAAATAGGCAGCGAGAAAAACAATTTTTTTAAATGTTTTGTCATGTAATGGGAATCTTAGACTTCATGAATTTTATTAAACTGCAGCACTGAAAAAAAAGTAGCTTTTCTTTTGTTTTCGGAAGCTGAATTTTCTCTAGTAATCTAATCTAGACGTAAATTTATGTACCTATCAGCATCCAAACAAATTCCCAGAATTTGTGATCTAAGTAGATGCATTGGTAGTTTCTTTAAAAATTAAATCCCATTGTGAAAAATTATCACAATTTAGCTAAAAACAACTAAAACTCTTGAGCCATTGAAACTACATTGATGTAACAGACTAGAAGGACACATCATAAGGTAAGGTACTTTGCCTAAGGCAGTCCAGCAAACAAATCAAAATCTCATCTATGAGTATTAGACTACTGTTCTCTTCACTAAGAAACAATAATTTTCATAAGTATATATTTAATTCCGTTCCTTCAATTATGTTACAAATACAGACTAATTTCTTTAATCTTCTTCTTTTCTTCCTCCCTCACAATGAAAAAATAAATCTCCTTTACCACTGAAATCCATCTCATTTAATTAGCATAGTATTTCTTAATGGCTTCTCAAATGAATAAAATTAGCAGCAATAATGGAATAACTAAATGGCATTAAAAGGGAAATGCCTGAGAAATTAAAAACATATGTAAAAGGTACAATGGAGACAGCTGTAATTAAAGACTTGTCATGTCTTCAGCTGCCATAGCAATGCTGAACTAAGAGGATTTTACCTTAAAAAGACTTCAGGCATTTGAAGATAAGGAAAAAAAAAAACCAAACCAACCCTTGAAATGTACACTGAACAGCTAAACTTAAATAAGGAACCAAAGAGTTATAAGGACAAAAGAAAGATAGCAGAAAGTGTAAGAAATTGAACATACAAGAAAAAAGAAATATTTTTACATGGGTAAGGGCATTATTCATAACACATTTGCTAGTCTGAATTTTTACTTAAAACTTCTAGTTTAATTTTTGATTTTATGAAACATATTCATTTATGAAATGAACTGGAAGAGATTTCCCATCTTTCAACACATATCTCATTATCAGAATAAACACAGCAGTGAAGTGTCATATAAAATTATTTGGCCTTTCCTTCTGATTTATTTTTCAACACATTTAGAGTACATTACCAGATCTTTTAGAATGGCACACAAGCCATCACTAACATAGACATAGAAGGCTAGATTGAATGACAGTAAGATGATAGCTTGTCCACTTCCATGAAATATTGGTATGAATATAAATTAAATAAAACCAAACAACTCCAGAGAAATGAAAAATTTATGAGTTATATGTTGCTTCACTATTGTAAACAAAATTTGTTTGATTGTATAATTTCTTCTTCAATTAATAATCTCAAATACTTAGTTTGTTCAGTTAAAAAGAAAAAAAATGTTTGTAATTTTTAGGAAAAAATGATGCATGAATGTGTGCATGTGTGTTTTCAGAGGCATACTTAGATCCTGAAGTATCAAAATGGATCTTTCTCTTCCAGTTCTCATGCTGCTTCAAACTATCAAGCACAGATATCTCTAATTTGAAATAGAAGGAATAAAATAAGAGCTTGTATAGAAAATAAACTTACAGACTGATAATAGCTTTATGGAAGCCCTCATGACAAATGGTGTCACATTGTTTTTCAGCAATTTTCTGCTTGTTTTGTGTAAACTTGTAGACATCAAGGTCAGAGTATAAGCACTGTAACCTAAAATTTTTATTCCTTTGAAATAACTGATATAAAGATAGCCTACACTTTTACTTTCCTAGCAACTGTAGCTGATAACAACTTTGGTAATAGAAGAATTTTTCATTACTTACATTTGACATCCCTAGGGAATGACTGAATAATTTTAATAATTCCTATTATATTTTTTCATTTGAAGATCTGAGAGTGCCGTATAATAGAAGTTAAGTCTCACAATCCTCTTCAAAAAGAAAAAGAAACAAAAATATAGGTTTACAGAAAGGTCCAGTGGAACTCTGACCAGAATTCAAGTATGTCAACTCCCTGTTCATGTTTATCTGTCACAGGTTATTCAAATCATCTCTTGTTTCAGTCACCAGCATATTAATTAGATTAAATTTCCATTAAAAACACTAGAATGTGTATAGAGTGAGTTGGTATATTCAAATGAGAGATTCAGTTGCCTAAGTTCAGATGTTGAATATTATTTTCTGAGACACTTTAGGTTATTTACTACAATCATATGGAGCCGGCATAGGAGGATAACATAACAGCAGAGGATCCAGTATACCTATGATCTTCTGGAGCAGGAGTCAGAGGCCAGATGGAGTAAATTAGGACATCTAAAATGGCCTTAGGAAACATTGTTTAAAGAACGGACTCCTGCCACAGCTAACTGGGTCCAGAAGTATAATATAGGTCAACTTAATAGCTCACAGTGATCATAGTGGGAGCTTAGATATTTGATGTGTGAATGGTTGAGGCTGAACTCTTTTCAAATAATAATTTTACCCAATGCCACTTTAAAAAATCAACATTTATCCCACCATCTGCTTAAAAAAAATAAATGTTTTATTCTTTTGCTTTAATTTTTTTGCAGAATATTCCCCTCTGCTAGGATTCTCTATCTTCTGCAAAAGCATTTCAGACTGTATAATTGTCCCAATAATGTCATTCCCCCAAACTGTGTGCTAAATGTATGCATTCTTGGTTATGTGTGTTTCTGGAAAACAAATATTTTGTAGAGAAATATTATTGTACACAGTACTCCAGCCTTCTAATGTACTTTTTATAATAAGCCTAAAATAACTTTGAAAAAGGAACCTAATTTATCCAGATTCATAGATGAGGAACGCAAGTCACACAAGACATTGGTTCTCTAGTCAAAGGGTCTGTTTCAAACTAAGTGAACTGAGCAATTACAGGGCAACAAAATCTACATTGCTACTTCTTTTTATGAATTCCCACTCTTATGTTTCTATTAATGTTGTTCAGGATTTCGGAAAGGATTTGTAATGCTGGTCCCATCTTGTTTTGTTGTACTTATTTCTCCATCAACTCTTACCAAGTTAGTTAGTAATTCTAAATTACCTGTAACAGTACTGTTATACTATTTTTAATGGAAATATGAATTTTACATGCAGAGAAATACTAAAAAATAAAAATTTTAAAAACATTTGTTCCGAAATAATGAAAACTGTCCACTATGTATTTTTTAAAATCATAGTCCCACAGATATGTACTGGTGGGAAAGGACCTCAGGAGATCTTGGATCCAACCTTCTGCTCAAAGCAGGGTCAGCTCTGACTTGAGACCAAAAAGCTCAGGACTTTGTCTAGTCCAATACAAAGGACTTACAGATCTTCAGATGAAAAATGCTCTGTAAGAGCTATTAATGTGTTTTAGTGCTTTACTAGGGATGTCAGTTATGGGAGTTTCATCATTATCAACATTTCTGGTGTCTGAATGTTGCCTAGTATCCAACACCTTTGAAAGATGGTAGAAGGCTGCCTCACAAGGAACTCTGACAGCTCTCTCAGCATTCTTTGATGCATCCCTTTGGGTGTTAGGGAATCGTACAGGTCTAGTTGTCTCAAGTAAATCATGATTCAATCCCCATCCACTTCTGGTTGCTCTCCTTCTCCCTGAACCCTTCAACTAATCACACAGGGTTTGGTGAAGAGTGAATCAAAACCCTACTGTGCCCACTGTCACTAAATATACTCAACCCATGCAGTGATCCTACATGTTCTTTGTCCAGCCTTTTAATATTAACGAAGTGGTAAAAGATATTCTTGATATCCAAGTCTCAAATTCATCTGAGCTTTGCTTCTCTTAACATGATCTATAAATTCTCAGGCAACGTCTTTAATTTAAGCAGGAGTGATTTAGATTAGGACTCAAAGTTTCTCTAATTTTTAAATTACGTTCAGCTAAAAAAACATTGGGAACAACAAGCCTAGACCATTCAATTGATGTTAACGGACATACTACAAGTTTAATTGAATATATTAGATTTACCAAATGCATGCCTATGTTACACAGGTAATTAGCCTTTCTTTAGTGACATTTTAGGTGCTGTTTTCAATAAATGTAGTGAAGAGAAAACTTACTTAACTTTCCCTTAAATTTGCATTTTAAAAATGTCCCTCTTTTGAATAGAAAATAAAGATGTCTTAATGGAAAGCATATAAATAGTTTATTTTAAATCTCCATTACTCTCAAATGTATGAAGCATACAAAATAAAATTATAACCAATTTAGATTTAATTACACAAACCCCAGGAATTAAAGGGGTAAGGATGGAAAATGGCCAGGGTGAAAAGGGGCAATGGAGAACCTTTTGTTGAGTCATAAGGTTCAGAGTGGACATCCTTGTGAATTTAGTCTCAGACTTGATCCATGGTTTACATCTGAAAGTTTTAGCAGCATTTAATCAATTTACTAATTTAAGATCTATAAAATGATTCAAGAGCATTTACTGCAATTCTAACAGTGACTTAATTATAGATCTGAGAGTACAACATTTATGCTATACTTTCTATTGTGTATTTAAATCTAATCACACATAGTCTGAAACATGTTCCACTGAGAGGGGGACTCTGCTTGCAGCCTGCTGCTGCTCAGGATGGCTCCAAAGACCTCACTGAGGTCTGTTGTTTGTAAAGTTGCAAGATGTTTGACTTTAGCCGTCCAGCAACAATGGTACCATTCCCCTCAGACACAAGCTCTGGAAGAAAATATTTCAAGGCTGTCAGAGACAAATTATTATATTCAGTCTTGTTCTTTGCCTCAGTGCACTTCCCACCTTACTCATGCAAGAGTTCCATAGGAAGCCCACACTGGACTTAGAGTGGACAGGTTTAGTGTCAGGACTTGTGACCCCACAAGGGCCGAATGCTGGAGCAGTCTGAAGGACTGCACCCTTGAATGAAGAGATCCATATTGGGGCAGTTCCTGAAGAACTACAGCCCATTGGAAGGACTCATGTTGGCGTCTCACTGGGAATCTCTCCCACAGAATCGCCCCCAAAACAAAGAAAGGAAAGAACATGAAGAGGAAGAGAAAAACCATGATGAACTGACTGCAACTCCCATTTCCCACCTCCCCGTGCTGATAGGGGAAGGAGGTAGAAAAACTAGGAGTGAATTTGAGCCCAGAAAGAAGGGAGAGGTGGAGGAAATTTTAGGAATTGTTTTTAGTTTAAATTATCTTATTTTGATTTAATTAATACTAAATTAAACCAATTTCCCTAAGACAAGTTTGCTTTGCCTGTGACAACCACCAGTGGTTGATCCGTCCCTGATGTTATCACAACCTACAAGTCACAAATTACTTTTCTTCTGTCTTTTCCAGGTGAGGAGGAGAGTGGTAGACCAGCATCAGTTCACACCCGGCATCCAGGCAGGACCAACCCACCACATTTACTGAAATATTCCATCACCGCTGATCCTGCTGATAGAGTGGATCATTTAAACATTTCTTAACCTGTTAAAGTTAGACAGGTTCCAAAAGACTTCACCTTTGAATATCTGCATCTAGTATTACCCATTTTTTCTGGAAGAACTCACACCTTAAAACTTAAAGTTGATTGGTATTTGTAAAACTCCGGAGCTTGCTTGATGAATCTCTTAAAAGGGTTTAAGATTCTTTTACGCAACCTGAGCTAGATGCATGGGAGAAAATATCTACAAATTATTCCTCAAGAGATAAAAATCTTTACTGGCAAATCAGGGAATTTTAGCTAAAGTTTAGCACAACATTTAATCACCATAAAGAATTTCACAAAGCACTGACTTGGAAAATTCCAGCCCAACTTTAGGCTATTCAAACTTCAAGAAGAAGAAATTAGAAGAATAAGAAAGAGAGAAGAAATAAAGACAAGAACAAAGATAGCTACCACTCTTTTTTCCAGCGGTGCTCCAGCTGATATAAAATGCAAGGGATGTAGAGTCAAGACAAGATTCTCACCCTGCTCTGGCTTAAATACCCTTTTACTTTCCTGCCCCCTTTCCCCAAGTGAAACTTCTGGTCATTTGGCCACTCAGGAGCTGGTTTAGGGGCTTCAGAGTCGAGGTGTGGAGAATTGCCTCCAGCATGCCAGGAGCTGGTGGTCACTGCAGGACTGGGATCAAGTCCCAGGGTCGAGGGCATGTATGGAGCAGTGCATTGCTTCACCAGGGCAAGACTTGACATGCCCTTTTCCCCAAACATGCCCCGAAAATATCTCAAGCCAGCCATCATTCCAGTCTCTTACACTATTGTTTTTGCAATCAAATTTTTTGATTTGAAACGAGGGCAGTGATCCACATAGTGTCAAATTGCTATTTCTATTCTAAAAGAGAGGGAGGAAGAGAAAGATAGTCTGTTTCTATTCTAAAAGAGAGAGAGGAAGAGAGCATGCCAAAGAACTGGGTGTCCTGCTCTTCTTACTGTAAAGAGACAGGAGGGAGGGAACTGCTGCTTGTTGTTCTCCCAGATGGTATTTAATAAATTAAATAATCCATCTCCTTCAGCACAAGTAATCCTTGTTTTTCATATCTCTACTATATGCATCACCATTTGGTCAGTCCCAGTGATTTTCTGCCCAATTATTGTCTAGTTTGTCTTTACTGACACAGAATTTTGTACCTACCTATGCCAAAACAGCAGAGGTGATTGTTAAAAGTGATGGACTAGTGATAAAATATCTTCTGCTTCCAGATCTGCACATGGGAGAGTTTATCTGTCCAGCACCTCATTTATTAATATTCTGACATCTTTAATTTCTATTTAAAATTAATTCTTAAGCTCCATTAGTTTGATTCTGCACTGGTTTGAAAGCAAAACCAATGAAGGACTCCAAGTCAGAAATACAATTTACTAAGAGGAAAAGAAAGAAGTAAAATAAAGTAAAATAAACTAAAATAAAGTAAATGCAATAGTACAAAAAACCACTGACAGAGTCAGAATACAACCTGACACCCTGCTAGAGTGGTAGTAGCAGTCCTGATGAAATGGTCTTGTCGAAGCAGTGATCCTGTAGAAACGTCTGGTAGCTCTTGTCCTCTGTGAATCCAGAGGGGAAGGGCTGCCTGTCCTGTCCCAAACCCCGGGTTATATCCAAGTGGGAATGCTTGGCTCCTCCCCCTGGGTGGAGCATCTCATAATGGGATGATCTCATTCTATGAGTCATGCAGTGGGTCCTTGATGGCCCATTAAACAGAGATAGCTCCCGGAGGGAGTTATCTATGAGTCATGGGCAAAACATTGATGGGACCATGAACAGAAGATAAAGGAAACACTGCCCCACCTGGTTTCAACAGCTCATGGAGATAGAGACAGAATACATACTTTGGGCACATCTTACATTGTAACCTAGGACAGATTCTTAGCACTCTTTGTAATTTATCCTGGAATACTAATTAATATCTTAATGAAAATCTAAAATTAGTAGTCAATGCTTAGTTCAATCTTACCCAGAATTTAAAAAAGAAAATATAGAAAGGAAAAGGAATCAAAAATAATCTATTAAGTTTCTCTTTTTTTTAATCCCCAAAATTGAAAATTCTATTAAGTTCTTGCAGCAGCATTGGTTGAGTTAATGTATGCTTTTTTCTTAGTAACATTTTTGTTACTTTTCTGGAAGATGAATTAAGCTTTGCATTTTATTTTTATTTCTGGAGAAATCTTTTTTTGTGTCAGAAGATTGTTATCTTTTGAGAATAAGATTTGCCCTTTTTTGTACCTTATGTCCTAAGTCCTGATAAAGACAGGTATCAAGGAGTGAGTTGAAGAAGTGGCTCTCCGATTGTTCACATTTCTTAGCTGTTAACTAACTCTTTGGTTCAGTCTGAAATTGGCTATCCATGCCTAAAAGTATGGGACCTTAGGTATACAATGTTAAGCCAGTTCATATAATTTAGTTTTGTTCTCTTCTACATGCAAATGCTGAAGAAGAACTGATCTTCTAAGTGTCTCCCAGAAATCCTTCCTTGCCATGGTCAGTCCTTGATGGTAATAGATAACTTAATAATATGATAGAAGTCCTGCCATGATCTCTACAGTAGCTATTAAAGGATTGGGCCAGAGGTCTGACTTACTCTAGACAGCTACATCGAAGCTTTCTTACATTTTGTAAACATTGATGCAGAAACAACAAGTTCTCTTGCTTGTTTCATGTAAGAAATTTTGTATTACTGTAGCATGAGGCAAGATATCCTTTAAATGCATTCTTCATTTTTATTAACACCTAGGATGACTAGATTTGTGTAAGTAGTTCACCAAATAGATCTCTGCATTAGTTCAGATAGGTTCCATCATTTCTTCTCAGATGGAAGTTGACAAAAAGGTATTTCTAAAATGACCTCATGGATTAGTATTCCACCATAGAGTCATGGAGCCATTCAGGGAATGACCATCAGGAAGTCTATATTAAACATTTTTGTTGTAAATATATATATGTATGTATGAGAATGTGAGATTCACTTCTCTAAATGTAAACATAGAAATATTTTGTCTAACAGAATGAGTTAGCATGATTCCTAAACATACCATTACTAGTAATTATGATAATTTGAAAAGGATTTGAAATTTGGTAATAGTTTAAGCTTGTTTTCTTCTCTTCTTGATATGGTGGGTTGAATTTGTCTGGTTGCGAGGTGCCCAAAAAGCTGTTCTATCACTCTCTCTTCTCAGCTGGAAAGTGGAGAGAAAATAAGGTGGAAAACAACTTACAGGTTGAGAAAAGGCAGTTTACTAAAGTAAAAGTGAAAGGTTGAATATGCTCAAGCAAAGGAAAAGTTCACTACTTCCCATTTGCCAGCAATGCACAGCCACTTCCTTTGAAGCAGGGCTTCCACATCTGTATTGGTTATTCTGGAAAGACAATGCTTTAAACAACAAGTGCCCTGCTTCTTCCTACTTTTCTGAGCCTTTTCATCTGAACCAGCACCATATGGTATAGAATATCCCTTTGGTCAATTTGGGTCAGCTGTCCTGCTTGTGTCCCCTCCCAAGATCCTGCCCACTCTGTCTATGGAAGGGGGACATTGTTGGGGAGACAGCACTGATGCTGTGCCAGTGCTGCTAAGCAGAATCCATTGGTGTTGCTGCTGACACCTTTCCAGCAACCAATCCAAAGAACAGCACTAGGAGGGCTGCTGTGTTGAAAAATCACTCCATCTCTGTTACATCCAATAGACTTGCCTTCTCTTTGCCTCAAAACCAGTACATGGATAAGTACAGCCAGCAAATAAAGAGATATTTTTCTTCTTGTTCATATATCGGAATCTTAATGTATGTTTGTGTCTACTCTTGGTAAGGGAGTCATCACTTTTGCTTATTCCATAGACAAAAAGAAAAAGAATATTGTAAATTCTGTGACATTAATTTGTAGCACAAGTGAAATCATGTCTGGTTTTCAAAGCCTGTTCGAAGCAAATTATTGACAAAGATTAAAACACTGAACAAAATGCTAAACACTGAAGAAGCTGTACTAGATTAAAGACTATCTATGGCACAGTGTAAAATGTTTGTAGTCTTAATCCGGTTTGGTTTGATTTTTGTTAGTTCCTTTGAATCCCTTCTCAGAGTGGCCAGAGGTTCAACAGGGCTAAGTTCTGGGTCCTGCATTGAGTCTCAACAATAGCATGCAACACTGATTGGGGCAGAGTGACTGGAAAGTTGCCCAATGGAAGGGGCCTGGGGATTCTGGTTGACAGTGTCTGAATATGAGCGTGTGTGTGCCCAGGTGGTCAAGAAGGCCAGTGACATCCTGGCCTGTATCAGCAATAATGTGGCCAGCAGGCCCGGGGCAGTGATTGTTCCCTGTTCCCAGTACTGGTGAGGCCACGCCTCGAGTCCTGTGTCCAGTTCTGGGCTCCTCACCACAAGAAAGACTTTGAGGTGCTGGAGCAAGTCCAGAAAAGGACAACAGAGCTGGTGAAGGGACTTGGGCTCAAGTCTTGTGAGGACAGCTGAGGAGCTAGGGTTGTTTAGTCTGGAGAAAAGGAGGCCGAAGAGAGATTTTATCACTCTACAACTACCTGAAAAGAGGTTGTAGTGAGGTGGAGTTCTGTCCCTTCTTATAGGACAATAAGAAATGTCCTCAAGCTGAGTCATAGAATCACAGAATATTCTGAGTTGGAAAAGCTGCACTAAAGGTTTAAATTAGATATTAGGAAAAATTTCTTCACTGAAGGTTATCCAATACTGGGTCAGGCTGCCCTGGTAATGGAGTCACCATTCCTGGAGGTATTTAAAAGATGTTTAGATGTAGTTCTGAGGCACATGATTTAGTGGTGGAGTTGGCAGTGTTGTGTTAACAGCTGACTTCAATGATCTTAGAGGTCTTTTCAGACCTAAATGATTCTATGATCTTATGAATGTATTTTATATTTGAAATATGAGCTTGTTTAACTTTGTCTTCCCCCAGCACCTTGGTTTTATAAATGTAATTTTAATACCAACATACTTTCCATGCCACATTGATAAAAGTTTTCCATTTCTTAATGCCAAGCAAAACAATTGTATTTTTATCAAGTGTCAATACATTGTAGGGCCAATATTTGAGTATTTCTAATGGATTTAGTGTTATCACTTTATGGAGTGAGAGACCACTACCACTATGAAAAGTAACTGTTTTCCAGGCTTGTAATTTCCTCCAAACATACTAAAGAAAATGTTTTATATGATCATAGTTCAGATGAATAAAAGTGTTATGTTACTGAAGAATTAAGAAAAAAAGGAGGAAAGAAAAAAGGAAAAGGAAAAATAAAGAGAACAATTTGGAATTAGATTCAACACAAGTCATATCTAGACCACTAGTCAGTAGAATTAGTCAGGAATGGAACAAACCAGTATTCAGAAAAGCTGTTCAGGGCTACCATTTTAGCATTATAAATATAGGCAAAATAACCTTAAACACTATGAATATTTTTTTTCAATACTTGAAAGCTACTGGTCCAGCTCTAAAAATGGAATTTACAAGGATGACTTTAGATCCTCTAAACTGCTCACAGGATAGATAGAGTTGTTACTTTGAAATGACTTAAAGAAAAAAAAAGCTGATGATTTGAAGATGTTTTGGTACCATGGATTAATACATTTGAACTTCTACATGCTTTACAAGTTACCAAGTAAATTTTAGTTGTTTAAAGTCTTGTTGTAGCCTTAGATATTTAAGTATTTAACTTTGAATACATACTACTTGCTCAGAAATGTGGGGTCTGATGTCTGGAGATTCTCAGGCTGTGGGTGAAGGGCCCATGAATTTTATATTTCAGGAGATGGTCTTCATCCATACAGAAAAATGTATTAAAAAGAGGCAAGTTTCACTTGCCTTGCTGAAGCACAAATATCAATAAGTAAAGAATACAGAATTTTAGAATCTGAAAAAACAAGTCCTAAGCAAGTATGTCAATGTGCAGCTTGTTGTTTTGGGAAGTTTTTTTATATTCACTTTCAGATCCTACACTGAAATGTAGAAAAAGTTCATGATTCAGAGACTCAACATTTGATTTATAGTGATTAGAATCCTATCCAGTAGAATAAGACTACATCTTTTAACAAAATTTATACTGTATGCTTGACTTTATTTTGGGTTGGCTGTGACAGGCAAAAGAGGAGATGGTGGTGTTAAAAGAAGATGTAAGGGTTATATAGCTCTGGGGTATTCAGGAGCCATCTGTTTTTTTCTAGAATATAGTCTATCTTTCTGGGAAGGGTTTGCTTAAATTAACTAAGAATAAATAAACAATTGTTAAAGTTACTAGAGCACTGAAAATTGTGTTGCTTTTATTAGAAACTCTCTTCTCTCCTAGTACATGGGACACTCAATATACTTTTAACTGAGAGGAGTTTAAAATCCAATTATTCTCTTTAAGGGAAGTTCTGTAGTTTTAATCTCTATTTCTGTTTTTCTCTTTGAATTCAATACAATTATAATCAACTAGATATAAATAAATCTAACCTAGAAAATTGGATTATTCAAGCATTTGGGATTTAGGTATTGTTTTCTCAGTTTCACATAGCATTGAGCGAGAGGTTGAAATTTAAGCAGACAATTCAGAAAAAATAGCAAAATCTCTTAAGTATGTCTGGTGTTTTTTTTGTTAAAATTTCCTTGTTCTATGGAAATGTTTATGGTGATTATGATCTACTTTTAGATCTCTAAGAAAAGTTCTGGATTGATTATTTCTAGCCTTCAACTCTGAAATGTTCTGCTTCACACAGCTCCAGAAAAGTAGTCTAGAGAACCTGATAAGGAAATACTATGGTAAAATATCAATGTTTGATGGAAAATTACATCTAAAGGATTAAAAAAAGAAAGATAATATTCTTATTTTCACAAGTTACTATCTATTTTGTAACATTATTATGCTAGTACAATTAAAAATACACTTTGAGAGAGTGAAGCACTGGTTCTGACACCTGTCAAGTGATTTTCAACAGCTAATTTTAAAACATAATGATGCAAACAAATACTGATTGTGGCACTTATTTTTTTTATTTTTGTGGGAAATGATTTCTCTTTTCAAAGCTATAAAAATATTGGAGCATTACTATATCATAGAATGCATAACATTGTATATTATTGTAAATAACAGTTTGGGCCTTTTTATAGAATAGATGCAAAGCGAAAAACACATAAAAACCTTATTTTTATTAATGTATATTACCATACAGCTTGTGAAAAACAAAAAATGTATTAGATAATATTAAAATAAGAATTATCACTATATTTTACAGAATAATATACAATGTTATGCTTTGGTTTTTGCTTTGCATCTATTCTGTAAAAAAGTCCAAACCTTTTTTTTTTTTTTTTTTTTTTTTTTTCCACAATTCAATTTTTTGAAAAAAAAATTTTCCTTTTTTAAGTTAATTTTTTTTTTTTTTAATGATGATAACAGTTCTGACATTTCAAGACAAGGTTACAGGAAAAGGAATACTTTTCAATACAAACAATATGTTGAAATCTGTACTTCTGGTGAAGGTGACAAATGTAAATTGAAATAATTCTTTCAAAGCCTTGACATTTGTCAGCAAGTTCTTATATTCCACTCATCAGTTCCTACTGTCAGGAATATCTACAGATAGTGCTGTTAAAAGAACACTAAGATTAGTCATTATGGTTGATGCATTCCCTAATCTGGAAACTCTTTGAACTCCCTGATCTGGAAACTGTCATAAGGAGGTGAAATGGGATTGCATTTTCAGACTGAACAACCCCAACTCTCTCAGCTTGTCTTCATAGGAGAGGTGCTCCAGCCCTCTGATCATTTTCATGGCTCCTCTCTGGACCTGCACTAACAGGTTGATGCCTCTCTTGTGCTGGGAGCCACCGAGATGGATGCAGTGGTTCAGGTGGTGTCTCACAGAAGCAGAGGTGAAGGAGGTGATCCTTCACATATATTGAGCACTGGTGAGGCCACACCTAGAGTACTATGTCCAGGTTTTTCTACCCAGTACAAGAGATAAAAAACTACTGGACTGAGTCCAGTAAAGGGCCCCAAAATACATTAAGGGAGTGAAGAACCTGTCATATAAGAAAAGACTGAGCAAGCTGAGAGTGTTACCCTAGAATACAATTTAGATCTGCTCAGAACAGAGGCAGTTCATTCTTACAGCTGCAGAAGAGAACACAGAGCACCAGAAGGACAGCTTCTGTTGATATGAACTCTGCCCAACAGAGCCCAGGGGGAATCTCATCAATATCTATAACACCTGCAGTAAGAGTGCAAGAAGATGGAGCCAGGATCTTTTTAAGTGGTGTCCAGTAACAGGAGTAGAGATCACAGGAAAGAGCTTAAACTCAAGAGATTCTCTCTGAACATCAGGAAACCCTTTTTTTACTGATGGTGACTGGCCTTTGTTACAGGTTGTACAGAGAGCTTACAGAGAGGCTGTGCAGTTTTCCTCACTGGAGATACTCAAAAGCCCTCTGAACATAGTGCTCAGCATCCTGTGCTATGTGACTCTGCTTGACCGGGGGCGTTGGACCAGACGGCCTCCTGAGGTGATTCCCAACCTCAAGTATTGTGGTTCTCTGATTGTCAGAGCTTGAATGAGCTAATGGTCATAAATTGTGACTACAGGGATTTAAATGGGGTGTAAGAATGACTTTTTCCACCAGGAGGACAGCCAAGAAGTGGAACAAGTTGTCATATCTTGAGGTTGTGGATTTTCTGTTCATAGAGGTTTTCAAGATCAGACTGGACACAATAATGGGCAGCCTAGAATCATAGAATGGTTAAGGTCATTGAGTCCAACCTTTGATTGATCATCACCTTGTCAACTAGAACATAGCACTAAGTGCTAGGTCCGGTCATTTCTTGAACACTTCCAGGAATGTTGAATCCAATACCTCCCTGGAGAGCCCATTTCAATATTTGAAAAAATTTTATGTGAGGAAATTCTTCCTGAAACTTAGTCATATACCTGAAAGTTTAAAGATTCAGGTTTGAACCCTGTTCCTCTAAGACTCCAATCTCTTATGGTACTCTTAAAGGAAGGGAGTTGCCTCTTTTGGGTTTCGGGGAGTTCCATTCACAGGGAGGAACTGACATCCTTTTATTTGATCTATTGTCCCTAAATACTGTGATAGCTTTGATGAAACTCTTGTGTTGTACATACACCTTTTGTTAAGATTTCACAGTAAGGTATTTCAGTAATAAGTAATGCAAATGGTCCCAAAAAATTTAGAGGAATTAAAATGAAGAAAGATTCTACACAACCTCTACAAAATAACCTGGCACGAGAAATATCTTAGTATCTAAAAGCATTATGGAAGGCCTGGTTCCCATCAAAAATAATCTGTACATTTAGGTTTATATATAACAAAATACAACTGCTCAACTTCAGTAAGAACAAATATACATGTAGGTATTATTTGAGTAAACTGGAGACACAGTCAGTCAATTAAACAGTTTTTCTGTTTGGCCTATTCAACCTATTTAATGTCAAATTGTTTTTTACCCCAGTGGCTAGGGCCTGTCATGGCAAAAGGTCAAATTTCATAATTAATTAGGCCCAAATTATTGTTGTAGTTTGTCCTGGTTCTGTCAACAAATAAATCAAAAGATTTTAGTATTATTATTTTTATCATATTGGTTAAATAATTGTTTTAAAGAGATAATGACATACATACGTCAAAATTCTTGTTCTTGTTTTCATGTAACTGATGAGCATTGCGTAAACCAGACACAATGTTCCACAGTTTGGGTTGGTATATATTAAAAGTCATTAATAATAAAATACCTGCAGAACATGTTACTCTAAAGCAGCTCCTATGTATTAAATAGTCAAGTAATACACGGCGTACTTATAAGCTTTTGTGTATAAGGTTTATATATATAGCTACACAGAGACATAAAGCCCTTGAGGAGAGAGAAAAAAAATAAAAAAGTAAAATAACAAAAACATAAAAAGGAGGGGGAGCAGGACAGGATGAAAAAAAATATTTATTTTTAAAATGAATGTTTTTTAAAATATTCCAGGAGAAAAATGACTCTGAGCAGGGGTATGAGAAAGGTTAAAAAGCTACTTTAATGATAAACAAGAGACAAGTGGCCATGTCAATCTGATTGCTTCTAGGTTTTGTCAGCAGATACAAGACATGCTGCTATATTTTCAGTCTTTTTTCTCATACTGAGAAACAGCTGTGAGAAGAAAATAGGAGGAGAATCAACGTTTCACTGAAAAAGAAATAAGTAGGTCCAATAATTTTATGGTTTACATTTTCTTCTGTTTAAAAAAAATTGATTTGTATGCATGTTGGTGTTGAAGGGATAGCTCCATGGACACCATTATTTAGTGTGCTTAATATCAATTGAATAAAAATATCTTAAGTATTGAGGAACTCTTGCAGGAATTACTGCTTTCTCACTCACCAGCTGTTGTCCTGTGATGTATTCAGTTTCTGTAGAATGATTATGGCAAAAGTTCTTTTTATCAACAATCTTGATGGACTGAAGTTTTATTCCTGTGATTAATATTAAATATCTAAATTGTGGTAAATTTATTTTTCCACATTCTCTTGAAAAATCATAGTATTTGGACACATAAGTCTGGTCTGCCACCCACCATTGTAACTGAAGAGATTAGGGATAATCCTTAGTATTAATTGAAAAGCATTATGTGTCTCTTTTGCTCTTATTAGAGCGAAATTAATGCAAAAAGGCTGCTAAGATGAGCAGCCAGCACTGGCTTAGGAAATTCACAGGTAAAGTTATAGAAACATTTAGAGAAAAGAATGTGATTATCTTAGCAGTATTTTAGTAGAAAATGCTGTTTTGGAATCATTTGTTTGGAAATGTAGTTTAAAACAAGGTAACAACATCAGGTTTTGTTTTGGCAATTTTCTTTTACAGACACTTTGTTTGGAAAGAATATCACAATAATTCTTTGTAACTATAATATTGGAGATGTTAAGTCCTTGTTCTCTCAAGAATATTCTGTGAAAATAAAACCAGAAACTGTAAAACGATGAGGCTTTTAAAATTTCAGAAGTGGCAGAGTATATGAGAAAAACTGGCAATCTTTTTCAAACTACAAATTTCACAAAATCATAGAACCATCAAGGTTGGAAGAGACCTTCAATATCATATAATGCAAACTGTCAACCTAGAACCATCATAATCACTCCTAAACCATTACCCCACATGTCATATCCAGATACCTCTTGAATATTCCCAGAGTCTCTGACTCCACAACTACCCTGGGAATCTTATTCTAGTGCCTAACCACTATTTCAGTGTCAACTGCTTCTTTACTTCAGAGCATAATTAAATGCAAACAAACACCTTTAAAATACTTATAAGAATAATATAAATTAAGTATTTACTTTGAAGTCCTGTTCAATAAATAAAGGCTTTTTTTTTTAAACATACATGGTCAATTGACTAACTACCAGATTTTAGGTAATACTTGAAACTTGTATTTTATAGAATTACTAGAAAAATAATCTGTGGGCTAAAACAATGGAAAGGAACTGGAATTAATTTAACGAGGCACATTAACTTGAAATGACAAACTATCATTACTTAAAGACAAACTGTCATTACGAAATGAAGATAGTGTAGTATTAAAATGAATGCAAAATCAGTTGGTCAGTGATTGGGAAATCAGAGAAATTGCATAAGTTGAAAGACAGCCATATTGTAAAGGATCAGTAAGAAGAAATATACCAAGTGATACTAAATATAGAAAGTTAGATTAATTTCTGTATATTAGTAAAAAAAGAGTTAACAAGGAAACTTTTTACATATAGGTAAACAGACAGATACTATAAGTGTCCAGACACAACATAGAAGAGGAACAGAACAAATGTAATAGATACGGAAATATCTTCAATAGCTTATTATACTTTTTTGTTTCAGCCATGGCAGAAGAAAAAAGGCTAATTTTAATCACATACTGTATAGCATACAAATAACTTTGACAGAGAGATAAGAATATGGGCCCGAAGGAAGAAAGAATAAGCAACAAAAGTTTTATGTTATCTCAAGTACAACAAAGCATAAGGAAATTGACCCTAAAGCAACAGAACTAGTCAAAAGGATATTTCAAGTAAGGCTTGTTACTTTATAGAATTTATAGAAAAAGAATATGCATGCCCTAAGAACTAAAGAAAATGAGGTCTGGAGGAATTATATATCTGTCAGCCTAATTTTTATCTGGGGAATGACTTATCAATATACTTGAAAAAATCAGCTTTAAAGTAAGAAGCATAAGAAAAAGGATAGCTTTGTCAAAAATGTAAAAATAGCCCATCTTCATTCCTTATCAGCCTAACTATTCTAATCTATTGAAGGAACAACATATGTAATATAGCCTTTTATTTTCCATAGTTGTCATAGTCATACATTATCACACAAGAAAGCTTAGGAAACATGGTTCAAATATAATCACAATGTCACAATGCACAAGTGTTTGTGGGGAGGAGGAAAGTAGACGCTCTATATATGTATTAACCATCACAGTCAAACCATAAAGGCATATTTTTTAGGCATTGTGTATTTTTATACATTATTATATAGATTAATTAAGTTCAGACCCTATTTCAGTCTATATTTTCAGTAACCCATTTATTTCAGATATTTTTGACATACATACTTAAAGGAAAGGGGCATTAATTAATCTTCTTCCTGACTCTTGGATTTGTTTATGTATTTTCTAAAAATATTTGTTAATGCAATTTACTTACTTCCTCTTTGTTCTCTCATCCATAAACTCAATATTACATCCAAGTTTTACTCAATATGGCATGTTTTAGAGATGCTTGAGATTTCATTTCTGTTTTCTTTTTTAACCCTGAAATAGTTTCCACCCATCTGCCAAGGTTGTGTTCCTGTAGTGATCAGTAATTAATCATCAGTGATTTGTGATTATAGCCTTCGACCTTGTCTATTGTCCCACAATTGCACTTTCAAGGCTATTTCTATCAACTTCTGCTTGCTGTTTTGGGAGTCCCTGATATAATCCTATATTTCTTCAGTAGCTTTTAAATTGTGGTTTTATTTACACAACCCAAGCACTCGTGAGTATGGCTGCAAGGTCACTGAAAAGTCCACTATAAAAATATGTATGAGCTATCAGAAGACACACATGCATTTAAGTACAATTTTTTACTAATTACTGTACAACCACTGTCTCACTATCAAAATTGGGTCTTTGATTTTTCCTCAAAACAGATTCTTGAACATTTCATATCTTATTATTGTTGAAAAACTTCCTCATCTAACTACTTTCATTTTAAAATTAAAAGGCCATTTTTTTCTGCATTTCTACACAGGAAAATTCAAAAGACAAGATACTTTTATTCTTCTGGATCTTTTTATTTCTCAGATTTGCTACCAGTTACCAGTATAATTCATCACAAGCCATTTATAGCTAATCTAAACTCCTTATCGGACCTTTCATGATTTTTTTCAGTGGTCTAACCTGCATCATACTGAAATTAAATGTGTTTTTTATAGGTCATGGGGGATATTTGGGTTTTTTCATTTTGTTTTTTTTCTTGTTGGTTTTAATTCTTTAATAATATCATAAGATTTCTGAAGTCTTATTGTAAGTATTTTTGGTAGTTCACCCCTTCCTGTGAGTATCAGCACTACTAAAGAAGAAAAAGTGTTTCATAAGTTTCTTGATACGAGTCTTTTTTCGACTTTGAAAATGGGACAATGTGTCCTCATTACCTATCCTGAAAGAGTATAGGTGGAAAGGGGAAGTACACACATTCTTAGAGTGCTTTACATTGCTAAATTTGTTTCTGTTATGGCCACATTATCCACCCACACTGTGGTTCATAGCCAGAAAATAATTCCAGAAAGAAGAGGGGGGAAAAGCCCTAAATAATTTATTCTTATTTTTAGCTGTAGCTTGTTTTAAACTTTATCTGTGCTTGAAAAAAGCATTCTGGTGGACCAAACGTGTATTTTTTGTTTCCTGTTGAAAAGAATAATAGACAGAATAGTAGACAGAATAGTAGAGGCGGTTTTGCCTAAGTTTCCCATCAATAGACTCTGTGATTACACTTAGAGATTAATTTTGAGGTCCTCAGGCTGGAGAGGATGAAACTAGCTGAAGGTAAAACAAACCTGTAAACCATTTTTAACCTCCTACATTAAATTTCTATTTTTGCTTTTGTTGCATCAAAAATTACTTTCTCACTGGTTACTAGTTCTTTGCATTCCTATTTTAGGTATTAGTAAATCAGTATTTTCAGTGAAGAAAACTGAAAACTTTTGAACACTCCATCAGGTGTTAAAGAGAATATTTTGTTTTCCATGCAATAAATAAAATGTTAAATGTTTCTGTTTGATTTAATGTATAGCAAACAACTATTATGAAAATAAAAAAAACAGCAGGATGTTTAAAACAGGCCGTTCACATGCAGCTTTGTATTGTTAATTTCTACCTGGAGTTGAAAACAGCAAACTGCTGTTTGAAGAGAAGAGACTTAGCAACAGAGATAAAAAACATATTTCTGTAGATGTATAGCTCAGCAAAAGTTAGGACACCTAGTATCTCTCTAGGGAAAAGGGAAAAAAAAAAAAATATTCTCAAAATCCCATCTATCTGCAGACAGACCAGGCAGTACATTTTTGAAACTGGGTCACTGTGAAGTCAAGAACACATCTGAGTTCAGAAGACACTACTGAAAGAAATGTGAGTTTTCCAATGAGTTCAACATATAACTAAGAATATTTAGACCTGGGGTGTCAATTTTTTGCAGTTTATGTTTTACATTTTTTGGACAGAAGAAAAACTCAACAAAAAAATACCAAAACCAAAGAAGTGAATAGGAATTAAATCTATTTTATTATCTAACTGTCCTAATGACAAATTAGGAATACTAGAATTTAGATGCCTAAATTCCAATATTAACAGCTCTATGTGCCTGTAGATGATCTTCCTAAGAGTCTATCAGAATTTTTAGACCTTGATAGGGATTTTTGCTTGTCCATGTCTATTCATGTTCTGCATATATAAGTCAATACAGTAGAGTGCCATGATAAATTCAAAGAGCTGTTTCTGAAAGCTCACGGATCATGGAAGTCAGTCCAATATATTCCCTTTATATAGTCTTCCCATCCTAAAATTGTGATTATATATTTATTGTGAACCCACCTAGACTGGAACACAAGAGAATGCCATACAGGAAATGCACTTGTTGAAATCCCAGTAGATTCTGAAATTAGACAATAGATGACTGCAAATTATTTCCCTCTCATGCAGCTAAACAAAACCTAAAGATTTTGTTGCTTAGACTCTTTCCACCTGGGAAGGACAGCAAAAAATCCTTTTGAATAGATGAGAGTATTGTCAGAACATTTCATTCAACAAAGTATCCTTTGTTGTTATACGTTGTATTTAGGAGGATGCTCGAAATTACTACTGGTAAAAGGTCAAATATTCAGACTCCAGGAAGCTGCAGTGCTAGAAGTAGTACAAATCTCCAATTGAAGTGAATTATTGCTAAGACAATAAAAGCTGGTAAATAATAATTACAAATTCAGAGTACATATATAGTACATTGCCACTAGCATTTGGCAGAACCTATTTGCATATCTAGTTTTCCAACCAAAGCAAGCAGCAATGTCTATGAAGAATTATTACTTCTCCTTGAGACAATAGAAATTAATTTTTGTTAAAGGCTTAATCTATGGGAAAAGTTATAGGATAAGACAAGGAATGAGGAATTGATCCGTGCAATAATATTCTTTAGGAAACTAATAGATCTTCTCTCTGTCAAAATGCTGTGGTACAACTCTCTTTGCATGGCTACATACAATAGGGAATTTGCACCCACAGACAGGAAAAACACAGTCATAAGTCTTGAATTATTCCAGCTTTAGAGGTGTTTCAAAGATTTTTTTTTAAATCAGAATTAATCAGTTTATAGGTGTTATGAGAGTTATGCACAACCTCTGCTCCCAAAGGACACATCTACTTCAAATCACCCACACACACCCAAAAGAGATGATGCATAATTTTGAAAAAAAAATAATATTTTATTATTTCTGTGAATATTTTTCAGTACTAGGCAATGAGTATATTACTGGTATAATGCTAAAAATACACAACTCAATTTCTCTTAGTAAATTTTCCTCTAATCCCAGAGAAACAGTTTTCTTTTCTATGTTTGTAGCTAAGAAAAACAGAACAGGAACTGTGGAAAACAAAAGGAATAGGTTGGCCATTTCCATTTTTCCATGGACTTTATGAAGTGGTGAGCATGATTTCAAACAAGATCAGTGTGCTTTTGAAGATTTAGAGACCAGCAGGATTCTTATCCCCGTCACCAGACACAGCAGGGACAGGGCAGGTGTCTCTGAGAGGGCCAGAGCAGCCTTGGCCAATTGGATCTGCTTCTTCTCTCCTACTCCCCTCCCATGTAGGGACTTCCTAAAGGCAGGCAATGGTAGAGGGGAATGCACACCGGGATGTCCAAGCATGACCTCCAGCCTAAGGAGAAAGTGAAGCACAATGTCAGCATCAGAATCGTGCTCCTCCAAGAAAAGAGACAAGGACTCCAATACAAACTTCACCTCCCTTCTAGCAGGAGGACTTGTGTTACTGCAGTTTACTGCAGTGCTCTAAACCAGAAAATTCTGTAACTGGACTGATTATGTGGATTAGTATACTAGTAAAATCACAGATTGGACTGACAGTAGCAGACTGAAAGCTGCACCTGTAAAGTATGCTTCATGTTTTTACTGTGACAATATTTCAGTGTAACAAACAAATCCAATGGCATCATTGGATTCATTGTTGTGGGAATAGAAGAGCATTCATGAAGGATTATAGTTCATTACAGCAATTGTTCTTTCTTTATAAATACCTCCACAATTAATCATCCAGGGGCCAGTGAAGATGGGATTGGTTTGTGTTAGGAATGTTAGGACTGTTGTCACATCTCCAGTTGCTCCAGTCCAGAATATCTCCTGACCCAGGAGCTGGAGTCAGACCTATGTCCTGAAACTCAGGTGTGAGCAACAGATGCAGCTGCTGCTTTCCTGTAGCTGACACCAGTGGCCAGGGGTGCCCACTACTTGTTCCGACTCCAGTAGCTAATCCCAAATTTCACTCACACGTGCTCAGGTCTCCCCTGTGCCCTTGCAGCACATACATACATGCACACATACAGAGAGTATACAGTGAGATTACGGTTAGAGGCAGTTAAGAAAAGATTTATCAGGAAGATATCAGAAGACAGGACAGACTGCAGTGATCAAGCACAGGGTTCAGCCAGACAAGCACACTGATAAGTCATGGTTTGCACACCACCAGCCACTTTTATACACCTATCCCCATCTCTGTTCCCCACTGCTCCCCTTCCCTTGAATATCAGTTGACACTGTCCCACTAACCCACTCCAGCATGCAGAACAGCCAGGTTCTCATTCTCATCCATTGCAAATTCCTGGTTTGCCTCCAGTTTTTCAAAAGCCCATCAATTCCACATACTTGTGCAATTAAGCATGGTCATGTATTGCAGTAAGAAAATATAAGAGGTTAGACAGGCTATTTTAGAATAATAAGAATGAAAAATAAGACTAGAGTAATACTTTAAGAACGTAAAATTTTTTAAAAAAACCTTTTTATTTGCAATAAAAGTGTTTTGAGCATCAAGCCTTCCCTAAATGTATGCTGTAAAAAACTAGGTCCTGGTATTATCTTGGGTCTGTGATGTGGAGAGAAAGGGTGAAGTAGACCATCCCAGGCAACTAGCAATAGAATAAGAGAAAATGGCCTCAGACTGGGCCAGGGAAGGCTAAGGTTGGACCTCAAGAAGAATTTTTTCATTCAAAGGGTGGTTAAACATTGGAATGGGCTTCTCAAGTAAATGGTGAAGTCACCGCCCCTAGAAGTGTTAAAGAAAAGAGTGGATGTTACACTTAGTGCAGTGGTTCAGTTGACAGTGATTGTGGTGCTTGGTTAAAGGTAGAACTCGATGATGTTGGATGTGTTTTCCAGCCTTAAAGGTTCTATGATTCTATGATTCTGTTGAAATGGAAAGCAGCAGAATGGAACCATTGTGATTTCTGACTTGAAGAGTTTCCTAGGTAACACTTCTGAAGCTAATACACACTCAATGTCCTGCAGCTTCATCATTTTCAATGAGAAAATTATATCACAGGAAATAAGACTGAGCCTACCATATGTTCATGATTGCTGAGATATTTCTTGTTTCTTTTACATATAAATTTTGTTCTAGTGGAGCTTGAGGACTTGTGACACATTTAGAATTTGCAGTTTTGACAAGGCCACAGGACAACCAGAACTGTCAAACTTGTAGTACACATATTGTTAGCACAATATAAATGAAATATATAATATATTGGGTGTAAAACACGTCTGCTGCTGATGTCAACAATCTGTGTAAGTTGAATAAATTCAGCATGCCCTGAATATGTCAAACACACTGTGTTTGTATACACCAACAGGGAAACACAGTCAGAGATGGGGCTAATGTTGCAGAGGGGGTGTATAGATACAGTCTATAAAAAATGGATGACACAGTATACGAACCTACTTAGGTAGCTACACGAGGCTGATGACTATATTTATCTTCATATTCAGTATTGTGTCTAATTGGCAATATTAGTCTTCTAGCAGGTGAGACAATCAGTGGCTGATGCAAGAAAAGTGCAAAAGATGTAAATATTTTTGTTCGTAAATAAAGTAAAAAAAAATGATATTAATTTTGTCTTTTACTAGTTATGTAGTAGTTGGATATTCAAAGAAATCTTTATTAAAAGAAAAACTTAATTTCCAGAAATGCTTTTTTGAAGCTATCTTAAAAATTTACCACTTTTAGAAACAAATCTTCAATGGATTATCATGTTGCTCTTGCTGAAAATCTGAGGAAACAATACTTGCAAACACTGTTGTACTTGCATGAATCCTTTGGACAGTGTAGTATATGTTTATCTTCTAAATTTACAGAAATGACTATATGGATGCCCACCAACTGAACAATTTCTTATAAAATCTATTTCAGAAGGTTAAAAAAAAAAGAAAAGGCAGAAAAATGTAAAAAGAACAAAACTTTTATGGAAGATGCTTTATACTTTCTGGCATCCACTGGGTAGTCTATTATGAACCTTAAGATTTAAATCTTCTAACAGCAGGTATTAAAAGACAGCTTTCTCTAAATCTATTTTAAGAAAAGATGTATATCTCTTGGACATTATGTGAATCAAAGCAAAGACAAAACAAGCTATAAGAATAATAAGTATAATTTAATAGTCCAGTCTCAGGGAAAAATAAGTTATTTAAGAAAAAGAAAGGCCGATGTAAATTACTGTCACCATGTGCTTTGCCCTCATATGACAAGATTTTTTACAATTTACAGTCAAGAAACTCAAGTTAAGTTAGTTGTACAGCTAAATGCTATATTGTTTTATTTTAAACAAAAAATAGTTTAAAAATAAAATAAATACCTTAAATTTACTCTCTAAATGTAAAATATTTACAATTCTTTTAACTGCAAAAAGAAAGGTAGATATATCTGCAATGAAAAAAAAATCAGGTTGGAGATCAATTTGAGAAAAATATAAAGCAGAGTAAAGAAAAAATTCACCATTCCGTTTTGGTTAATTAAGTTTAAATATAATTTCCTCTGTAAAATATATATAAGATTATCATATAACTGATTTGTACATTCCTAATTTTGTCTAAAATGAGATGGCATGGATTAATTTCAAGAGAATTAGATGTTTTATAGAAAATCATATTTTATCAATAAATTAATTGATTAACAGTGACAACTATTCATTTTCCTTGGGGTATCGTTTCACATTGTTTCTCTTCCTCTCTGAAGTAAAGTTCCTGTGGCCACCCTGCTTAGCTCCTGCCCTCAAGACCTCTTGGCTATTAAATACATCCTTTATGTCTTAAACTTTCTGTTCAGGAAGGATATACAGTTTTCATAGCTTGCATGTATTTAAACTTAAAATTTTCAAATCCATTAAGAGGTTTTTTCCCTCTAACCATTGGATTTATTTTCTCACTCTAGAGGTTTTTTACTCACACGACACTTTCTTTTGCACTGCAAAAGTAGGGGAAATCAGTTGGCACATAACAAAACGCTTTCACCATAATCTTCTCCATTTAAAAATTCATTTTTCAATTGAAAAAAAAATACTGAAAGGGTACTTCTCAAACATATATTTGAAAGGTGAAATAAACCTCATGCACAAACATAGATATCTAGACCTTAAGGCTCTCTATATATGTTGATATAGATATACACAAGAAGATTAACCATATTGAGCCTTCTTGGTAAAGTAAAGTAAGCCCTGTTTTTCTTCATAGGAATGAATGAAGAAGGCTTGTTTTTTCAAGATGTCCAAGTATGCCTAAATTTCAGATGATTAAAAATAAATAATATTTCTACACACTGGGGTTTTTGTTTGTTTGTTTGTTTTTGTGTGGGGTTTTTTGTTTGTTTGTTTGGGATTTTTTTGTCAGCTGGAAATTATTTGAATGTTTTACAGGATAGAATTTTTTCCTTTGCTTTGTCAGTTTAATTTAGCAGATCACAATGTGGTCTGCCCACAGACAGATTAAATGAGTAGCTTCAAATTAATGATCTCTCTCAATAAATTTTCTGATGGAGTATCCATACTAAGCAGAGAAAAAAAGGAAACTTTCTTTTATATTTTTCTTACCTATAATTAATGGATATTATGAAGAAAAATCTGCAGTCATCTCATTGTGAAAGCTTTTTAAGGAGAGAAAATGAAAAAGTCAGTCTGCTAGAGGGTATTTTATGCACCTGCTTGAAGAGGGTTAAATTAGTTCCTAGGAATATTTAAAAGAGATATTTTGAAAATATACTGTAAAGCTTTCTTTTTGTCTGTTTTGACCATAGAACTGAATGTATGTGAATCTGTTTCATAACATCCCAGAAGGTCATCCTAGTTCTGGAGAACCATCTGGAGACTTCATCTTTTCATAGGTTCTTACTAGCAGACCATCACTACATATTTTCCCTCCAAAAATTAATATGAGAAATATGATTTGTACAAAAAGGGATCACTGAAGTTTCCCAGAAGATATATGATTGTGGAAAACTAGAAACCCAGGCTGTAAAGTTTGAATGCAACTCTAGCTGCAATATATTAAGTGTCTTTTAGGAGGGAGTTTGGAAGAACTTAGAACTAACTTAGGGTTTAAAATAGAAATAGACAGATGACTGTACAAATAAATAATATTTTAACATAATCATGTCTTATACCTTACCCTCTGAAAAGTTATTCAAAGAATATTCTCACAGTCTGCAGTAGGACTTTGGATGTCATTTCTTCCCTGATGCTGAATTTTCTACTTTCTCTGTTTTATGCTGCTCAAATGTCACTTGAACAATGCTTATGGTATGTGATTTACCTCCATTTACATTTCATGCACAAAATAAATTATACATTAATTTATTTTTGTTGCATTATAAAGCATATGGGCTATTGTCCTACAGTAAAATAACTATACTTCTTTGTCTTTTATTTAATCTGTAATACAGGTAGATATCACATTATTACTGATCTCTGCACCCTGTCATTTCCCCAAATGAAATAATATCCTAGGAAGTCTTTGTAAAGCAGGCTTTTAATATTTTCTAATTCTTATTCTGCTCTTGGCTAGTTAGAAAGTAGTAACAAAAAAATCTGTAAATGTTTC
Source organism: Hippolais icterina (assembly GCA_013400075.1). Classification (NCBI taxonomy): domain Eukaryota; kingdom Metazoa; phylum Chordata; class Aves; order Passeriformes; family Sylviidae; genus Hippolais; species Hippolais icterina. Next base: position 226,980 of record VWYN01022440.1, read on the forward strand.
AAAATTGTTTCCATGTTATATTTCAGCAAAACTTATATTCATTAAATGTTTTTTTCTTAAATGCTAAGGACAGAATCTCAAGTATCAAAGATATTTCAGAGGAGGCAGAGAGTAAAAGGATTTTTAATCTGGCAATAAGTAACGTAGATAGACAGAGAGGGTAAAACCAGGGTGAAAATCTTTAAATATTTAATTGCACATATTGGAAGAAGAGAAGAAAAAAAGGAAAAGAAGAGGGAGACAGAACAAAGGAAGAAAGAATACAGAGGGAGGGGGAAGAAAAGGAAGGAAGGAAGGAAAGGAAAGGAAAGGAAAGGAAAGGAAAGGAAAGGAAGTGAGGAGGGATCACATGAGTATTATTTGTCCTAATTACTCTATTTCTGCTCAGAAAACCCAATTTTCAATGATTTTCATCCCCAAATTTTCTCCAGAATAGTGGAGTCTGCTGCTGTTCTTCAACACAAGACTGAAAAACTTTTTCAGCAAATTTGCTTGTTGCAAGAAGATTGTGAGTCCTAGCCAAAGTTTTTCTAATGTCCTATTTTTTCTCATTTAGCAGCTCCCTTTCAGGCCAAAACATATTCTAATAATGTTATAGGATATATGACAAAAGATTCTTCTCCACAAGCATGAAGAGCAATGGCAAGCAGTTAAATCCCCCTAACATAATCAGAGAAGCAAGAACGCTGGTTCTGCTCCTCCTGAGAGCTTCATTAGTCAGTAACGATACCCGTTACATGAGTAAATGAAGAGGTTCTTCAGATCATGCCAAAAGCTGAAAAGAGTTACTGCCTAGAGGTATGGGACACATTATAAGATGAGAGGAAGTGCATTTTGGGATTGTACGGGACATCTGGGATGTTTAGAAGAAGAATGAAATGAAGGGAAAATGACACATCAAGGTTCTTTGGAGCGATCAATCATGAGAAAATTGATGGATAAAAGTTATGGCTCTGTGTTTAACAGGCTACTGGTCACTACATATGTCTGACCATTTTCTGCACCTGATGAACAGTTTAGTCATCTTGAATTCCACTTCTAATTATTTTCCTGGGTGAGATGTTCTGTCATATATTCTGTGTGTGTCTGTCTGTGTGTGTATCCAGAGATTTATATGACAGCAGAGGGATTAGGATCATGGGTCAGAGGGGACAATATTTCTCTGACATGAGCAACTGGAGCAAGAGAGGGTATAAACAGTGGTGAGCAATCACTAGCAAATACCAAGTCTGATAAGTCAGCCAGCTGAATAAAATTCTTAGGAGCCCTAAGTTTGGGCCAGACCAGATAATGAAGAGAAGCGATGGCCTGCAAACTGTCTACTGGAGGGACAAGTTGGTCTAAATCAGCTGGTGGAGGGGCTCTTGGGTTAACTGAGAAACACATTTGTGTGTGTGTGTGCACGCATGAGGCAGCTGGAGACAGGAAGATCCAAGGGGGTGGGGTGTGTGTGTGTGTATGTGTGTGTGTAGGTGGGGGTGTGTGTATATAGACATGCACATTGACCTGCAGACCTCTGTAACTCTCATGACAAAATGACAGCAACTGAGGAGAAACAGGATACAGAGACAGTCTGGGGATCTAGTAGAACACCTTCATCCTGAACTGCCATGGAACAGAATGGAACAAGGCTGCTCTTGCTGTTTGTGTTTGTATGAGTGCTGTGTATCCTGTGTTAATTTGTTCACTGGCTGTACTTGCAAGTGGATATGTACTATGTAGATGTGACTTTGAATATCAAGGGAGAACATAAACTTGCCCTCTCTATGGGTGGGACTTAGGATCAGGGAACAGAAAAAACCTTGCCTTTTCCCAGTTACCAGATTCAACAATACCTAACTAGTCTACTCTCTACTTCATCCTAAGAGTTGGATTGTGTCATGTCATGGCTGCAGCTGGTCTGTCACTGCAGAGGTAAATTTGGTCATAACAGACCCCCATACTCAATCAGCCCAGAAGTAAACAAGTCCTTGGGTAAGCAATGATAGGGTGGATTTGAACTGAAACAGGGACCCCGGCCAATCCTATTCAATCCTGAATGCAGACATATTATTGGCCAGGGATTTAGATGGTGTTGAAACCCCAATCAACCTGTTGTCTAAGCACAGGAATTTTGAACCCCCTATAAAAGGGGACAGCCATAATAAATCTTTGCAGTTTGTCACATGAACTCAGTGAGTCCTGTCGTGTATGTCTCCAATCTATTATCAATAACGTAATAGTGTCATTATTATATTTTTAAATTCACCATAACTGTTTCATATTCCATGCCTCATAGAAGAAAAGAGTTAGGAAAAAAGTTTTAAAGTTGTATTTTCAAGAACTTAAACCACAAAAACTGATTTATGATTTTATACGTGCATACTTACACACATATATATACATATATATATATATATATATACACACGCACGTATGTATGTATTGAAAAACCCCACAGCTTCTTTTTATAGATTTTCCTTAAGGCCAGCTTTACAGAGAGTTCTGTATAGCAATTTTAAAAACAGTACAGAAACAAAAATCTACACAAAATTTCAAGGAAGACAAATACATTGTGAGTTTTGAAGTACAATATGTACTCTTAAGTATGTTCCAGTGCTAAGGAAATAAATAAGTATCCAGGTGTTGAGTAAATAAAGAGTCCCAAATTAAAATGAGGATGGGAGTTTAAAAATACAGACAGAAAGAAATAATGAATAATGAACACAGATTAAATAGGTACTTGAAATCGTTTGTTATGCAAATTTACCTTGCTGATTGCAAGCATTGTTCATTAGGGATTTGTTAAATGGATCAGTAAAGGTGTTGTAAATTTGGACTGCTAAGAGCTTCCTGAACCAAATGTGAAAAATGTCAAATGTCTCCTAACTGGAAGCACTTTTTTACCATCCTTGTCAGCAACACGGACGGTGGGATTGAATGCACTCTTAGGATGTTTGCCTGACAACACCAAGCTGTGTGGTGTGGTTGACATGTTGGGTGGAAGGGCTGCCATGCAGAGGGACCATGATGGGCTTGAGAGGTGGCCCTAAGAGGACTTCATGACAGCCCATGAGAATCTTAAGGCATTCAACAAGGTCAAGTGCAAGGTCCTGCACCTGGGTCAGAGCAGTCCCATGAACAAGTGCAGGCTGGGCGGTAAATGAATTAAGAATAGCCCTGAGGAGGACTTGGGAATGATTGTGATGAAAAGCTCAACATGATGCAGCAGTGTACACTTGCAGGCCAAAAAGACAACCACACTGGGCTGCATCAAAAGCAGTGTGACCAGCAGGTGGAGAATTGAGGTGATTCTCCCCCCCTAGTCCACTCCTGAGAGACACTACCTGGAGTACGTGTCCACCTCTAGAGCTGCCAACACAGGAAAAATATTAACCTGTTGGAATGAGTTCAGAGGAGGGCCATTAAGTTCATCATAAGGCTGGAACACTCTCCTGTGAAGAGTGGCTGCAAGATTTGGGTGGTATAGTCTGGATAGGAGAAGAATCAAAGGGATTTTATCCATGGCATTTCTCAACATAATAAAAAACATTTAGATTGGTATAAGCAGAGTCAGAGAGCTGCACAGAGCTGCCTGTGGCAACATGCAGGACAGCACAAAAATATGTATTGGAAGAATTCTCGTACACAAATCAGTTAAAAGTTTTATTGTGGAGATCTGAAATGTAGTCCATCACCTTGACTGACATCTGTTCATGCACTGTCTTGCTGATGGTGCCTAGAGTCTTAATTAGAATTTTCAGTGTATAGTCTAAACTGAGATATGATACTCGCAAGACAGTAACAATAAATGTTTTTGTCTGTCAATTAACATATACCTACTAATTTTAGTGTGGTATCATATAAATTAGGAGGATTAATGGACTTGCTCTGATGTCGCTTATGAAGGCTGAAATATGAATAGGAAATTTTTACCAGAAGTTTGCCATTATTTTCTGGGATTAATATTCTTTTGCAACACAAGTTATTTATCTTATTATACTTTACAGAACAATGGTAGGTAAAGTTTAAGCATATTCATAGATTGAAATTTTACTTTAGTTCATTATGTAAAATTGGTTTTGTCCTTGATGGGAAAAAGAAAAAGAGAAAAAGAGAAAAAGAGAAAAAGAGAAAAAGAGAAAAAGAGAAAAAGAGAAAGAAAAAGATTTGCAAATTTGCTTACAAAACAAATATACAAATATTTTCATGAAAAGAAATCACTAATGCAAGTATGAAAATTAACTGCTTTGGTTACCAGACTGCACTTGGACTACTAACTAAAGCACAAACTAGAGCAGAAGTGAGATTACTTTACCTAATTGCAGACAGCCTATGCAAATTGAAATTTTATGGAACATCATGGGCACATCTTCAAGTTGAAGAAAAGAGGTGATTTTACCATAAAACACAGAAAAGATATTCTGGGGCAAAGCGGCTGAATTTTTTAAAAGAAGGAATGAAATATTGTATTCATTAAATCATTTTTAATGTAATAATTAATTTTAATTAGACTCAGACTTAGAAATTAACATACATGTTAAGTTCAGAAAGTATGCATAGAGTTTCTCACTTCCCTTCTTCACCTTTCTATCCATGTGTAGAAAGTCCAGAAAGGCTGATGTGAGAGCCAAGATTGGACACAGTTTCTCTTTGCTTGCCAGCATTGCAAGTAAAGGAGTTGCTGAAAGAGTTGTTGTATGGTAAAAGACATGCAGAAAACAAAGATGAAAACCACATTTTTTAAATCAGGACTATTCTCCAGACAGCAGTTATTGTGATGATTATTATTAGTAAATTTTCCCAATAACTTCAACAATATTTATATACTCTTGTTAAATCCTTGTGTTGTTTATTAATATAACTTAAAATAAAGAGTAAGTATAGCCCATTATGGTGGTTATAAACACAATATAAACACAAATTATAAATAATTTTATTCTGCTTTTGTTAAATCTTTAGCTATCCAGATGAATCTTCTTTTTTTTTTAAGCACTCTGTCAGTTTCATTTTTTTCTCTCTGAAATTATATTCCATGATTGAAAACAAAATTGTGTTATCCAAGGCATTTCTACAGTCTAGTTTTATGACATTTATAAATTTTCCTACTTTTTCCATCTGTATTATAATGATAATAAATTTAATATTTCCTTTTCTATTGACATAATAAGTCAGGGATGACATGGGGGGAAAAGTGGCTTGGACAGCTGAACTAATTAAAGCACTTCAAATGCTGGCTGAGTGAAATACTACAAATACATGTATCACCATCTGGTTGCTTATTGATCTTACTAGTAGCACCGTTGTTGTGTTTTCAAAATAATTTTCTAGCAAAGGTAATATTTGTTTCTGTATTTGTACACATATTTAGACCTTCCATGATACATTTAGCAAAGTGTTGTCTGTTATCTCAGCATTTCACCTACTCCATACTGTTATTTCAGAAAAAAACCCCTCTGTCACTCCTCCAAACTTCACATTCAATAAAACAAAAGGTTATTCCATAAAGAATAAAAAAATCTATGTATATTCTATAGATATCTATAGAATACATAGGCACTTCCTGTTTTCCTTACCTTGCAGTACTTTATTTTAGCCTATTGTATCCGCTTTGTTGGCCTTTTTTAAACTAGTTGGTAGCTTAGTTGGTAGCTTTGCCCTTGGGCAGGGGTTTGATGAGCTTGTGAATGGGCATGATGCCATCCAAACAGATGTGATAGAAAATAATCAGCCAACAGGCCCTCTTGTATGTATAAAACATATTTGTAGAGGGCAAAATTCTAATCTAGAATTTTCAAATAACTGCTTACACTATGTAGTATTTGGATGAAGGATCTACCATTGTTGATTTAGTTCTGAATTTTACTTAAACACTGCTTTCAGGGAAAATTAGTGAAAAGTTTTTGATGTCACACAGAGGAGCATTTAATGTGATTAGAAATAAAAATCACCTTGCTAGTAAGACAAAGGGATTCTCCTTTTTTTTTCTTTTTTTTTTTTTTTTTTTTTTTTTTTTTTTTTTCTCTGAATAAATTTTATGCAGCCTGCCAAATCTGATTTCTAAACTTTAGTTTCAGGAATGGTGAGTTACATAACAGTTTAAGAGTTTGCATTGGCTTTCCCCCATGGGAGGGACCCAACACTGGAACAAGCATAGATTGTGAGGAGTTCTCCCCCTGAGGAAGGAGGAGCAGCGCAGACAGCCTGTTACAAGCTGATCCCCATTCCCCATCCCTCCGCGCTACTGAGGGGGAGAAGGTAAAAACTTATTACAAAATTGGAGCCCGGAAAGAAGGAAGGGCTGGGGAGAAGGTGTTTTAAGATTTAGTATTTAGTTCTCATTATCCTACTCTGATTTGATCAGTAGTAAGTTAAATTAATTTTTCCATCTTGAGTCTGTTTTGCCTATGACAGTATTTGCTGGATGATCTGTCCTTGTCCTTATTTCAACTCATGAGCCTTTTGCTGTATTTTGTCTCCCTTGTCCAGCGGAGGAGATGAATGATAGAGTGTCTTTGGTTGGTAGCTGGCAACAAGCCAGGGTCAGCCCACCACAAGACTTTAAAAATAAGATGAGATAAAGATTTGGACCACTAAAATGTTAATTTAATAAATATTGAAATAAATAAGATTGGTTGGTGTGGTGGCTTGACTTTCCCTTGTAATATTGTACTCATTATATCTGTATTTCTGTGCATAGGCTCAGGGTGGTTCTCCTTTAGTCCTGATTTTAGTTTATTTTTATTAAGATCTTGCCAATCTGGTCCACTGCTTCCTCCCATGACTGTGAGTCATCTTCTTCCTGTCTTGATATGCACCTTTTTTCAAAACTCTTATCTCCAGATTGACTAGGTTGATAATGTTTTTTTTTCCCCCACCTGTAGATCCGTAACTGAATTGAATAATAAGAAATAATTGAATAATGATGATGCATCATACAGACCATAAGTATCTACATTTAGACCCCCAAATTTCCAAATCTCTAGATTGTTGCCCAATGTCTTAGTAAGTCTTAATTTTAGAGTAGACTCTAGTGTTCCATCTTCAATTGTAGCTGAGTATATTGACTACCACTGTTAATTATAATAAGATTTGTGAGACCTGGATATCATGTAGATTCTTATATTCAGTGTTCTCCTCAGGTGTTCCCAAAGCATGCAAAACCATCTGGAGTGTCCTGAATTATCCATCTTGACCTCCAGCTACTAACTTGGAAGCGTGTTGATATATTCTCTATATTCTGTGTCAAATCTGCTCTGTTTTCTAAGGCAGGTTACTCCTATCCTCAGTAGATAGGAGTAACCTGCCGTAAGGTAGTTGGTTTGAGCTGTTAGAGACCTAAATCCCACACTAAATGTTTTCAAGGGCCTAAGAACTAAAGTAGTGCTTGGAGCTATCATTATCCAAGCACTGGGGAAGAAATTGGGAGAAATAAGTCCTTCTTTATTTTGCTTTAGACATATGTTTTCCAGGCAGACAGAAGCACAGTTCCAAAGCAGAAACAGATCTTCAATTTCTTGCTCAACCAGCTTAGAATCTGGAAGCTGCATACATCCATTACATGGACTGAAACATATGGGAAAAAACACCATTTTAGGTATAAGCACTTGTCATAGGCATTTGGTTGCAGCAGAGCATAAAGATAATAATGAATATAAACTCATGAGAAAATGGGCTTTTTAAGTCCTATGGCACAGAGAACAACTTCTTTGCTTTTTTTTTTTTTTTTTTTAAATAGGGAATCTTAAAATTCTGCAAAATATTACCAAGCCACATAAAAATAGAAGTACAAAACTTTATTTTTGCTTTTTCAGTTAAAAAAAAAATCATTGATCATTTTATAATTTAGCTCTTACTTAGCAATTTAAAACTCTAAATCTCTTTGCAGCCCTATTTCAATCCTTGATATTGTCATTAGTTAATAAATCAGTAGAATAGCTGTGATTATTTCCCCTATTGATATAATCTTAGGACCAGCGGACATTTACTACTCCTAACATTTGATTACTACTCAATGCATTTACTTCTGCATTTTGCTTGAAAATGCAATAATGAAAAAAATGCACTTTCACTGAATCTCAGGTTCTTCTGTCTGTTACTAGATAAGGTAAACTAATGAAGAAACAAACCCTAATGGTTCAATCATTTCATTTTAGAACAAACATTTCATTTTAGGCGAGAAAAAAAATCAAATAATTACATCTAGGTACATTCTTGGAGTCCAAATCAATGCTAAAGAGAATGATACACTTTCCCAATTGATTTTTCACTCAAAGTAAATATATTCGTAGTGCTTGCTCACTGTGTGAGTAGCTGAGTATGGATTCAGTTGCCTTTTTTTCAGTAAGTTTCTTTTTCTGATGTACAAATACAATGTAAATGAACAATGCATTAGACAAAAGCTTTTAAATCAGAATGTTTTCTTTTTTTAACTTATTATTTCTTTAAACCAAATGGCAGAATCTTTTTTGACTTGTCTCTCTTCACCTCTAAATAATTTGTGAAGGGTTGGAAATTTACACTGGACTTCACTAAAAATAAAGAAGTGAGCAACCTTAAGGAAAATACCCCAAGCATTGTGTTTCCTGCTAGTTCTGTCTTAAGAACAAAAGCTCTTATATGAAATGTTTGAAACCTTGAATACTGCTATGAAGCTAAAGTGTCATTCTTAATCCAACCACAATAAGCAGGGATGCCTTCATCAAAAGCAATTCTGTAAAATCTTTTTTCAGTAGCATTTATGAAAAGTACTCAGTTAAAAAAAAAACAAAACAAAATGCCACCCTTTTGTTCAGTCTTATATACATTTTTTCAGTCTGCTTGGACAATGGATTAGGAATGCAGTGAAATTTTATTCAGGAGAAGAACTGTATCACTTAACACAAGCAGAAATGGCTTAATGATAATGTTTTCTTTGTTGTTATTTATCAGTATTGTGCTGGTTTGAAAGCAAAACCAATGAGAGATTCCAAGTCAGAAGCATAATTTAATAAAAGGAAAAGAAAAGAAGTAAAATACAGTAAAATAAAGTGAAATAAAGTAGAATAAATACAATAGTACTAAAAAAAATCACTGACAGAGTCAGAATACAACCTGACACCCTGTTAGGGTGGTAATAGTGGTCCAGATGAAATGGTCTTGTCAAAGCAGTGATCCTGTAGAAACGTCTGGTAGCTCTTGTCCTCTGGGAATCCAGTGGAGAAAGGCTCCCTGTGCTGTCCCAAACCTGGGATTATATCCACGTGGAAATGCTTGGCTCCTCCCCCTGGGCGGAGCATCTCACAATGGGGTGATCTCATTCTATGAGTCATGTAGTGGGTCCTTGATGGCCCATTAAACAGAGATAGCTCCCAGAGGGAGTTATCTATGAGTCATGTGGCAAGGCATTGTTGGGTCCATTAACAGAAGATAAGGGAAACACTGCCCCACCTGGTTTCAACAGCTCATAAAGATGGGGATAGAATACATACTTTGGGCACAACTTACATTGTAACCTAGGACAGCCCCTCTCAAACTCATAAATCTGCATTCTTAGCTCACAATTCTCTTAACCTTTAACTGTTTAAGTACTCACAATCCTTAATTAGTTGCCCATTTCAAAGCTTTTGGATTCTTGTCAGACCTTCTAGATCCCTCCTACATTGAACTAAAATACCCACCAACTCCATTCAGTTATTATATTTCTTATTATAGATTTTAATACCTGACAAGAAGTTAATCCTCCTTCACCCAGAGGTTCCTTGGCTGCTTAAAGAGTGTTAGTATAGACGTTTATATCTGCTCTTCCTCTTGTGTTACAACATGAAATCTGTATTGCCTCCATCCCACAGAGAGCTGCTAAAAACGCTTTTTGTGCATTTTAAGCCTATAGGGTGATGTGTTGTAACAGTAAATCATTCTGGCCAGGCTCACTGCAGGCTGTTTCCTGTGTAGGTCTGGTATGAAAGCAGTTAAATGAAATATAGCTCTAGTCTGAATTGAGCAGAGCTATCGAAAAAGGAAAGGCAGAAGAGGAGATATTGCAAGTAATACCAGTCTCTACTTTCTCTCCTCATTGTCACTGAGATTGAGTGAATTCTTAAAGTAGGTATAGGAGAAAGCATGCTGCACTTTACAAGTTTTTCTTTATCCCCTTCCCTTCTCAGCACCTCCCCAAGGTAAGGGCTGTTTCCCAAGAATCCTAAGAAATGTGGATTGGTATACTACTGGCAGCTCTATATGAGGGAGACCCCGAGGTGTCTTTTGCTGCTGTCCTTCATCAACAACATAGTGACAATGTCAAGGGCCAGGAGTCATGGATCTTCTACTTTTTCATTATGTATATTGATCAAAGGATTTGCCCGATTAGGTTGCAACTCAGCAGAAGGAACTTGGGGCTTAACAAAGAAGAAAAGGGTGTGGAGAACCAAAGGATTTGAAGTACAAAACCTCTTTTTATTATATCTGAAGACTGACAGTATATCTTTTTAGGCACTGTTTCTTCCAGTTTTCATTAATGCTGTAGACTTCCTTCTTATCCCAGTTTTAGTATCTCTTTGTTCCATGTCCCTCTAGAAACTCTGGTTTCATTTTCAATTTATAAAAGATTCTGTCTGAATTAGACTGTACCAGTCAGCATTTTGGAAGCAGGAAACCTCTCTATCACCCAGACAATCCATTTAGCAACATCCAGTACATATTAAATAAGAATTTTAATTTCTTACTGCATTTGGTTTATGTAACAATGTTTTACTAGCAGGATGGAGGCTTAAGCCATGGCTTCTATGAAAAGACACCAGGAGCTACCCTTGTGTCTAACAGAACTAATTTCAAGATGGACCTTTAATTTGTCAAAGCCAAACACATCAGCAATCCTGGTGGAGCCTCTGTGAGAACATATTTCAGAAAGGATAAAACCTTCTGTGCAGCAGCTGTGTGAGAAAGGAGAGAGAAAATATGGCAGAAAAAACTCTGCAAATACCGAGGTCAGAAAAAAAGGAGGGAGAGGATGTGCTCCAGGTATCAGAATAGAGATTCCTCTGCAGCCCCTGGGGCAGACCATGGTGAAGCTGCTGTGTCCCTGCAGCCCATGGAGGACCAGAGCAAGCACAGATCCACCTGCAGCCCATGGAGGACCCCACAACCAGAGCAGGTGAGTGTGCCCTATGAATCTGCATACCAGGAGCAGTCCATGCTGGAGCCTGCTCTGGGCAGGAACTGAGGCATCTGATGAGTACACACAGGATCAAATTTTCTGACAAGAACTATAGCATGTGGGGAATCCATCCCAGAGCAGTTCTTGAAGAGTTGCAGCCTGTGGAAAGGATCCACATGGGAGAAGTTTGTGAAGGACTCTATCTTATGGTAGGGGTCCCACACTAGAGTGGAGAAAAGAGTGAGAAGGAGGAGTGGCAAAGTGCTATGAGGTGACTCCAACCCAAATTCCTCATCCATCCTGCACCACTAAAGGCAGGAGGAGATAGATAATTTATTGGTACAATTGAGAGAGGGAGGAAGAAGGGGGATGAGAAAGGTGGTTTTGGTTTTGTTTTATTTCTCATTATCCTACTCTTATTAATCGTCAGTAAATTAATTTCCATCAAGTCATATTTGTTTTGCCTAGGATGTAATTGATTTTGATTCACAAGTTCTTTCACCATATTTTCTTCCCTTTTCTTTCTGAGGTGACAGAGCTTTGTCAACCAAGGCAAAAGGATAAGTTGTGTTACAGTCAAGGCAGTATAAAAAAGAATGAATGTAGCTGTACCTCAAAACTACAGAGTATGTTCTTAAGGATGGGATTACTATGAATGCCTCAACAGTCAGTGTCAGTAATAGACCAAAGACTCCCAGAGGAAAAAAAATCTGATTCACCCTCAAGGATGTTTTTAGGTTTTGGCCTATTTAAAAAGCAATTACATCTTTAATAGAGGAAAAAGATCAGGAAAAAAAAAGAGAAATGTGCAAAACACCTTTTTCTGTGATGTAAAACGTTACTCTGACCTAAATATTCTGACCAGTCTCTTTTCTACACACATAGAGGATTTCTGATGGAGCCCTAGGTAGTATTTGGAGAAATGGGCCATCTCAGAACTGTAGAGGACCAACACAGACAAAAGACATTTGATGACTGTAGAAAAAATCTGATTCTGCTAAAATACTTCAACCATGATATTAGTTAGCCAAATGACAGCAGCAGCAGAGAAGGAAGCAAAATAAAACCAACTTTTATGATTTCTTTCTTGTAAAGTCTGTGCAAGATCACTATCTCTTTAGTCCTGGTCTAGATATTTTCCAGGAGAGATGGAGACTTACAAAGGAAACAATATTGAATATATTAAAAAGTTTTAGTGGTGGATTAATATATTAAATAATAGGATTTACATCATAAGAAGTTAGAATTTCAATATGTTTTAGCTCTGAAAAAATGTGTGTTTTGTTTTGAGGGTTAAACCATTTAAATATGTTGTTTCCTGTTTGTCTTTATGGCACAATTTTTTTTGGTCAGATTTTGTTGAGGTTATTATTGGAGAAAACCTTAAAAGTATCAATAACATGTATTTAAACAAGCTTGCATTAACCATACAGGAAGTGAGGAATTTATATCTAAATAACTTCAAATGCAAAACCTGAAATTTATTCATGCAGTTTTGTGGTTGCTATGATTGATGGAAAGTTTCTTTGTAGTAGTAAATGCTGAAAGTTGAAAGGAATTTTCTTCATCTTTAGGAAACTTGTTCAATTCAGACTTGTCTGACATTTTACTGATGTTTGATTTCAAAGAAGAATAAAAGAGGACATTTTCCTCCTGAGCACTTCAACAAATCTGACTTTTAGCATTGGTTCAACTCTTTAATTCAACACTTGATTTTAAGTAATTTCTTCAAGGCACTAATGACTCTGTCTTGTAATTCTCTTCAACTATTTAGCTGTTGAACAGGATCATGATTTTATGATCATTTGTACATGTAAGATTTCCCCTTTGGTTGTCTCACTTACTTTTCACAGAAAATCAATTTTCCTACTTTGGCTTCCAGTACAAAATCTTTTCTACTTTCAATCACTAAAATGAACACATCTGATAACATCTTTGATTGTCTTCCCTGTTAACCTGTAACAATCTGGTCAGTTTCTCATCTGCTCTTATTGCTGTCACTAATTCTCCAAAGACATATTGTGTCAACAAGCTTGTCTGCTTGAAAATGTCATTCATTCTTAAGTTCCATATTCTATTATTTGAAATGTAATCAAAAGTCTATTTGAGTCCTGTGAAGTTACTGTAGTGTGTTATCAAACAGTGATATTTTCCAGAATCTCTATTATCAGAAGAATCTGATCTGTATTATTCATTCCTCTGGAAAAGTCACTGACATACTTTGTCATTCACATCTTCTGCATCCTTGTAAATGCCAGTAGAATGAATAAGTTAATGCTTAGTATGTTTTTCACTTATTCTTCTCACCCTTCATGTAGATGAGTTTTCCCATTTGCACACGCTTGCTCTTTCCTGGAATTGATGTTAACTATCTTCTGAATGGTAAAAATTTTGTATTTATTATATTTTCTTGCAAGGTTGTGGAAGTCTTACATTTTTTAGTCCACATTATTTCCCCTTTCTGCATTCATACTTGTCAAGCTTTGTAATGATATTTTTACTTTTTGTCACTAGAATTCTGAGATTTGCTTTTCTTAATTTATTTGAGGCATGCCTCTCCAGAGAGAATGTTCTCCAGGCTTATTCCAGGTCCTGTTATTGCACATTGTACATCTTTTCAAAATCTTCTTTCCATCACTTATTCATTTCTTAGCCATAGTAATTTGTCAACACTTGTCTCTCACTGCCAACATTTTCAGTTCAGGTCTTCCAGTCATCTGCTTTATCTCATCACACAAGGCCTGAGGCACATTTCTGCTCCCATATTCTTCTGCTGCTTTGCATACTTTGCTTATTTTTTGCTCCTGTATTGAATTTCTGTTTTGTCTATTTACTGTATTCTGCTTTTGGACTTAACTTTTACATTTTTATTCTTGTTCAATGCATTTTAACTGTTCATCATTTAATGCCTCATCTATTATCTTCATCTCTTTAGTTTATAATATTGTTTCTCTGGCTGTTCCTCTAATATGTCAGTTTTGTAGCTGTCTCGTGTTCTTTCTCCAAATCTATTTGTTTCTCCAAGTAGTTTCATAGAACAAATCAAGCTTTCTTTATACTCAAATGGGACAATTTGATCCAGATGAAATGTCATTTTGTCTTTTCACAAAAATATTTATCCCTTTCTTCACCCAGCATAAGCCCATTTCCCTTACAATTTTTGTAAATTACAGTTAACTTCCACTTAGTTTATGAAAAGAAAAAATCAGTTTTGATGTCTTTCAAAATAGCAGTGAAATGGAGTTTACCAGCAATACTTGAAAGAAGCTTTGCAGAAATAGAGATGGGAGTCCTGATGGAAACCAAGTAGAATGAGAGTCAGCAACACACCCTTGTTGTGGGGAAGGCCAGCTCCAAAGTGGGCTCAACCAGGGAGAGCACAGAGCCTAGTTAGAAGTAGTCAGTAGGTGCAAGTAAGTCATTACTCTTCACTATTCACCACTCATAAGACTGCACCTGCAGAAGTCCCTGGTACCAACACACTCAGAAGCACACAGATATGAGGAAAACATTTGCAGACTGAAAAAGTTTAACAAGCTTGAATGAGGAGATAGAGAACTCTGGGTTTATTCACCCCGAGGAAATCACCTAATTCCCATGCTCTGTCTTAAGAAAAGGTAATTGCTTTTCTTTGAATGTCAATTAGTAGTAATAGAGAAAAAAATCAAACTCTTCTGAGAGGTGCACAGTGAAAGGGTGATGGGCCACAGGAAACAAATAGCAGAAAGAAAAATTTAAAATAGCTATAAAAACAAACAAGTAAAAATTATAGTGACAGTTGTGAAAAAGTGAAACAGGCTGCTCAGAGAGATGATGAAGCCTCCATCACTTGAAAAATAGGCATAGCTCTAAGCAACCTCAGATAAGGTGACATTACTCCGTCCAGGGAGTAATCTCCCTCAATCGAAGTTATTCCCTATTTATGCAAAGTGCAGTTCTTGAATGCAATTATTACTGGAAATTTGTATGTAATATCACAGCCTCAACTCTGTGAAATATGTTTTTAAAGAGAGAATAACACCAATCAGAATGCAATCAACACAAATGCAGACAAGGAAGTTGAGCAGCTAGCATCAATCTGTCTTCCTTCAAGTTATACAAGACTGGCTACACAGCACTACAGTTTTTTCTTGTTAAGGAACCAAGTTAATTACAGATCAATGGGTGTCTGTATGTGAGCATGAAGGAGGTTAATGATACTGTACTGGAATTCATGAATTCTCAGGTTTGGGGTGGGGCATGGAGACTGTAGAAAATCAGGATATGGCTTATACAGTTTTGGTTATAATTCTCTGATAAATCTACACTCATTAAGGAGCACTCCCAAATATATAGCCTACCAGCAGGGTGGAGAGTCTTTTAAAGTTAAATTGTTTTTCTTAAAAAAAGTATACAAACCATGCATAGGTATTGTACACTGCAGCCTGGAAAACAATGCATAACCTCCATTCTATAACTTTCTATTCTACATTATGATGAATTATACTGATAATCTTGTGTAATATATTATTCTCGGTGTTTTTGCCTTTTCTTAGAAAGTTATATAATTTCACATTCAAAGTTTTACAGATTGCTCTTAGGAAACACAATATAACTTCTGGTTTTCCTTGAAGTTAGCAGAAAAACTTGCTATGAGTGTCTAAAGATTTGTTATTTCTCCTACTGATGATAGTTAACCTTCTTAATCAATAACAGCATATGTTCTCTTGACAGATGGCATTTATTCTGCGAGTTCCAGAAGCACAATATAACCCCCAAGGTTTCTAGATTATGGAGGTTTTGTCTCAATGCTTAGGCATTTTTCCCTCTTCAATGTAGTCAGACACCATGAGAACAGACCTGTGTATGTGAAGGGAAAACACGTGGTGAAAAGGTATTTTATTTAATTAAAGGTGGATAACGTTTCAAAGCCTTTAGTGAAAATGTTCTTGAAGTCTCACAGTTTCTTAAACCTCCATTTTTCAAATTATGATATACTATTTAATTTAAAAAAAACCCCATCCCTTATTGAAATGTGGAATGAAAACAGTACCTATACATTAGGATGAGCTAAAATAACATTATTCAGTATTACTAGGAATTTAAAAGATATGCATAATACTTTATTAAAACATGAGATTTTAACAGTGTCTCTAGAAGCTAATGAGAAACATTGGACTAATCTTATTTAGTTTCCACTGCCATAGCCGGTAGGGCATGAAATGAAATTTAAACCAGAAAAAACTTTCTTTGATGCATGTAACCTGTTATATGGTTAAAGGAAGTTATTGAAGTCATCTACCTGGACATATATAACATTTGACTCTGCTCCACATGACATCCTTGTCTCTAAACTGGAGAGACCTAGATTTAGTGGATGGACCACACAATGCAATTGGCTGGATTGTTGCACTCAAAGGGATGTGGTGAACAGTTCGATGGGAAGCAGAGAGCAGTGATGGGTGGTGATCCTCAGGGGTCAATATTGCATAACACCTAGTTAAGGCAACTAACCTTTGTGTCTGCTTAAAGAGTGTGGTAAACTGGTACTCTTGACCACGGCAGAAGTCAATTGTCAACCAAACTCAGCTACCATAAGTAAGGAGCATCTCCTTGCAAATTGTCTCTCTCCACTTTACTGTACATTGTAATTAACTTCAAAGACAAATACTTTAACTGATGAAATCTCTATATTTAATGCAGTTTCTGAGGATTTTTCTAGAGACATATCCTTATGGATATTTCTCATATTTTTCTCTATATTTTCCCTATTCACTACATCTAGAGACTGAGACAGACAAACCTTTGCTTTTAAATATTATGGCTGGTTGCTTCTGTTTTAGGAATCCTGTTCCAACAAGTACAGTGTCATGCAGCATTTAATTAATTTTGTTTGGGTACGTGCAGTACTACTCCCAGGAACTACAACATCCAGAAACAGCTGGAAGGACATTAATTGCTTATCTAAACATGAAAATAAGTAGAAAGTGAAGCATGAAATTACTTTCTCTACACTATATACTGTTTGTCATCAATATGCTGATGTAAGTATGACAATGCTATTTATTTGGATCTGTGATCATTAGCCTTGACTCTTGTTGAATGTGTTTTAGCAAACGTTATTTGGAGGTAAATCCACAAGTATATTGTACGTATATTAATTAGGTTGTCTCATTTATTGTGGTTGACAAAAATCTTATTCTTCTACTATCTAATTTTAGATGAGCTAAACCCAGAATAAAAAAGAGTAAGGGTGGGGTTTTTTTCCTTACTTGCTGTCCAATTTATTAGGTCATAAATACCAATAAAAACTGCTTGTTTTCCCTAAAATGTTCCCTTAAAATGTGGGAATTTTATTTCAAAATGAATGTGTCCACTTCTACTCTTACAAAGAAATTCAGAGAACACTACATGTACCTGAGAAAAAACTCACGCTGGTGATGAGGCTTCTCGAGTCCTGTGTCTAGTTCTGGGTCCTCACTTCAAGGGAGACTTTGAGGTGCTGGAGTGCATCCACAGAAGGGCAACAAAGCTGGTGAATGCACTAGAGAGTAAATCCTGTGAGAGCAGCTGCGGGGGTTGTGATTGTTTAGCCTGGAGAAAAGGGGGCTCAGGGGGTACCTTATTGCTCTCTACGACTACTTGAATGTAAGGTGTAACCAGATAGGGGTTGGTCTCTTCTCCCAGGCAACCAATGACAGGGCAAGGGAACAAAGACTTGAACTGCACCAGAGAAAGTTCATATTGGACGCCAGGTGGAATTTCTTCAAGGAAAGGGTTGTTAAGCGTTGGGATGGACTGCTCAGGGAGCAGTCCTTGGAAGTGTTCAAGAAAAAACTGACCATGGCAGTTAGTGCTATTGTCTAGTTGTTATCAGCCTTGGAGATCTTTTCCAGCCTGTTACTAACCTTATTCTGTAATAAGGTTGCAGAAACAAAACACTCTAACAAGTACAAAAAAAAAAAAAAATTATATGTGTGTGTATTTGCTTGCACAATACATCATTTTACATCTTGAACTAAAACAAAGTCTGAGACAGAAATAATTGTACTTTTCACATTCTGTCATCTCATCAGCTGGATATATAACCATCAGGGTGTGAGGAAATGTTTAAAAATGTCAGATTCTATGACTCTACTTCTTGAATTTTTGTTTCTTCTGTGTGGGTTTTTTAAGTCTTAGCCTTCCATGCCAGAATTGTATACAAAAATAAATGTAAATTTCATTTAATGGGTCTAGAAACCCATATTTAGACAATAGAATTGCTGACCCGTGTTCAAAGAACCTCAGACTTTTCTTCTAGTGAATTCCAGAGTCTCTGCAAAATAAACAGCCTTTATTTTTCTTTCTTTTGATTTTTCATAAAAAAGACAAGGGAGGATAAAAAGACAAAAATCTTTCAAGCTTATTTGATATCAGGCTTTTTTACAGATGTCAATCTACATACTTTTAATTAATATCGGTGTTTTCCCATAAATACAGTAAAATGTCTTAAAATCAAAATTATAATCAATAATCAGTTTTGTTCTCAAGGGAATAAATGGGATAGGAACCTAGTTCTTATTTTTTTCTCAATCTTTTTTTCTACTTTGATATTTCTTTCTTTAGCATTTGTTCACACATCAAGTAATATTCACAGTGTTGATAAAATGTCAGACATTTAATAAATTTATTGTTTTTAATTAAAAATAAGGTTAGTCTTGCATCTGGAATAAATTTGGGTGCTGATAGTATTAAGTCTTTGTCACTAAATTTCTTCTGGCACTTTTAGTGTTTTGACAAGGTTACTTTATTTGTAAGAAAATGGCTATTCAAAAAACTTTCATAATGCCTTTCTGAAAGTTATAGATGGAGTGAAAAAATAACACCTCTCCACAGAAACCATATTCTATATACCCTGATTCTATTTTTCCTAGTCTATTAACATCTCAAGGGAAATATTCTGGAAGTGTAACAGAGGAGATATCAGTGAAACAATTAACAATAGATGATAAAAAATAAGGTTTTCCACAGGGCTTAAACAAGTTTCAAAAGTTACAGTTGATTCATTGCCTTGATCATCAAAAAGAATGAGTAGCTGAAAATGCAATGAAAGATATTACTGGGCTTTGATTAATTTAACAGTTTTAATACAAACTCTGTAAAGTGTCTGCAGTCAATCAGTAGCAAAATAGAAGAGACCTGCATGAATGTACATGTAAAGAATCATCAGAGCTGCTTTCATATCAGCACAACTTTCATTGTATGATGAGCAGCCAGCCTTAGAGAGCTGAATAATCCTTTTTGAGAAGAAGCAGTTCTGAATAGTACGTTCATGTCCACCTCAGTTCTCTCTTACAATATTGATAAATCAGTCCTCATGTGAACACATTTCAAAAGAATTATGTATGTTATTTTTAAAATTATGATTCTTGATTTACGTCAACTTGTTTTTATCAAAAATTCTCTATCGGTTTGGGTTTCTTCTTCCAGAAATCTTGCAAAATATTCTTTTCAGGAAATGGAGGGAAGATCTGTCTTCATTGAAGAGCTAGGTTTGCTTCAGTGCTCTGTCTTTTTATTTTACCAAAATCTGTGTGCTAGTGGCTATAGCATGATACTTTTGAGAGTTTTAATGTTGCCTTTACACGCATACATTATGATATGCAGCAATCCAGAAATCTGAAATTCTTCTGAAGTTATAGAAGATTTTTTTTAAAAAAAGGGTGTAGCCATCCCTGGTTTTGCCAGAACGAAGTACGACAATTTTGTAGATATGGACTTTGGGAAAAAAAAAAAGTAAGTCTGATGTTTTATCATGTTACTTGGTTTTAATCAGTATCATGCAAAGTCTGAGACAAACATTATTCTGAACTACTCACTTTGTTTTGGAATAGCAGATAGCAGATGATAATGTTCAAGACCAGCTGAGAGAGTTAGGGTTGTTCAACCTAGAGAACAGAAGGCTCTGGGAAAATTTTATTACTCTTGTTCAATTCTTAAAAGTGACTTATGAGAAAGATAGACTTTGTATCATGGTCTGCAGTAACAGGACAAGGGACAATGTTTTTAAGCTGAAAAAGGATAAATTTAGATTGCAAATAGTGAAGATATTTTTTACAATGAGGGCAGAGAAAACATGGAACAGGTTGCCCAGGATGTTATGAATATTCACATCATTGAAAGTGCTCAAGGATAGGTTGGATGGGCCTTTGAGCAGCCTGGTCTAGTGAAAGATGTCCCTGTTTATAGCAAGGAGGTTGGACTAGATGATCTTTAGAGGTTCCTTACAACTCAATTAAATTAGTCTTTTTTTTTTTTCTTTTTTTAATGATGATGATATAGTATGAGGACCATTTTATAGAAGATTAGGAAGGTGAAGTCCATCCACCTTAAAACTGAAAATCTGTAGGTAAAGTTGTCATGCCATGTCATTTTATAGTAAAGGAAGGAAAGAGATACCTTTCTGGTTATCATTCATAGATCTTTTTTTGATATCTGCATGAAGTCAGTCAAATTCCACTTATGATTTTTTAAGCTAAATCAAAAAGGAAAGAAAAGTGAGAACACTTACTAACAAATACCCAATTATACCTAATCAATAAAATCAACTTGGTTAAAAGAAGAATAATATTCACTTTCAGTAAATGCTGAATAGTGATTACCTATTAAAAACATTAATGTCTTTTACAGTGTTTCAATGTAATAATAAATGTATTGCCATAATTTATTAAAGATTAAATACCATACATACTTAAAAGCTGAAGTATTACCTTAGCAAATACTTAATAAAAACATTTCAGATGTTATCTAAAGGTAATTACTGTTTTGAAGTCAGATAGGTATTGGTTAAGAAAATGATTAAAATTTAAATATATAAGAAAGATCACAAAAGTTTACTTTTAAGAGGTTATGTGCACTGAAAATTCATGTGCCTGTTGAACATTTTGAGAAACTTATACTTTTAATGTTTTGAATTATCCTACATAATAGTCTTTATTTTTCAATAATATCATAGGCTTTTTTTGCTGTTCTTTATTCTGAGTTAAAATACTTATGGAAGTATTTAAACTATGATGTGTTGTTAAATTTAAAAACTGACTTCAGGGATTTGCTGGAAATTTACCTAAAGCAGATTTGTGGCAAAGAGTAGTAAAAAAATGGATAGTTAATAGTGCTAATTTTGTTGTGTACTCCTGTTAAGTAATCTCTTTTCCATACTGTTTTCAGTATTATTTTTTCTTAGTAAATAGTATGTTTTCATTTAATAAAATTAAAAGTTATCTTTTGCAGAACTTTTCCAAAACATAGCAACAGAAAAATCTTTCAAGATAAAAAATATGTATGCATGTGTAATAACCTGAAAAAATACACAAAGCTATTTTTCTTAGCTATATGTTTGCTTAAACAGAAAGCACATATATTAGGCAGGATAAAAAAAATCATGTTTTTACACCTTATGATCATGTGACCACTTTTCCATCCTGTAATAATTCTAAACTTTGATCTCATTTAATGGTTTTGGCAGAGGAGGTTTACCATGTTAGTGTTCTGACTTGGAAGATAAAGGATTACCTAGAGGTTCTAATTCACAAAAATGATTTCTTGAAATCTGGAGTTGAACTTGAAAATTCTAGAGTTTAAAATGAAGGCTGAAAAGATCTGCTTTAAATCTGAGGCACAATATCTCAAAATCAATCTGTCATATTAAAATTAATGTTTCTGATAGTTTGCTTTTCATTTGGGAGGGGTTTTCTTACCTTACTTCATGTAGCTGGCCACCTGCTACATCACTAGTGATGCAATGTCCTGTTGTGATTAATAAAGATAAATACTTCTGAGATTAATCCATAGTAGAATGGAAGGATATAGAAGGAAAAGAATTGCCAGCAAAAGCCAGCCTCCTTTTGTTCTTTATTCTGCCAGTTATCTCTATAATAACACAATTCAAGGTCCAGTGGCAGGAGGAAGAGGTCTGTGGTTACTTACTCTCCTTAAAATGAATAATCAATTTTAAAATATATTCTTATATAGTAAAAGTCATATCTTGGAAGAAACTAAGAATAGCTTGTAAAATGGAAGAGATTTTTTGGCTTGATTAAAAGACGTACACAAATTGGATATTAATAGCAAAGTGGGATTATGTGCCTTTTTTTCCTTTTCGTTTTTGAGCAGCATACTGTACTGGTAACACTCTGTGGCACATGTCTGATGGCCAAAAAATCCCAAAACTTTATCTTAACTGGTCTATAAAAGTAATTGATTTGAGAAACAAACACTGTTTCTGTTTTTCTGAGAATATTTACAGAGTTTTCTGTGTCAGACCTCAGTTCCTTCTGGACTAAATAATTTATCTTTAACAAATTCCCTTTCCTTTCTAAAACACATTTGTTATAGAAAAAAACAACAACAAAGAAATGTAATTCATGAGTAACTTCTCATATTGCTTGATAATACCTGAATAAAAATATACATGAAACAGGAGTTTTGTTAACCTTCTTGAAAGGAAGACAGATATAAATGTAGTACTTTATTGTAAGAATATCTTTTTCTTTATAATAAGGATATAGCTGGTCTTATTCAGATTAGGACATCACCATTACAGATGAGAGGAACAGCCTTGATGTAAAAATACCCTTTTTATATAACAAGTTTTTATAAAGAAATCTTCACTTTAAAGTCAGTAAGGCAAAACAGAAACTAAAATTAACAGCAGATGATGTGTGTGAACTAAAATAACATTTTATCAGAATATTTTTTACTATTTGGCTATTTCTATGCCATATAGACTTACAAAATTATCAGGATTTATACAAACTAATGTTAAAACATAGATGAAATTTATTTTGTTGTTTATTAAAAGTTTCTAAGACAGAATTAAAGAAACTAGGTGGAAGAATTGAGAAAAGCACAGTTCAGTTATATTACAGGTAAAATAGATTACCTAGTTTTTTATTCCATTAATATTAAAGTGAACTCTAAATCTGTTTGTTTTGTGTGCTTGTATGTATAGTAACTTTTATGTATGACATACAGATGCATTTATGGACATAATTTGCTTTTTCTTCAGGGATCATTGCATAAGTAGGAAAACAACCAGACTGCAAATCAAAACCCTCAGAGTAAAGGAGGACAGAATTATATATACATCCTTTAAGTGGAATATCACAAAATTCAGAGTATATTTTATTTCCAGCTCTCTTGGTTAGATGATCAGAAGATTCTTGATTGCAATCAAATGCACCCAGCCAGGACTTAGATCGTACATGATTTTTACCTCTGGTTCATCTCTTCTTACTAGCTTGTAGATTGAACACTCATAGAACACATTGTAAGTGAAGTTGTAATATCAACCTTTTGACTCACATTTAATGATAATGGCAAAATTTTGACTTAAGGGAAACATTTAAACTGTAGGAAAATAAATGAGCTAATATCAGTGTTCAGAATCAAATGCTCTGATTAATAGTTTCTGTCATTTGTATATCATACCACCACAGTACTCCATGTAAATATTTGAAAAATGTAAATCATGTCTGAGTTATGTGCCAGCACCGCATAAACCAAATGTATTACAGTATGCTGGAATTTTTTGTGTTCATATTATCCAACACATTACAGCATTGCAGAATTCTGTCTGAATTATTTGATAAAATACTTTTGTTCATCATTCTTATTTGCAGTTTATTAAAAGAAAGTTAAAATTTAGTAGAAATATAGGCATTTCCTTGTCACATTTCTTTCTTAGAAACAAGTTCTCATTTCAGTTATTACCCTAACCAAATTTTATTACTTAATTTATTAGGAGAAAAAAAAGCCATTAGGTCATATATTTGAATACAGTCTACTATTGTTGCTTTAGGAAGTTGTTGTTTTCTGATTTAATTTTCAATCTTCTATTAAATGAACTCATAATCTTTTAACAAGTCCTATTGGGCACTACAGTAAAACCATTATCTACCATTACCAGAATTATTTTCTTTATTGATTGGAAAGATTTGGGCAGTTAGGAAACTTGGTTTTGGGTTGAAGCTGTGGAAAACAGTGGTTTGTACTTGAAATAAGTATTTTTGATGTTTCATGCCTATAACTGAATCTCTGAGTTGATAATGTAAATAGATGCCTGATTTTATTTCTACGTACTTCTACAAAAACTAATACTTAAGGCCACAACATGAACAGTGATTTTTGGTGTTTCTACCAAAGTATAAACATCACATGCTAATGTGAATTAATATGGTTTTGAGAAGGTGAAGGATGTCAGCACGTCTAATAAATAAAATCTGAATTGTTTCTCTGATGTCCCAGTTTATGATTCAATATAAATATTTTAATGAGGTTGAAGACCCAAGATTAATAGATAAAAAATGTCTTCAGGTTAAAGAGACAAAATAATACTAATCGTAGTGGAAACCAGGAAACCTATTTTAAAATAACACTGGGCATACCAGTTTAAGTAAGAAAATGGGTGTTTCCACATTTAAAAATGAGTTTTTAACTTATCATCTCATAAATTCCTATAGAACTTTTTTCAGAGGTCTGTAGTTATTTCTTCTTTTTTTTTTTCAAAAGGTAAAGAGAACTGACTCAGTTGCTCCAAAAATCTCCCACCAAAACAGGAAGAAGCAGATATTATGTTTGGTATTTAAAGTACTAATTAATGATACTTTAGTTAATACATTTAGTAGTAATAAATTTGAAGGTTCCCTAGTTTTCCTCTTGTAAGTAAGCAACATATTTTCAGACTTTAATAGAAATAAATACTCTGAATCCAAGCGTTTAAGGTAGGAAGTAACACCATCTTCCTTAACATGTTGCATCAACATCATATTACTAGAAATAGGAATTTTATTCAGCATGAAAGAACATAAACAAAATTCAATGACCTTAGAATGCATTTGAAAAGGATATCCTTTGACTTTATTTTAGTAACACTATCCTAGTGATGGTTACAGTATCCAAAACCCCTCTTCATCAAAGAATCTTCACTTTTTCTACAGGGTTATACCTCAAGAAATTTGCTTGTGAGGCACCAGTATATCAGAACTGGCATCACGCTGACATTCCCTCAGTCTGCTGAAAAAAGTATAAAGTCCTATGTTAGATCTGCTTCTATGGTGTGGATATATTTTGATTTCTAAATCTCATCAAATATTACTAGACACATGTATACCTGCAGATTTAGCTCAGATTTCCACTAAACTCCGTGAGCTTAGATAGTCTACTTTACATGAAAACAGCTATTCTCAGATAAAAAAATCAGAGGTGTCTAAAAGCTGGATCTGCATCTCTGATGGAAATTCTGGCTTAATCTAAAAGAGAATAGAGGATTAGAGACATTGGAGAAGGAAAGAATAAGTTCCTTAAAATATATTTTCAATTGCTTTGTTTTCTTTCAGGTATTCCACTACTGCAAACTGGTAATCAATTGATTTAAAATTTAGTGAAAGATGAAATTGATTCCAAGGAATTGGACACATAGGAAGGCACATTTCTTATGTACACAACTTACCATGAGGGAATGCATTTGGACTAATATGAGACTTAGTATGACAGGAGTAAGTGGAGAAAAGTTTGATTGACCTTCAAAACTGAAAAAAAATTCTCAACATGACTATTTGTGGAAAGCACATCTGAACTTAAAGAATCACAGTTTATGATATGTATTTGTTTATAGTGACAGCTTAATGCTTATTAAGAAGTCTATAAATTAACACCAGTAACACTTCTTTTAAACCCAAACAGTTTTTTAGATTATATAGGGAAAACAAAAAGTTTAATACAGAATTATGGAATTATTTGAAGAAAGTGTAAGGGAGTAATTAGCTGATTATCTTCTCTTGGGAAACTTTTAAAACACTTCTAAATAGATTATGTTGTAATTTTTCTAATAAAAAGTATAATAAATATATCAGGAAATGCAGGAAGCTTCTGTGTGCAACAGGATCTCTCAAGATTGTTTAGACTTTATGACTTCATCATCCACTGCATCTGTATATGCAAAATTTTCACTTATGATTTTCACTTATGATTAAAGGTATGCAGTAAAATAATATTTTTGTCCTTCCAATTAATTCAATTTAACTTAATTAATTTCAACTGTTGCTTTGAGATTCCAGACAAAATTATTTTAAAACTTGCTTATGTAAATAAATGTGCATGAAATCAGAAAGATATTGTTCATAGCTGATAGGAAATAAAAATAGAGCACAAGGGATAATTTTTATCTTGAGGAAGCAATCAAAAAAGTCAACTACTGGTAGAACCTAGGGTTAGAGTTAATTATGCTAGGTTATTTCTACCACCTGAGAGACCATTTTGAAAATGCTTTAAATGAGTAAATATCTTAAAGGTGGTGAGAGAGGGGAGACCAGAGGTGTTAAACTGAAGCGTTTATTATGCTAATTGTATGAGGATCTTAGCAGCAGCCAACTAACCTCTTTTTAGGAGTGAGAACCATGTTTCTCACTTTTCCCTCATTTAGGAGGTTGGAGTAGAACTGCAGTGACACTAAGTGAAACACAGCAAGGGGATATTTGTAAGGAATTTGGTGGCATGCTTACTTTTGGATATGCTTTTATTGAAGATACGTTAACCCTATAGGCACTGAAAAATGCTGAAATACTTATAGTTAAAAACCTGTGTTCTAGGTTTTTAGCATCAAATGCAGCTTGCTGTCCTACCATCTCTCTTTATAATATTCTTTTTTATTTTACTGGAGGAGTAAATTACTGGTTGTATATTTTATAGATTTACTAAAAGAATGTTAGGCCACACTTGAAACCTCCCATCTACTAATTTTTCTTCTTGATTAAGAGAGAGAGAATAAAAATAATAACTATTAGAAATATATTTTCCCACTTAGTTTAATATTCACTCAAGTAATAGGAGAAAACCTACATAATTTAACAGTTTTTGGCTTAGCTTTGTCATACGTTTGTATTGGATATCTATCAGCCATGACTCACTTGACTGATAGTGTGTGATCCTCCTATGATTTCCATCTTGCATAAAGTTACACATATTGAATGTGGGTGTTCAAAGAATACTCATACCCTTTTCAGTTTTCAGCTGTTACCCACATGGTGTTCCTGATCTTTTTACATGTCACAGTTTGTTTACTGAACAAGCACTGCAATTTTCCACTTAAAACTTTTTTGAAGACTGATAGATTATCTTATTTTCAGTGTCCCTCAAAGGTGTGTCCCACTTAAATTCTATGACCAGCTATTTTAAAAATTATTAGCTGTGTAAATGTTGTTGAGGACAAAATAGCGATCAATTATAGTTGTGTATCTGATATAATAAATGTCTGCAGTAGACAAGATATGACTGTATTTTTTTGCATTTAAAGCCAATTTGTTTATTGTAATTCGGTCCATTTTTTACTCAGTTTCTTATGATTTTTAAACCAATCATTACACAATGTACACATATTAACAATAGCATTATGATGAAAAAGTATTTAATTATCAATATTTTTCACTTTATTAATATATAACTTACCTCCAGAATTCACTTCAGTTTTAACAAACATACGTTCTCTCTCATTGTTTTCTGCACTGTTTGTTTCGTTCTGGTTTGTTATTATTATTATTTGTTTATTTTCTTGTTTAAACATTGCTGGTTGTCTCCTTGCTTGAAAACATTTGGAAATCCCAAGAATGTCTTTCGATGCATCCATGCATCCATAATGCATGAAGGCACCATTCCATCCATCCTTACGCTGCAGCAAAGGTCTAAAGGACGTTGCACGTGAGTGGCCTTTTCCACTCTTACAGTCTCTTCATACAGGGTAAGTGAATAGAGCTCAGAATCCCTTGGACTCAGCACATCTGAAAAAACAACATGGAACATATTCTTCCAGGTCAGTAAAAAAAAAAAAAAAAAAACCCAAAAAATTCAAAACTAAAACAAACAAAAAACTCGTACCAAAAGAAAAACCCCCAAACCAAAAATCCCTTCTCCTGCAAAACACCTTTACAAAATCAAAAAACTTTTTTTCTTTATTAGTCTTAATTTTCCACATACACTTAAATCAGAGATTTAAGTGTAAAACTTCACAATAAAAATTAGAATTATTCAAACAATATTTTTCTTTAGGTCTTTGAAAATTAACCAGTTTTCTTTTTAGAAAGATGATCTAACAAAACAAAAGGATCATATCTGTTCCTGGGGAAAGCAGTACAGAACAACAGTACATTTTTTTTAATAGCTGGAAAAATATTAATGTGGAGGTAATTGCAAGAAACTGATTAGAAATTAATAGTAGGAAATAAAATAAGAATAATTTGGTCTGAGCTGTAAGGTTTTTAAGAAAAAAAAAAAAGAAATTGCCAACAATTTTGTATAATATCTTTAAAATAAAACATAAAATTCCAAATTTCACATCTTAAGTGTCTTGTCTCCTACATGCAAAATGCCTATTGCATTTTGAAAAGATTTCTGATATAATTCTAAAACTAGAAACAGATTGCTGATATTAGTCCTCTGTGATGGGAATCCTTGCCACAGTACTTGCAAGGAGTTTCCTTTTAAAAATTAATTGAAAACACAGCTTGATGCCATTTGCAGTTTAAACACTGAAACTCAGTGCATTAAAATACAGATCAAATTACTTTATTCAATTTTTTTTCCCTTCAAATTATCAAAGAAAGGACAAGTAGAGAACATCTTTAAAGAGATAACTGCACAAACAACAGCTTCCATCTCTTTGAGGTAAAAAAAGAGAATAATGTCTTATCATTTCTTATTCAATTTAAGTTGTTGTAAGTAATCTTTTCACCTGTAGGTTGAAACGTGCTCATATCTTTAAGTATCTGTCATACAAATAAAGGTGAAAAGGCCCAAAAGATTCACTTTTTTCAGGATATTCCAATGTCACCTTTGTGTGTTTGGCTTGGTCTTAACCACAGTGCTTAACATGGGGCTCCTTGGGAGAGTTTTATATTGGTCTGCAAACTATGGATCCTTAATGAAACTGGCACTATTGTAGCACATTTTCCAGAGCCTATACAGAAAAACAGCCTTAGATATTGAAATGTTAGTTATCTTTTTCCACACAATTCTGTTTAACTAACCTGCACTTTATTTAATGGGACTTCTGGTACCTGACTGCTTTGTTGTCAAGAAAGGAACTGCAAGGAGCCTACTGTAAGTAATAAATTAGATTTTGGATTTAATGTTAGTGTTCTTGGTGATATGAAATTAGCTATAAATTATTATGGATTCTTTTTCCTGAAAATTATTTAGCTGACATTTTTTAAAGTAAAAATATTTGTGGCTCTGCAAGTGAACTGCTAACAAACAAAATTTAAAAAAATCCCATGATTCCTATAGCTTTATGATTTGAAAGCTTATGTCTCAGAAGTGAAGAATTTGAACTTCTTTTAATAAAGCTCTTGCTGAAGTAACTGTTAACAGCACATAGAGAAGTTTAATTAGCAATTTTCATAGTAATAAAACATGGTATTTGTACAGCAAAAATCTGTAATGCATATATGTATGCACTGACCTATTAAGCTTACATGAACTTAAGTTTAAGTATAAATCAGTTGTGACAAGTGTTGTATGGTTTACATCATGTGCCTTGGGTAAGGTAAATAAAATACTTTGCTGGATCAAGGGCTTCAGAAGGAAACATTCTTTAAATATGTAACCAACTGAATAATTATTTGAATGCATGGAGTATTAATAGAACTGGAACACAGTTTTTGTCCGTCTAATATGTGGCTTATACCATGCATTGTTCATTCACATTCAAATATATGGAATTTCAAAATGCCCTTATGAGTCTTATGATAACTTTTGACATTTTTCAAAGCTCACTGATAATCTCTCCAGTTTCTTTGAAGTGTTTTGGACCTGTTTCCATGCTTTCAGTGTCATTCTGCTTCTCTGATAATCCATAGATGTCAAGTTCTTATAAGAGGGTTGTGAGCAACAGGAGATATTAGTGTTGGTGTTGGTAACTTAAGTAAAGCTTGTTCCTATGAACAGTGTTTGAGGAAAGAAAAAACATAAAAGCAGTATAGGAAGTACAACTGCCAAGGGCAGACAGAGGGAAAATATCTTGGATATCTGAATATTGCAATCCTGCTTTTATCAGTTTAGAATGGTACATTTTCCAGGGTGAAAGTAATGCAGGTGCTGCAATATGTTGGAATGTATATCTTGATGAGGAGTTGCTTACTCTTCTGAAAGCTAATGACAAATGCATAACAAAGAGAAGGTTGCTGTGTGTATTTGTTACTAACCACTTGTTGGTAACTAATTGTTACCAACTCTGTGGTTGGAAGAGATTCCCAGCTACAGCTTTAAGGAAAATTTTTGTTTGCTTGCTTGTTTGTGTGATCATTTTAATGACAATGCACTTTATTCTCTCATGAGCTGAACCCAGCTGTGATTAGCAATTTAACTTCCTAAGTAATGGAGTAGAAACAAAAAGAGCCAGTAGGTACTGCACCGGGTGGAAAGAAATAAATTCAGTCTAAGCATCAGCTGACATGAGTATCAAAAACAATAACTCAAGAATTATAATTGTGAAAGTCAAAAGAGCACCTGAAAAATTGCAATGAAGGGAAAAATCCACCCTGCTATTCTATTCGGTAGTTTCTGTGACTGTTGCAGAACACCTCTGCCTGCTCAGTCCAGTGAAACAAGCTGGCCATGGGGAATATTCTGCTGATGAATCAATGGCAGAGAAAATACTGGTAGCCCATGGTAGGCCAGTGATTTTGGCAACAACAATAACAAATAATGCTCTTCAACATCTTACTGACCCTCTCAGGTGTAAATGTTATTTCCAAATAATTTTTATCTGCTTTCTTCTTTAGTATGCTTTCTCTAGGTGGCTGATCTTATTGCCATATACACTTAACTTCATTTTCTCCTTTTGTACTTCCAAGATATGAATGTAAGGTCATGCTTAACTATGACATATTTTGAATGCTCCTTACTATCAGATCATTTGAACAGGAAAACCATTATGCATTTACGTCAGTTGCATATTATACAGAATTTATTGAGGGAAAGAAAATTTGAACAAAGTGTCAAAATCAAACACCATAAAGCATGTCTCGTTAGCTTTATACTGGGTAGGACACAAAATATCAAGAAAATTTGACTGTACTCCCCATGCACTTGATTAACAACTAAAGAAAGGCAAAGAGAGGACATGAGGCTTATCCACTGTGAGACTCCATACATTCACAACCAGATTACCAGTAAGGATGCTCATGGAAGTTTTTAGTCTAAGGTATAGACAGCAAAGTGCTAAATGACTGAACATCCGCACTCCAAGAGGAACCTTTCCAAAGGCTCCTTAGGGCATCGCTTCAGCCCTAGTACTGCATATCAGGAGAACATGAAGTGCACCAGCGACACACTTGGGTGCATCAGAAACACATTGAGAGGGAAATTAGCACCACGAGATTTCCTCGTGCTACAGCATGGGATAGATGTACTCTATGAGGAACTGGGGACTTCCAGTCACATAGGACAAGCTGTGGTTCACATGTCAGCAAGCACCACAGACTGCATATGGAAAAGATACTGCCATCTGAGGGGTTAGGGAAGGGGAAAATGACTATGTATTAGCCAAAGCTAATCCCCATTAACCATTCTCCTATAATTCTGTACACTTTGATTTGAAATATGAACCTTTACCATCTCTGCTAGTTTTTTGTCATTCTGTACCCTTTTTTGCATTTGTTTTGTTTTATTTAAATGGTTGAGGCTTCTTTAAACAATTGTCTCCTTTTCCCATCTTTAAAACTGCATATTTTTAACAGGACTTCTCATTTCAACAATTTTATGTTTGTACTACAGAGATTTATTCACCAGTTCAACCGGAGAAATGTTAAAATTATCATCAGGATCTGTTTTCTTCAGGAGCCTTCTGGGAACACTAAGATTGACAATAGGCCTCAGAAAAACAGCAATATATTCTAGAGCTATTTATTTGTTTTGCTTTATTCTTGCTAGGAATTGTTCATCTGGGCTCTCCCCTGGGCACAGCATCTTGAAGGATCTCTTACATCAACTAGAAAGCAAAATAATGTCAAAATAAAACACTTGTAGAAGTTCTGCTAATACTATAATTCTAACAGTTTTTTGCTCTGGTTGATCTATTTTAATTTTGTATGGCTTTGTTTTCCAAAGATTGTAATCAAGAAAGTTTAAATACACTGGTACATATCATCACCTTGGTTTCTACTGGGATTTGTTCAGAGTTTCTATTTGAATTGCCTGAATTTACAACTAAGACAAAAGCTCTAATTTTTACTGGGGTACATTGTATTCTTTACTGCATGCATTATGACTTCATGCCATCCATTTATCATAATTAAGAGCACACACTTTGATGGAAACTGATATTAAACTCCCAGCGATGAAACTAAAACTGTTCAATATATAAGACACCACACCATAGCTTTTTTCAGCACTTAAATAAAATAAACGCTAGTTTCTTCACTTATAATGATTTCTCATTATAAGAATACATTATTTTTTCTTATATAGTCAACATTCATCACTGGTTTTGTCCACAACAGAAATTTGTTCGCTTTGTTACTGAAGCACTTAAATTTTCTGTTTGTTTCTAAAACAACAGACACATTGTTATGGCTTCTGAAACAAAACAAGAGCATAGTTGTAGTGCCACTTTTCTTCTTTTTGCCACTATTGCAGTAGTGCATTTATAAAATGGTCCCTTTTGATTGTCCAAAAAATGTTTTCCATTCTTTCAAATAACATTGCACACCAATTTCCTCTGAAAGCTTTTAAAGCTGTTTATATTCAACACAAGTGTTTCTCACAATACTTCTGTCTCTCCAAAAGCTTCATAAATACAGGGATGTCAGTATTTATTTATTGCTTGAGCTTATTTTCCCTAGGACATTTCAGTATACACAACACACATTTAATGGAGTTTTGTTTTGGTTTGAGCTTAACTCATTCACTGTTGCACGCTTGAGTCATACTTTTGCATTATCAGTAACATGTCAATAATTTTTCTAAGGCCTAAGAATTTCTCTCTGGTGTAGCCTATTTGAATAAGGACCATGGATCTTTCAGATGCTGAAGCTCTACACTTCGTATTGAAAGAAGGAATCTGCAACTTGCATTAATATGAATGCTTGTGGCAGCTGCTGTTAGAAAGTACAATGTTCTAGTGACCTATTATGCAAAATACAGAGTAAATTAAAAATTAAGAATAAATTTTGTAGAGTGTTTAGGATTATTCTTGAAACAAATTAGAGAAAATGTTTAGCAATATGGGAAGTAGACAGTCTTCGCCTTATTTTATCTAGGTTCATCATCTGCTTCATTGTTGCTTGGAAAGCATTGTGCACTGCAAGATAAATTAGCTTTATGCCCAAAGATATATAACATAAAATACAGCTTTAATTTGTGGAACCTGAGTTTTCATTAACATAATGTTTTACATTTACTTTCAATTCTTTCAAAGAATTGATTGATACATGAATCTTCATTAATTTCTTCCTTCTCCTAGACCCCCTAAACATGCATATTGATCTTACTTGCCAGACAGGCATATTAAATGCCTCTGGCTTTCTGGAACTCTAAGACATTTGATCAGAAAATGAAAACACTGGCATGTAGTTGACATTGTTCTTTCTGGTTTAGCTGGCTTCAGTACAACGTTCACATTAGCTCTGTGCTCATAACCTCAAACTAAATAACATTGGAAATGCGTGATGTATGGAGGAAGCTTAAAGGAAAAGTGCCAAATGAATATTGGCCTTTCATGTCCTTCTCTGGTGAGCACATGTGCAAGCTGGATCCAGGATGCAGAACAGAGAGATGAATACTAAATATTCTCAGTGCACACTAATGTCTTTAAAATTAATTCCTTTAGAACAAATCCAACATGTTGATCCAACCCAATCATTTTTTTTTAGCATCTTGGTCTGGATAAGATATCATTTACTGTAAGAGGCAGCCATTTCCAGCTATAATGAAAAATGTAAAGAATAATTTTTGGGCATCATCATGAGTCAGAAATAAAATCCCCAGAAGGATAGACATGATTTATATAAGGTTTCATTTTCCACACCTCAAATATGGACCATTTCACATTGATCTACCTAGACTTATAAACATACAAAACATTTTATTTGTTTAAAATGAACACAGTCACAGTAAGAGCTAATTTTTTTTAACCAATAAATTCTGATTGAAACTTTAGATGCTGTGCAAGAGGTTTTGTAATAGCTAATGTATTTCTTAAAGGCAATTGACCCCTACACTTTCTAAATTAACTTTTAAAAATGTATACTTTGGCTGATTCAGTCTTTGAAGAGGGTGCAGGTATTTGTCAATATATTGTTTGAAATGCACTTTTTCCTTCTTATCTCGTGAGGTGGGTTGTCTTGCTACAGTACGTGAAGACCTCTATGAAGCAGGTAGTCACTGCAGCCCATGGAAAGGACCACAACAGGGCAGACAACCACACTGCAGCCCTTGGAAGACCTCACACTGTAGCAGTCTTTCTCTGAAGGACTTCATGGACTTCAAGGACTTCCCCATGTCAGGGACCATATGCTGGAGCAGGGGTATACTGTGAAGAGTAAGAAGAGGCATATATGAAGTGTTGTGAACTGATCACAAACCCCTTGCATTGTTCCTCTGCATTGCTTGGGGATGAGGATCTAAATGAACTGGGAATGACAGAATGAATTTGAGCCTGAGACAAAGGCAGGGGTGAGGAAAAGATGCTTTAGTTTTATTCTTTTTTTTCTCACCATCCTACTCTTTTATAAATCAGCAATAAATTAAATTTATTTTCCCTAAATAAAGTCTGGTTTTGCAGTACTACCGAGTGATGGTAACTACTGAGTGATGTGCTTATCTTAAACCATGAGCTTTTCCACCTAACTCTCTTCTTGTGTCCTATTGAGCAGGGTGAGGGAGAGAGATTCTAGTGGGCATCTAGAAGCCTGCCACAGTGAATTTGCCACAAATTTATTCTTGATACTCAATAAAATTGGCCCCAATATCAAATGGAACTTTTATGAAGTAATACTGAAAAATCTGAAAAATCAGTTTAATAGCATTGAAACATGTATCAGGAACAGAACTCCTTTTTTTGATTAGCAGATAGATAAGAATTTATGGGTAGAAGAAAAATAACTTGATGTCCTGAGGCTCAGTAAACATACATAGAGAAATATGACAGTAAAAATGTCATTGATTACATTCTTAATGACTATTTGTATATGTCGTGGTTTAGGAATGGTATTATCTAATTTATTGTTCCCATTGAAACCACATCAAACAATATGCCACTCGCTCACTCCTCCTTCCCCTCTCCTCCCTTCTATAAGGCTAGACAAGTAGACTGAACGACTGTATGCACAAAAGGTAAAGATCACAGGCTGAGATAAGAACAATTTACTGGAAATAGCAATGAGATAAGAAAACAAACAGTTACAGAAACAATGTTGATGAGAGAGGTTCGAGAAAAGACACTTTAGTGCTCAAGCCAGCCAGTAAAATCCCTGACAATCCAGCATGCTACCCTGACCTGGAAACGAGTTCTTCCCGCATTCCCTGAAAATGATGTGAGGTCATACAGAGTAACCTCTGGATCCTAGCCATGCCTCTGACTGGCTACTGCAAAAAATGTTTTACTGTGAGTGCTCATGTCCTAAAGTCTATTAACTGCATTGGGCTTTAAAATATCTCAGAAAGAGTAAAATTAGCATAAATTACACATTTAAGAGGCTGGAGAAATAGAAACTTTGAAAGGAATGCAGGAAACAGAATAATTTTAACTTCTACCTTGTACATTTTTTCATCTTCTTGGCAACTAAGAATAACCAACATACAGAAATTGTAAACAGTTACAAGAAACATTTCTCTCACCCCGTCCTTCCCTCCTTCTCCCTATACTTCCCCCCTCTCTTGTTTTGCTCAGGTCATCATCTAAGTTACACTTCTCATCTTTTTTGAACTTGTCCTGATAGATAGATATCTATTTTCAGTCTAACACCACCAACATTTTCCTGAATTTTTAAAGTGCCATATATTTAAATGGGTTTGTGGCCACATGATTCTCCATCGGTTTCAAAATTCATCTAAAAATACTTTTCTCTTGTCTGCTTCTCCATGTTTGCCTCTTTTTTCAGTATTTCATTATAGCTATGAAGGAAATTTATGTTATATTTTATTTGAGGCGTGCATTTTTTTTTAATTTGTCCTATCTATTATTATTCTTAGATTCTGAATTTCTGATTTAACTTTCCCACCCTCACTCCCCACCCCCAGCTATTATTATATAAATTGCAGTCACTTTTTTATCATCCTTTGTTTTCTAGTGTTCTATATTGGGGTTTGCTTAATTTTTTAAAGTTATTTTCATAGCTGCTGTGCTTATTTTTCTTATAAAAATGAGACAGAATTCTTCATATTCAGGAACTTTTGCAGAGTCAAGACTTTTTTCATGCATGCCTTTTTCTGTTTTATTTAATTTTAAAATTATTTACTAACATAGTACAGAGTTGCTATTTTAGTTTTAATGAATCAAAAGTCCTATTGACTGTTTTAAGTGTTTTGTCAGAGAACTTAGAGTTAGCTAATCTTAACAAATTTACATTGGAAGGGATATTCTGCCTTATGGATTTCTGTATTTTTAACGTGATTAAAGTAGTTTTTAATGCAAGGTTGTTCATCCTCAAGTGAGTAGTTGGAAAAATGTTGCCTATGTCTTTATGACATGTATTTCTGAACTCCCCCCCTGGAGGTTCAACTTTGAGGAGCTCTGCAAAGTTTATGAGGTTTGCAGATGCTCCTGGATAAAACAGCTACACTTTTGTCTGGAGGTAGTAATGTGCAGAGGGAAAACCCAAGATCTCTTATGCAGTCATCGAGTTAATATAGTCTTAGTCAAATAAATAAGAAAAATAAATGAGAAAATCATAATTCATACAACAATTTGCACAGGGATTGGATTCTAAATGAGGTACCAATGCCCAAAGGCCAGACTAGCAACTGCATGAGCAAAAATTTGGGAAAACAATATCCATGAGCAGTTATTGTTACTGTAGAACTAACCCTATAAGTGATAATTCATATATCTACTTTTATCAGAAATGTGGACCTAGCCCCAACCTTGAATTTTCATATCCTTTGTTGACTGGATGGTATTTTGAAAATCACCTCCTAGATTTAAACATCCAGTAGAACAATTATTGTGTTTAATTTTATTAATACTTTTTGAGCATAAACAATTTATATATATATTTTTAGCTCTTTGGTTACCAAAGTGTTTTGTGTTTCCTTACCTGTCAAAAATACAGCTTCCTCAAGATTTTTGTAAAGTTTGCATTTCTGTATAAGAGCGTTAAACATTGAAATAGCCCCCAGGTAGAAGACTTGTCACTCTGTCATATACTTTTCTTGCTTGCTGGAAGCAGAAATCCATGTTTTTGGATACTTAGATGAAAGTTATGACAAGGGGATTAAAGTACCAAGTGAAGGATAAAGACATAAAAAGAGGTAACAATCAAGGAGGACACAAAACTTCTTTCAATTTCAAACAATGAAGATCTT
>VWYN01022440.1:264982-308350 GCA_013400075.1 Hippolais icterina
GGAAGGAAGGAAGGA
Organism: Hippolais icterina; assembly: GCA_013400075.1. Lineage (NCBI taxonomy): Eukaryota > Metazoa > Chordata > Aves > Passeriformes > Sylviidae > Hippolais > Hippolais icterina. Next base: position 264,998 of record VWYN01022440.1, read on the forward strand.
AGGAAGGAAGATGGAAAATATTTGTATGAAAATTGTGCACTATAAAATGCTGAGATGTAGAAATAACAGTGTGTACATCTGTCTTTTATGATTAGAAGATGGGCATGATAAAAAAGGCCAATATGAAAAAATGTCCAGTGCGGGGACACGTAAATAATTATGGAAGACTGCAATGAAAAAAGAAAAAAGTAAGATGTGAAAAGCACTATGGAAAAGCACAAAAGAAAAAAATAGCACAACTCCCAGATGGACAGGAAATAGTGATATTATACAAGTATGATGTCGTACTTTCAGGGCATTTTAGGTCATACATTCAGTCCTCCATCAAAATATGGGACTTAATTTTCCTTAAATAATAATGATGCTCTGATGGGTTCAATTTGTTTGGAATGGGCAGAAGGGTTCTATTAAGGAGTCAGATAAGCTATTGTACCTAAGATCATTTCAACATGTTATTGATAAATCTAAGAATACTTGTCCTAGGTTACATTGTAAGATGTGCCCAAAGTATGTATTCTATCCCCATTTTCATGAGCTGTTGAAACCAGGTGGGGCAGTGTTTCCCTTATCTTCTGTTCATGGGCCCATCAATGCTTTGCTGCATGACTCATAGATAACTCCCTCCTGGAGCTATCTCTGTTTAATGGGCCACCAAGGACCCACTGCATGACTCATAGAATGAGATCATCCCATTGTGAGATGCTCCACCCAGGGGGAGGAGCCAAGCATTCCCACCTGGATATAATCTGGGATTTGGGACAGCACATGGAGCCCTTACCCACTGGACTCCCAGAGGACAAGAGCTTCCAGACCTTTCTACAGGATCACTGCTTTGACAAGACCATTTCATCTGGACCACCACTACCACTCTAACTAACAGGGTGTCAGGTTGTATTCTGACTCTGTCAGTGGTTTTTTGTACTATTGCGTTTATTTTATTTTACTTTATTGTATTTCTTTTCTTTTCCTCTTATTAAATTATGCTTCTGACTTGGAGTCTCTCACTGGTTTTGCTTTCAAACCAGCACAATACTATAGCAAATGTGATAAAGACTTGTTGCCTTAGATACACCAATAGATATTATTTGTGGAAACTAGCTTTTTCTCCCACTAGGAACAGTCTAATCCTTGTTGAGGTGTTCAATGACACTGAATGAACTGCTGTTAAAGTGCAAGCTCCTCATAAACACAGAATGTGATCTCCAGCATGGTAGACTGGACTCAGTCAAGATTCACATCACCAAAAAATGGTATCTCCGAGAAGTGAGAAGCGTAAATTCCATTAATCTACTGGATTGAGGAAGGTTTGGAAGACAAGACTGGAATTCAAAATTATCTTGATTTCCTGTGGAGATGGCCGTATAACAAGACTAAAATTTTTACAGACAGCTTCAAGTCTCTGGCTACTGAAATAGAAAAGTTAAAAGGATAGAAAAAGGAACCAATATATCACAGATTGCAATAGATGACTAATTCTTCTCCATGCATTCTCAGAAAGCAGCTTGAAGTAGTCAGTTGAATTTGAAATAAGGACAACTGAAAACAGAGTTGGTAGTACAGTTGACTTGGAAGCATTGCTGATAGGCAGTGTAGAATTTTATGATAATATTTCTTATAGAGATAATACGGTATCTGGAACTATCATCGAAGAATTCCTGAACTTGTGACAGTGCAAGGGTTGAACTAAAACATCTTTTCCAGATCTATTGTTCTTTAGGTTTGTGTTCCCATGACCTGTTTTCTTTGTGAATATTAGGCAGTTAAGGGATAAAACAAAAAAGTAAACCATCCATAGCCACACTTTCTTTTTTGGCCCCAATAAAAAGAAAAAAAAAAATTACTCAAGGAAGATGAACTTCAAAAGACAAATTAATGACATTTTATGAAAAAGAGAAGATATTGATGAAGGTATCAAAGTAGAAATCTTAGAAATGGTTAGCTCTTCAATGTTGTTTAATTACCCTTAAAAGGAATTTATGGAAAATAAATTCAAAAAAACTCCCAACAAAGTGAAAAGTTTCCAGCTTATGAGGGAAAGGGCTGAACTGAACTAGCCTCACACAAGTGTTTCATAAACTGTGAAATACTTTCAGTTTTATTCCTAAGGTTATATCCTGGATGGGATAGTGTTATTGTGTTACTGTTGGTTTATTTTTATTAATTTATTTTTTGTATTCTCCCTTTAAGAGAAAGCATTTTAACAAAGAGATTGGTTCATATGTTTTAAGTGGAGCAAATTATTTAGCTGAGCATAAGAATATTTAGTTTTATTGTTCTAAGTACCTACATAGAAATTTAAGGTAATTTCTTCAATTTGAATCTAGAAATTAGTGATGACAGATGGTGGCAGAAGGCTTACAGAAATTCATATAATATATGCTATTTAAATATCAGCTCAAATTGTCCAGAACTGTAAGCAAAACATGAGTACTTCACAAGAGGCATTAAATCCCTCTTGTGCTGGTAAACTTGCTGTGTCGTCTTATTGCCAAGCAATAGAAATGTAATACGCTGATCTAAAGAGAGAGATTTTTCCCACTCTTGGAAAATTTTTATGATTTCCCAAATGCTTTCATGCAGTGTCGGCCAGAAAGCTAGGCTAAATGTATCCCTTGTGGATTTTCTTATTGACCAGTATGATTGTAATGAGAGAACATTCAAATTTTCAAGGAGGAGAAAAAAAGAGGCTTAACTCCAAAGCAATTAATCCCCGTTTTCCTCCAGTTTTACCCAGGGTTCACAATACTCACACTTGATTTGGGTTAACCTACTTTTTTTCCAACTAATAATTCAATATTTATACAAAATAGACAAGAAGAAGCAGAAGAAATTGAGTCAGGTAATACAAAATGGCCGTCAGCTTAACAAAGAAAGACTTTTAAGTCAGACAGAAAAGAGGCAAAGTACACCTGAACACTGTAATCAGGCTCCTGCTAGGTACTCTGGAGCAAATAGACATGCAGTCAGCCCAACCTTCTTCTTCTTTCCTTTCAGTCAGCTCAACCTTTCTTCCAGTACTTTTGTGACTGATGTTTCATTCACATTGGTGTATTCCTGCATGAGTCTTAATAGTGATTAACTGGAGATTTCATGTTTTCTACAAAATTTATATATACTTCTCTCCTGGCACTTTCTATTATGCCCTACACAATTCAATATCCACCTACTTTACAATGCCCTAGAAGCCTAATTTTGTCTTTGTTTCAGGATTACCTTTCTTTTCCACATCTGAAGTAAGAACTCCAGTTCTTACCGAGGTTATTTACAACATCAGTGTTTTTCCAACAGGTTAGTATGACCATATGGAGACACTTCCTTCTCCACAAATGGTAAAATGATGGAGCTTTGCTGTCATTGCTATTTCAAAAAGCAAATGATCAGTGCAGATATTTGCTAATGAGACACAGCAAATATCAGATGCTCCACAGATTCCTCTTCCCATATATATGCATAAAGACGGAATCCAGGTCCAAAAGTTGAACTGCTGCAGCATTAGTCAACACAGCTTGGCAGACACACTATTCTTACCTTCTATAAAGACTCTGCAAAGTCTGACTGTATCATGATACTCATTCTGTCCTCATACCATGATTTAACATGCGTCTATTATGGCAATTGTAATAACATAAAAAAATTAACTAGATCAGCAAACAGAACTGAATTTAATTATAGGAACAAAGCAGCCTTTCCTCTTTTCCTGATGTGAAAATACGTTTCCTTGAAAAAAAACAGTAATTTCTAATACTTTTATAATTTTACAAAACTGATTGTTGTATTCCAGCTGAGCTGTTGTCAATCACTGGCACAGGCTTGGTGAAGTGGTTGAATCACCATCCCTGGAGGTATTTGAAAGATGTGTAGATGTGGTTCTTACTGACATATAGTTTAGTGGTGGACATGGCAGTATTAGCTTAATGATTGGGTGTGATGATAAAGGTTTTTGCCAACCTAAACTATTCTATAATTCTATCAGGTTGACATCTGAAGATGCTTACTACCATTACTATCCATTGCAGAATTGTCTTGGAAAGAAACTATTGGGGTGGTAAAAAACAATCCCAGAAAACTAGTGCTGTAGTGTTTCCTGGACATAGGGTTCAAGCCTTTTCACTAATAAAATAATTTAATTAATTAATATACTAGACCTGTTTCTAAAAGAGCTATTACAACCCAAGTTAAACCACAATATGAATCATAAATGTTGACACTGCCATCAACAGGCCATCCTTCTTCTGTAGGCCATTAATTATCTCAAACAGCAGTTACAGATATGTAAATTGACAGCAATATATTCGCATGAATATTCAATTGTCATATGAAAATTTAGAATATGGGTTATGACACCTGGAGAGCTTACTCTTTTAATCATAATCACAGGAGTAATTTATTTGAGCAATACCTATCTATTGACACTGAGGGAATTGATCAGTTAATTTACAAACTGAAAAATTTAAAACAATTTGGCAGAGTTGATCATGTTCTTTGATTCTAAATTCAAAAGGTTATTTATAAGAAGTATTTAACTTAAAAAGATGTAAAGAAATTTAACTGCTATTTGGTGCTTTGTTTGTTTGGTGCTGTTTCTATGTAGAAAGCGAGACAGAAATTATAAATCTCTGATATTCATAGTGAAAATTGAAAGATATTTGTGAACATGAGTGATATTTATTACAGAAAGTGTGATTTTACATTCCAGATTTGGGTACTCCAAGTGTCCCATGCTACGTTCCACGCTAAGTATCTTTAAATTTCAGGACAGCAAGGCATGCTTTGTTGTACGTTAGTTGCAGGGCTTAAATTCATGGATGCTGACATAAATAAAAAAAAAAAAAAATCTATTTGTCTGGCAATGATTATATATGCTGTTTAAAATATTTATTAATTAGCAAATTTCTGTATATGTTTGACAGAACCAGACAAGTATGAAAATCGGAACATATAAATATGATTAAATTAAATAAAAATTAGATTCTGTATCTTCAAATCAAAAGAAAAGTGTGTATAATTTATACCTGTTCATCAGAATAGAAAGGTATTTTGTTTCTTAATAAATTCTTTCAGATGAATGCAAGTCTACAACCAAAGCAGAGGAGTTATTATTGTAATAAATTTACTGTATGATATAGGAAAAAGTGAGGTGGAATTCATTAGGAATCTATTTTGTCATGAAAAGCGGCTCTAAAATGCTTAAGGACAGGTACTTTAGAATCAAAAACATTAAACAAATAAAAAGCAAATTACTTTTCTAATTCTACCTCCCATCCTTAAATGCCTGGGGGAAACAAACAAACAAACAAACAAACAAACAAACAAACTAAAAAAAACCAGAACAAGAAATTTTCAATAACAGGCAAATCAAAAACTGAAAATCCGTTAGTGCAACTATACATTAAACAGAAAAAGGTATGCCTTGAATGTCAAATTTTATCATCATGGTCAAAACCAAAAATCTAGGTACATTCTTATTACTACTGATATTGTATTAACATTAACATTAACTTTAAAGAGTTGTACAAAATGGATTTTCAAAATGTTTAAATAATGAGAAAAAAATGGATCACGTTTTAATGTATAAATATTTTCAGTCCTATGTTTAGAACAAATCTTCAAAAATATGTTTAAGCGTCTTTACCATATTTTCAATAACTTTTTTCTAAAACTTAAATGAGAATTAAGGTAAGGTAATAAAATAACCGTATGAGGTTAACAAAAACAATTTCTGAAAAATAATAATCTATCAGCTCTTAATGATGCAATATAAAATTGATTCATCAAAAGAAAGGTGTTATATTTCCTTTTTAAAATGTTCTTCTAAAATATATTAATTGAATTGTTATTCTGACTTTCTTCAAATTATGTCAGAAGGGAGACTTTATGGAAAACGAACTACTTGGGGGAAAAAAACTAAGAAATTAACTTTTGTCTTTGAGATTTCTTGTAAAAAGTGTGCTGTCATAAACAGTGTTTTAGAAAACGAAGTCGAGAACGTGGTCTTGTTTTTTTATGAAATTTTGTTTTCTTCCAAATCAATCTTCTTGATAGCATTGAATTTATAGTTTACTTTTTAAATGGTTGTTTAGAATGCCCTCATTGACATATAAGAACTTTTTAAAACGTAATTTAAAATAGATCAATACATAAAACTGTATGCATGTTTCTCTCCAAATTATTTAGAAGATATTGTTGTCAGAGCATTTCTATTAATGATATTGTACATTAGAGCAGTAGATTAATTAAGGTAATGAACTTATAAAAATGCTATGTATAATGGCAGGATGTAATCTGGGACAGCTCCATATTATCTCATTCACAGATCCATTCCTTCATGTGCAATGACACTTTACAAATTTTAACTTAATATGATTTCACATCTAAAAGGAGATCAATGAGGCCAAAATTTTGAGGTGCATTGACTAGAGATTTTCCATCTGTCTAGTTCCTAGCTGTTGTTTTAAGAGAGATACACAAACCTAAAAAACCACACTCAGGATAGTGAAGATACCTGAGGACATAGCAAGTGACCCAGACATCCAACTGCCTGCAGTGGAATCAAACAGTAGAAGTGAAGCAGAAGTCCCAAAAGTCTTCTCTTTAACCTGCCAGCCTCTTTGACTTTCAAATATCATAGAGCTTTTCAAGTGGAACTAGAGATGGAAATGGAAAAGCACATCTCAAGTGGGCAATTGAATCAAGTTTCTGAAGTTAAGCTTCTAAATCTCAAGCTGAATATCATCACCATTACTGACTGAACTCCTTCAAATAGCTGTGTTACATCCACTAAAAATACTAATCTAAAAATTAGTACTAATCTAAAAAAGTCTAATTGAAATCAAGAGTGAATGCTATCAGCAGAGGTACATTACAGGACAAATTATCTCTAGTTAGCAGAATCTGAACTTATCAACAAGAAAAGATTGGTTTCAGGGAGTGGAAAACCTGCTTTCATCAATCTGGTATATTTATAGACCAGTCATCTGATAAGATGTCAAAACATGAGAGAAATTCCTGGAAATGAACACAATTGTAGTGTAAAATAAGTTTAAATTAACTTCAAATTGTATAAAGAGCAAACTCTAGGCTTTTCCCTTTTTTACTGTAAATAAAAACTATTGAAAATAATCTTGTTCTTACTAATATTTGCCATGTATGCAATTGAATGTTATATTTAAAATAAGTAAATACTGAGGTGCAAAAGGCTGAGTAAAATTTCAAATACAAACATGAAAAGCAGTCTCTTACTAATACATGTACATGACATAAAAGATACATTTGCACTTCAATACCCTCCTGAATAAAATCACAGATTCTTACGTATGATGGATTATCAAGCTATGCTGCAAGAAGTACAAATGTATCTGGCTTGCAAGATCTTGAGAAACTGCATTCTCTTTTAGATGAACCACTTATGATCTTTGTGCTTATACAGTAGTTCATGCACCTCTATTCACAAGTCTACTACAAAAAATTATTGTCTATGTAGACAAAACATTGTTGAATATTTCAATCTTGGTAGCAAATATTCAAGTAAGAACGATGGAAAATAATGCATTTAAGAAACACAAGATATAGATCTTCTCTAGTCTTCAACAGTCTCAATATTCTTTTTTATATTATAAGGCAGATTTTGTTATTATATCCAGGAAATTAGTATATGACTATATATATTTTTATAAGAGAATGCTTAAGCTTCCTTATGATAACATAAAATTCAGAATTACTTATCAGGAAATGTAAATTTAAATAATGATTATAAATTAATGCATTGTATAATTGGCAGGTATCTCAAAATAGTAATCTAAATATTTGAATTTAATAAGTTGTGGTGATTGTTCTAACACTGAACTGAGATGTGCATAAAATGCAACACAATTATTTCATATTTAACCTACGTGAGTTACTGTTAGAATAGAAACGTGTGCCATTAGTGAGGGTTTAAAACAATTTCTGCTTTAAAATAACTAGGTTATAATTTCATTTTAAAATCTCAAGTAATAACTGCCCAATAATATGGAAAATATATCTATTACACAACTTTTACAATATTGTCCCTTCAATTATGCTATGAAATGGCAATGAGTCCTCTTCATCATGTGTTTCAACTTCAGATCCTTAAATCACATCGTTAACACCACCAAAAGATCAATTTCATTATCTTCTTTTAGAAATTGCAAAAATTAAACACAAAAACTAAACTTGGTCAAAGGGCAGGAAAATTGTCATTAAACTTAGGCTTTTTTTGTTCTAAGACAGTTACAAAAATTTCATCACTCTAGAAAATGTATTATGTTAATTGCTATCCATGCCTTGCAAGTGCTCAATTTTGCACCTTGATAACAGAAAACATCTCTAATAGATTCAGTTCTGACCATGTTTTCATAACCTTTTCCCAAATATATAGCTATTTGATTAATTTTACTTAAGCTTGTTATATATTTATATGAAGTTAATTTTAAGGGAATGCTGTGCATTGTCTCTGCTGACGTATTAGTCTGTTGAGCAAGGACCTGCAAGCAATTGAACTGCAACTGGATTTTGATTAGGCTAAAAAATCAAGGTCTAGACAGAACTACAGCATCTCTGTAACTACAGGAGAAAAAACCTCCACAAACAAGCAAACAAACAAAAACCACGAACAAATAAAGACCACCAAGAAACCCACCCCCCAAGAAAAACAAGCAAAAAAACCAAACAAAAAAATCCAGTCAACAAAATTCTTGATATCTAAGTGAAGACCAGAAATCAAATTTTTGTAGTACCCCTCTATGAATCACAAGTAAAGGTAGAAGACCATTTCCTTCAGTCTACGTAATATATGCTACAACAAATCCAAGGACTGGCTTAATATATTTGTATTTGTTCTCAATGTATTCTGGGAGGACTGCTTTACTTCTATTCCAATTAGGAGACATAAAAGAGGAATTAGTGGAACTGTAGATTCTGGCTCTGATCAGGCCATATTCTTTTTTGTCTAAAAGACTCCTATTTTCTTCCTGCTCTATAAATCGAAGGCATTGCCACAATCTAATTAGTGTAATAATAGAAAGATTTTGGGCCAGATATCTATCCAGCTTTCCTTGAAAGAACCTTTTAGGCTAATGATTGCTGACACTGAAATTGCTAAGTTTATTACCAGGCTAAGCCTTTGAGTAAAAGGCCTGTTGATGAATCAATCTCATCTTTTGAGGAGTGCATCATGAATATACTGAAATATCCTTCAGACCTCCTTATATTTTTGCTTATATTTATCTGACATTACAAAGAATCAATCATGTCCAATACAGCTAGGTATGAGGTTGTGGGTTGCTTTTTTTCTTTAATGATTTCCAAATGACTACTGTTTGGCAAGCTATTTAGTACTCGTTCTTTATATATAATCATCTGCATGGATTATGAGTTAGGTTTTCATACCTAATAATATTCAGTTATTTAAGGGGCTATTATGCTGTTCTTACCTGTTATAATATTTATTTGATTATTTTTGTTTCTTCTAAGTAAAAGGTTTAATCTGATTCTGAAGGGTAGTAAAAACAAGCCCTTTTTCTGAAAACAATCTTAAATACAATTTACATACCTGCAGCTACCTGATCTGGTATTGCCCTCTGATGATTATCCTCGATTCGTTTTCCGGCTCGGTAGTGGTGAGATAGAAGGAAGAAGAAGTCAAATGGCAAAAAAGAGGGACTTTGGGATACTAGGACATTTGGTCAAAGGAGTAGGTGCACAGTTGTGCTCTCCTCAATCCCTTCAATACCAGGGGTGAATACTGAATGGAACAGGAAAACTAGCCTGATTACTACATGACTTAGAAAGTAGTGCTGTTGGGAGAATTTTGGTGGTTTTGACTATCGGGTAGTTTGGCACTTAATTATGGCACTAAGTCCCCTCATGACAGGTGGGTCTGCTTGTCCAAAAGGGGGAAAAAGATTATGACTCATGACTCAGGGACAGATAAAAAAGGCTTTAAACTGTGTTTTAAGAGGGGAGGGGATACAGCAAAGATTACTGAGATGAGCCAGGGAGGCATGCCAATCTTGGAGGTGGAATGAATCTTCTGAAGTGCATCTACAGCAATGTAACCTTAAAAGGTAACAAATCAGGCCCCCTTGCTATTTTTTCTCTTTTCTCTCTGGCTCTCTTCTTTTTCTCTATTTCTTCTGTCTTTACCTTTTGTTTTCTTTGTTTGCCCCAACTCTGGACTGTCCATGCAGCAGGATCAACACAGGATCTAAGGACTAGTGATAGTTGCTTTCATCTCTTGCTTTGCCTGGTCAAAGCATAGCTATCAACTTCTACTCTTTACTCCATACTGAACTCTGCTGTGGGACTGGAGAGATTGTGTAATGGTGTACTGTGGCTTGTAAGCCAGCCCCTTTGAGGAGTTTGTTGTGGGAATTGACAACTTACTGAAGTGTACTATAGAAAATTTAGGGCTTGTTTGCCTACTGTTTTGTGGAAGTCTATTTACATTTAAAATATTATTATTTAACACCTTTCCTAACTAAATAATGGGCTGACCACTGGAGTTATGGCAACTGTATAACAAAATCATTAGATTCCCTGACATGTATCCAGTATTTGTCTTTGTTTAGCCTGACAAGAATTTATAACAAACATCACAGACCCTATCTGTGGGTAGTGACACTGCCTAGAAACTGATCATGGCAAGAAATGCCACAGACAAAAATACCTGCAAAATGAAGATTTAATGTATATCTCTACATATTCACTTTTTCGTCTAAACTAAAAATGTTTTGCCTTGATTGATCAAGTACTACTTTCTTCTTCTTTTGTCATCTATAGAGTGATATTTTTCCCAATATCTAAGAGTTTAAAGCTTTGATAAATCTGAGGAGATTCACAGGATCTAGAGAAACGAGTGAGAAACAGGATACTTATCAACATCTTCCAACATGCATCTTACTTTTCAGAGCTTAACAGTATTTTTGATTTACACATCACTGATAGTCTGAAAACACTGCATAAGTAATTTATATTATTTAAGATTTAAATATTTTCAATTAGAATTTAATTTTCTTTTCTTTCTTGGTTACTGTTCCTCTCCCTCAATATCTATGTCTTTTCAGTTCATTTAAAATTAAAGGGGTTATCGAGGCTTACTGAGAGTGACAGTGTCATCAAAGAAGAAAGAAAGAGAAAAAATAGAAAGGTTCCATCAAAGTAGGTACTTTGAGAAACGCTTCTGACAAGACCCAGACTGAAGCCGACAGCAGCTGGATTATGTAATCAATTTATGTAACTATGTAAAGAAATCTTCAAGAGGAGGTGAAGGTGGTTTTGAATTTTTTTTTTATTCTGCAACATCTGTGGATACCATTTCATTGCTAGGCACAGGAAAAGCTTTTATGTTGCAACACAAGAAACTGAAGATATGTCTGCAAAAAGCAAACAATTTCTCAGGAAAATTAATTTAATTTTTTGCTATTCAGCATGCATTAAAAAAGTAAGAGCAATCAGTGAGTATGCTGGCTGATGCTTTCCATGGAAAACAGATGTGTGCTGCGTGCATCCTTCAGGTCAAAATCAGTAAAGGGAAAATGCTTTCTCCCCAGGTCTTCTTTTGCTGTTGCTTTTCCTCTGAAGTGATGAGAGTAAACCCATTCAAACAGTGTTCTGGCAGCAGTTTGACATTTTAAAAGATCAAAAAGTACCATGTTCAATATCTAGGGAGCCCCTAGACTGCAATAACACCAAAAAGGAAAGTAATAAAGTAAGGAGCAAGCATATGGCCTGCAGTTGCATTTCTTGCTATTGATTCTGAAACTGCTGAATTGGAACTTCTTTATCAGCAGCTACATAATCAGCAAGTCAAAGCAATGCATCTCTGTCTGAAAATACAGTAAAACCACTGTGTCAATTTAATCAAAAGATATCAGTTAAAGAAACCTGGAAAATTACATGACATTACATACTGATGGATGTAAGACTATTGAGATCTGAAACTCAAACTGCCAAGAAATGCCTGGAAACACACTATCTTTGAATTATTAGATCTATGTGTCATCTGTTGGAGCTTTCTAATGTGGAGGAAACATTCTATTGTTGCACTCTTTAAAAAATAATGATTTGCACGCTCAGAAGTGAACCAGTCCTGCTGGCTGCACAGCAGCTTATGTTGCAATGTCTTTGTCTCCTATTTTTCATTTTTGGTGAAATTACCATAACCAATGGCACTTCAGTATATTCACAAGAATAAATTGAGACAATTAGTAAATCTATAAAGCCTTTCTACTATAGACCTTGCTTACTCCTAAGTTGTACAAAAGACCAGACGCGGTTTGAGATGCTCTCTTCACTTCTCTGACTTCCAAGGAGGTTTGACTTCCAAGAAAAATGTTTTAAGAGATTATAACAGAAGCATATTAGCCCAAAGTAAAACTAAGATTAGGGAGAACAAAAAAACAAGATTTAACATTATATTTGACTATGCCATTTCAGTGTGTGAGGCACTTTGGATTTGCATTGTTTTATGTGTAGAAGAAAGACAAATTAGTGTTCAGGATAAGAATGTTTTCATTTACTCATTGTTTGAAGCATTTATTATAGGAGGGCTTTTTATCTGCTGGATCTATTTAATTTGGCTTTTGCTCCATCATTTTAACAGATTTGTTTTAAATGACAGTAATTTCTTAGACATATAAAACCATAGTGTAGTGCATGGAGTATAAAACCATACGTGAAGAAAGGCTTTTGCAACTTTTAGAACTAATCAGAATTAATACTTGAAAAAGAAAATTTGCAAAAACAGGAGAAAAAATATTTTTCATTCATCTTCATAAAAATCCTTGTTTATTTGTTAGAAAGCAGCACAACATTCAAAGCTAGTTTATTTTATGGATTTGAGGAAATCGCTGCTTTTTCTGCATAGAGCAGTATAGAATTGTATATAGAACAAGATCATTAGTTGGTGTTTGACTTTATTGAACTTTACAGACTTGCAATATATCAACACAGGATAATTTGTGCCTATTATACATGTGCATAATGATTCCGAATTTGTATATGGCAAGATGAAAACCTCTGTCACACTAAACTTTAAGAACTATGCAGTAATCTATATCTTCATTTCCCTCTTGTTTTAAAGTTGTTTGGTATTATATTTAATAAGCTGTGATTACCATGAAGTTGTATATGTTGCAGTTTTTATAAGAGAGTCCTATTGATGCCTGAGACTATGAACTGAGGCAAAAGCCTCAGCTTTACTGTGTCCTTTCTTTCCAGCTACGGACACATATATATCAACCTAAGTGCCTTGTTACATCTTTTCATCATCAGAAGCTATGCAAGGCAAGGAAAGTTCTGGACCAGTATTGTGACACTCATTATGAGGAAATTTTAATTTAGAATATATTCTAAGTATCAATAATAATAGGCCATAGCATTATTTATGCCCTTCTTAATTACAAGCTTGGAGACCAATGACTCAGTCACAAAAGTCTCAAAAATATAAGGGACATCCAAGCTGTACAGTGCTTGCCCTTGAAAAATATTCTGTATCTTCTGAGTCACAGCACTATTTCCAAGAGTTTTGCACTGAATATACTGACATAATGATTGCAGCAGCAGATTATAAATAGCTGTATTTATACATAGCTCTAAACTAAAAGAGCAGCAGCTTGCTTGAGACATTTTTAGTAAGAATTTTCCCCCATTCTTTAATTTATTCCTTTCTCCATTATGCTTCAGAGCAACCTGGGCTGGAAGCTTTAAAACTTACGACTCCTCAAGATGAAAACAGACAGTTCTTAATCACATTTTAGGTGTTGTGGTTTTCAAAGAGAGGAGCGGCAGCTGTATGCTTGTCCTGTTTCCTTAGCAACAGAGCAAGGGGAGCTCAGGAGACTCTGCTCAAAAGCCTGAGATGCTCACGTGTTGCTCTCAGTATCTCTCTCCACCTGTCACAGCCCACAAGAGGACCAAAATCAAAACCAGCTTGCCAAGGAAAGGTTCTGTATATATGATTTAGTACTACTCCATACCAAATGTGTGATAACTGAATACTAGATTTGCTTAGTTAAGCATTCAGTGGTCAGGGGAGGCAGAGAAAAAATATGACAAACACGTATGCTAAGCTCTCAGCTACGCCAGTTAAATTTTCTTATAAATTTTACAGTGTTTCTTTAAAATACTTGCTCACAGTGAAGATGCTGAATAAAATCTTCCTACTTTCAAGGACAAAAAATACTCAGTTTCCAGTTTCCATGTGGCCCAAATTGTGGAGCCATAGTAAATTCAATTTTCCTTTGAAAATGGAAATACCTTTTCTAGTCTTCATGATACTTAATAGAAATGACATATTAAATGTAATATAATAATTTAAACAGAAGCATTAAATAAATAAATAAATATCCCAAACACACTCCCTCCCCCAGGTTTTAAAACACTTTACATTAGATTAATCTCATGTAACTTTGGGTGCACGGCTGTGGCATTATAAGAAGACATAATCTTATTCTCCATCTATAATAAAAAGAAAATATAATTCTGACATTTGGTTCCATCTCCTCCACCCCCGGAGCAGTGTTACCCCCATAGCAGTAGTGGCCTGATGGAATCTGAAGAAAGGTCTTTCTCTATAAAATGTTAATTGGACTGACTGAGGTTTTGGTTCCATATACATGGTATTTTCTGCCTTTTGGACAGAGCAGGATTTTGATTGGGTTAGTAAGATGAATCATCCTCTCAGTAGAGCCTTCAGTACTTTTCTCCCCTTAGAGGGAAACCTAACACAACTAATTCTTCAGTTGAGGTTTCACTCCACTACTCCTTCCCTGGCATATCTTATGACTTTTTTAACATGGGCATGCCAAAGTTATTTTGTGGATTCCACAAAAAAAAAAAAAAAAAAAAAAAAAATCACAAGATGCAGCATTGTTCGATAATAGAGAGTAATAAACCTTCCATCTGTCTCCTACTCCCATCCCTTTAAGATGCCAAGAGAAGTGGAGAATTACAACCTATTTAGGTCCTCCTTCTTCTACCCAACAGGTGCTAGAAGTTCTGTGTGCTGTCCCAACGATTCCTACTTAATGATCATTAATGCTCTCAACCACAGAGAGGCAGAGCTTTAGCTTGGATCAGATGTGTGCGAGTGTGTCTGTGTGTGTGTGTGCATGTGTGTGCAATATTAGTGAGTACGTGAAAGAGCAAGCTTGGAGATGTTTTATCTCCATGAATGTTTTATCATCCCACAAAGGAAAGTACAAGAAAGAGCAGGTCTCAGAAGAAAATGAGCAGACGCAAGGTCTCATATTTTGCTTATTAATCTCACAGACTGTGACTACATGTTCTCCAAAAATATATTCCAATTCATTTTAGGATAACAGTGCTTTGAACTGCTGTCAAAACACAAACCAAATTATCTTCCCATACATAGCATTCTTCCACCTCATAAATTGCTAAGCCAACAATCTAAAACTGAATGCTCATGCTTGCAAATAAATACTTCTGTCTATATTTCAGAGAGAAAAATTTGGTTTATTTTTATATAGCTGAAGTGGCTGGTACTGCCCTGAAATATTGCATATATGGTTTACTGTTATTCCTTGTGCGTTTTCTCACTCTGTGATATCAAAAGCAATATATATACTTTTTTTCTTTTTTTTTTTAATAAAAGCAAAATATTCATGGTGATAACAAAAAAACAAGTGTTTGAGTCTAAAGTGGAGATGAATTTAAGCCCTTGAAATTAATAACACTTTCTATGGTTTTTGTCCAGAAAATTCTTTTTCCTAACTATTTTTATCCTTTATTAAGATCATTATTGTCCAAGTATTTTCAAGTTATTCAAAGACTATGTGTTTTATTTCAGTTCACAGTCATTTTAATAATCCAGAATTAGATGTTGTTTTTCCTTTGTCCCATCTCTTGATCTGTTGTACTGGCTTTTGGAAACTTGACAAAACACAAAGCAACTTTTCATTCCTCCTAATCTTCACTTCTGTAGACATAAGACTCAATAAATTTCGAGCAAGTCTAAAATATGCTTCAAGAGTTTTTCTGTCTTCTAGTATTTATGTTAAATTCCAACAGAATTTTTGGTAGTCTGAGGCTTTCAGTTCTTTCATTTGTAACTGAAATAATGACAGTTAATTTACTATACAGAAAAATGAATGCTTCAAAGCTGAAGTCTTGTGAGATTAATTAAATTGAATGAGTAAAAGGAACACAGAGCAAAGTTATGTTTTCTTACTTGTCAGTGCTAAAACAATAAAGGAGGGACAGGGATGCTACAAAAAAAAAAATCTATATTTTATGAGTGTTTGGAAATAAGTTCAGGACTCTATGTCATTTAAACACTGAGATATTCTTAAAGGGTTGAAATCATATGACTTAAATGCAAATATACCAATTTTTGCAAGAAATCATAGGCAAGTCTGGTCAATTTATGGACTTATTTGTGTCCCGGATGCAGAATATAATTTTCAAAGGTGCTCTCCTCTCAAAAGAAGATGCTATATTTTCAGGGAGACAATTTTTAAAATTCCCTACTAATCTAAGCCTTTTAAACTAGTTTAGTTGTTTAACACATTCATCGAGTTGTGTTCCATATGATTTTTTATTTTATGCATTAGGATATATAATGCACTTATGATTGAAATTCTTATGTCTTGAAATGCTCTACTTTTACCGCAACTGCTGTTACTGAATTGCTGTCTAAAATGAAAAAAGAATTGTCTTGTCTATAAGCAAACAGTTCTGTTGTGTCTCTTTTTTTTCTTTAGATCATAGGTTAATTAAAATATAAATAATTCTGCAGTATGATTGATAGATAAAATAACTATAGCTAGGTAGCATTAATACACAACCAAAGAAAGCCTTTGCATGAAAGAATTAACTTTCTGTAGAATATTTTAAATACAAATACTAGAAATAAGATGTTTTCTTTACTATCACCTCATAATAGTCGGATATGTTGTAATGTAACTTAATAAATATTAGAAATAAGAAGAGGTAGAAATTCAGAGGGATATCCTTCTGCAGATTGGTTGTCTACCCAGAGTCAGGGGGAACAAATGAAAAATAAATGCTTTACATAAAATTTTATGATTAATTTTTAGTGCCTTGATTTAATCAAGTAAGCAGGTTTCACAGAAACACATTAATTCTGCAGTTTTAGTTGAATATTAATGACTTTTTGTCTTAATCTACTGCCTAATGGTGTTATGGAGTTTTAAACATGTGGCACTTACCCCCATGAAGGTGTTTGCAATTTAGTCACATATAAAATGACTCTTTTCCATTATTTCCACATGAGACCAATGTGGAATTAATTAATTTACATTTATACAGTATTTTCATATCCTTGGATGACTTGCACAATAGAAATGTCAAATGGTAGTTTTACATAGCAGAACAACTTAGATTGGAAGGAACCTTAAAGATCTTATAGTTTCAATCCCAGCACCATGAGCAGGGATTACATTCATTATACCATGTTCAAAGCCTTATCCAACCTGGCCTTAAACTATTCCAGAGATGGATAATCCACAACTTGTCTGGCCAAGCTGTTCCTGTGCCTCACTGCGGTCTGAGGAAAGAATTTCTTCCTAATACCTAACATGAATTTCTTTCAGTTTAAAAACTTTCCTCCGTGTCCTATGATTATGTGTCAGTGTAAAAATTCACTCTCTCTTTTTTTATAAGTCCCCTGCAAGTACTGCAAGGCCACAAAATGATCTCTCTGGATCCTTCTCTTTTCCATGCTGAAAAAATCCAGCTCTCAAAATGTTTTTGCAAGAGAATTGTTCCAGCCCTATGATCATCTTTTGGCTCTCCTCTAGACTAACTATAACAGGTCCACATCTTCCCTGTATTGTGGACTCCAGACCTAGATGCAGTACTTCAGGCCATAAATAGAATGTGCTTTAAAAAGAAGTTTATTTATTATGATTTCTGCAAAGATTTTGAGAAAAATTTAAAGTACCTAATTTTACTGTACCAAACAGTCTGATACTGGATTAATGCTCTGCAGTAATTTATTGCTACAAACTTTCTTGACACTGAGATGCATTAACTCCCACTAACATTGGTGAGAAATGAAAGTCCTCAGATTTGTACAGAAATCCTCAAAAGTTTCATCCAATTTCAAGTATCTAAAGAGGAAAAAGCACTGAGAGTCTGTCATTTACCACATGGGGCTTGCTAAATGACAAGTGTGATTATATTTTAGGTCATCTAACTTGCTTACGTACGTTGTATCTTGGTGATCATTTTGTGAGCCCATGAATCTTTTTCAGACTTTCCATTTTCTCAGGTGGACTTCCCTTCCTATTTTGCTGTGCAAATGCCATGACTCTGCCTCATTATGATGCCTCACAAGCAGCTTTCCTGAGCAGCATACCTTATTTTGTACAGTTTATTTATGACTGTCTCCCTGGTGCTGTCCATACTTTTCCTTCAACACCTGAATTGTCTTCTTGATTCCATACCTAAAAGGTAACACACTATCTGTGTGATGCTTTATGTCACTATTGTAATTTTAATTGCAGGGGCTGTCTGATGACTAGATGGGCAATATCAAAATTCTTTCTACTTGCTTGGAAAATATTATAGTTCTGCTTAGATTTTCTCAGCTTATAAATGAGATGTCGATGTCGTATCAGAACACTTCCCAGCTGTAGATACATTCTCTCTGCTACCTCATATACTGAATTTTCTGTATTTCTTAATGATTTTCTAATGTCTAAGAAGAAGAAATCCTGCTGTATAATACTTAATAAGCACGATGTAGGACATTCATGTTTTGTATAACTGACACAATTTATATTTTCTTTGATATGTTAAGCCAATTGACTCAGTGAAATAGCTTTAACAGACACTTCATCTTTGAATTGTCTTTAACATACTTAATTTTACCATAACATATTTCTACTAAGAATAGTCTTATCAATATTAAGGAGTGGGTGTTTGCAGGAATGTGGAATAACTCTCCTGCAATGCTTAGAGAGTAGGAGAAAAAATCTTCAGCCTACAGTTGTTTCAGATTAAATGCTGGACTTTTCCTGCAGTCCATTTCCATTTTGAAATGTGATTTTTGACAAATGATCCTGTAGATTTCCCACCCACAGATGCTTAAACACACAGAGGCAGGTACTGTGCAGCTTGAAAAAATACTATGAAATGAAGTCAAAACTAAAAACATTCTCTGGATTTGACTGTCAAAATGCCTCCATTTGATAAAGAGATTAAGATGGTACTTGATGTAAAATCTGTACAGAGGCCATGAATCATGCTTTCTCTGACCCTTGCTCTCTGAAATCTTACATTTGAACAAGTCTATGTGCTTAAGTAAATCCTCATTCCAACAGGACTTTGGTGTTATGTCATCTTGGGAATCTCTGAATTGGAAAATGCCCAGCCTTTTAAAGTTTCCTCCTCTGTTTCCATTCCCAGGTTGGCTTAGATAAAGTATAAAATGGGGCAAATGAAAACTATTGTGTAATTGATGTTGGAAACTAAAATTATTCTATCACACAAATACATAGAGAAAAAGCCAGGGACAAGAAACCATAAAGTTTCTTATATTGTGAGATTTTATTATGTGATTTCCTGCTTAGTAATGTTGTGGCAATACATGTTTAGCTGAAGAGTTATGAGTTAGAGTTCATGTCATGGTGTTCTAATTTAGTTATTTATATGAAAATAATAATAAAAAAATACTAAATTAAAACAGACACATAAAATAACAAAAATAAATGCTGTAAAAGAAACAGTTGGAAATACTTCACAGTGGGAAATACTTCTCAGTGTGTATTCAGATTCTCAGTGTGTGTTTGTAAGTTGTGTCCTGTACTCAACATAACATTTTTATCATACCAAAAATTCTCTTGACTGTGTGTCAAAGACGTAAAATAGTTTCCAAAGAAATTTCCTCTAGATGAAACCACTGCTTACAACAAAAGTAAAAGTACTTATAGCACACCTGAAAGTCTTTTAATATTTGATAGGAACAAATCACATAAGAAAATATCTGAAAAATATCATCACAGCTTTTCTATTTTCACTGTCTGCTGAAGCTCAAATTCTAAACTGTATTTTTCACCTCCAAAGACAGCTTTTGAGGGTCACATTTACAATAAATTGAAACTTAATGTGTAAATATGTCACAAAATAAAGGCTGAGATCACACAGTATTTCCGTTTGTGCTCTCTTCTTTCAACTGCAGTTCAGCTCGAGTAGACACATCTTTGTCAAAGTAAAATCTTAACATTTGTGTGATGCATGCAACAGCAATGACAACATGACAACACCCTCCAGTCTTGAACTAATGAGCTAAAAAATCTAAACTATCCTAATCAATTGTACTTGCTTCCAGCATTATCAAATAATTACAATCTCTTATTTCCCATTTCCTTTTTCCTTAGGAAACTTGTATAGAAACTTGCTTAGATAGGAATATAAGTAATGAGAATTTGGTTTCCATTTTTCAAATCAACATAAGAATTCTCAAACTGCTGAACAAGTTACTTGTGCTGTATTTAGTGTACTGAAGGTGTGTTGCATCAGGCATGACACGATGTATTTGTTGGAGATTAGGTAATTTCTAAATATATCCTTCTAATATCTGTACTTATAGGTTATATCTGAGTGGTTTTGTTAATTCTTAATGATTTGATTAATAAAAAAACCCAATATCTATCCATCTAATCTAGACAGTATACTGAAAATCAACCTGATTACAGATACATAACCAGCATACATTTGCGAGTGCCATCTATTCTGCACAATTTCCCCCTGCCACCCTCTCAAGTGTAATCTCACAGTGGTACCATGTCTCATTATCTTCAATCACATCTGTTGACACTTACATTCCAAAAATAAAAAATGCTTCAACAGTGGAGGCAAAAAAGGTTTAGATTATGGATATTACAGCAGGTGCTGGGAAGCCCACTGAGAGAAAACAGTGTCAAACCTCTACAACATGAACACACAGCTTGCTGTTGCTTAGAGTAAAGGCAATTTTATGGCAAAGCAAGGGCGCAGAGGAACACATTCAAGAACAAATAAGTAGAAGGGAAACAGAACACAAAATAACAGGCAACCCAAAAAGTAGGAAAATGGCCAAATATGCATTTTTACCATCTGGCCAAGAGCAAGGTGCCTGATGCCTTTCTTTACACATGGGATATTGTCAAAATGAAAAATGCACATAGTGTTTCATGCAGTAAGTAGAAAATACTGTTTCATTGTTCAGGGCTTTAACATCACAGTAGAAATGAAAAGATAAGTGATTCTTATTGCTACCTGCAATCAGTCAGATAGAGGCTGACTGATTTAGTAAAAAAATCTCTAACCTTCTTGAAATGCACAAATATGTTGGCATTATTTGTCTGTTTCTTATAGACAACAGGCTTATGAAAAGTACATTGCAAATATAGAAAAGGACCCCAACAACTTCTAGTGTAAAATAGCTTAAATTAAGTTTGAAACAACTGCAACCAGGGGATAAAAACTGTGCACAAGTACAGAAAACTCAAAAAGGAAAATCCAGGAAAGAACAGTCAGTTTCACTCCAGAGGCTTTGAGGAGGTCCCCTGAGTAGCTATTACCAGGCTCATGAAGGTCTAGAAAAAGGCAGTAAGTATTAGTCAAAAAACCTGTGCTTGACCGACTTAATTGCTTTGTATAATGGAACAACTTGATAAGGAGATGAAGGGAAGAATGAGGGATAACATGACTTCTCAATGACATCTTTTTTTTCTAAGATGGATTGGATGGATGGACTGTAACCTATAAGAAAAATTGGTTAAATGGACTAGTGCAAAGGATGTTGGTTAATGGCAGTTATCAAGAGTGAGTTCCTCCAGACGTGCTATAGACATGCTATACTCATTATGGCTATAAATGACCTCCATGACAGCAGTGAGTGAACTATCATCTCATTTGCAAGTAAAAGCAACCTGAAGGGAGAGCTACATAGGGGTAGGAAAAAGTGGAAGACTGGGCCAACAGAAACCATATAAGGTTCAACAAAAGGAAATGTAGAATTCTTGCATCTGGGTCAGACTAATCCCTACTAGTTTGTGAGAGATCTAATCATAGTTTTCCAGGACCTTTACTCTTCATAATGTCCACAGTGACGGGACAAGAAGCAATTGACCAGAAGTCACTTAAGGGGAAATGTTTGAAGTGACTGAACCTATATATAGTAAAACAGACAAAAACTCAAACCAATAAAACAAAACTAGAGGACAGTTAAATGTTGGGATAAAGTATCTGGAGAAATGGTGGAATCTCCCTCACTGGAAAGAGTTAAAAATTTACTTGATGGAGCCATAGATAACCTCACCAAAGTTCCTGTTCTGAACAGAAGGCTAGTTTAGTTGATCTGCAGAGGTCCCTTTCAAACCTGACTTGTGTGCAATTCTGTGATTATGTGCTTGTGCTGAAGTAACGACTTAAATGATGGGTACTGAGATAAGCCATCCAATTCTTCCTTCTCATATCTCTAATTCTGGCATCAAGAGCCCTCCCCCCCAAAAGCTTTGTACCATGTACTATCAATCTAACACTGAGATGTGTCTTTTTTCTCCTCATTTTATAAAACATCAATTTCGGAAATTGGAAATTTTAAGTCAAAGTTCCTTTTTAACCTATTAAGTCTCAAGTCCTTTGTCTTGGAAGACTTTTATGAAATAGGTATTATATTCCATACTCTTGATGTCTCTCATTGTAATTATCATTATGAATCACCAGCAGGGAAAAAATCTAGGGCATTTGGGCATTTGATGTTGAATATTTAATTTTTTTTTTACTTAAGTTTTCTTCACTTAAGTTTTAGCAGCATCTTCAAATTATTGTCTCAAGAAGATTGAATCCTCTCTAACCCAGTTTCTAGCTAAAAATCTTTTATTATGCTCACTGAGCAGCATATCATGCTCAGACTTTATAAAAATATGCATTAGCTATTTTACTCTACAACAGTTCTTTCAGTCTGATTTATACAATATAACTATTGATGGTTTTAGGTGAGGGATTTTCTTGATTTTCTTTTTTTTTTTTCTTTTTTCAGCAGGATGAGGGGGATTATTTTCTAAATTTTACTTTCCAGAGAGATTTCACATTTCAAAGTACACATTTTAGAATTCAAGCAAACTGATTTTATATAATACTTGTGGGCAGCTATATGTTTTATGTCTATTTACAACCTTAGTTTCATAGCAACTAACATAAAGGAGAAATACTGTAAGAATACTAAAAACAGATTAAAAGGAAGAGCAAAACTAAAGACATAAACGAAATAAACAGTACTATGAAATACTCTAAAAGCTTTATTATTGCTTGTGGATATGTCAGTGTTACTATGGGAACTTCAGTTTTTGCATTTGACATGAGTCAACTGTAATAACTGCTCAGTGAAAAATGAAAAGATCAACAGCAAAAAAAAATTGTATTTTTTTTTCTTTAAAAAATAAAAATTCATTTTCATTATGTCATCCATCAGATTGAAAAAAGAATGTAGAGAAACTAGATAAAGAATGAAAAATTCTGTCTCTCATGTCACATAGGATTCATTGTCAAAGAAAACAAGTCATAGAGTTTATGTAAACTTAATTTCAATAGTTAAAAGGTTTTAAATTATCCAGCGGGTATATTTTTAGCAAGGATCCATTAACCATATAAAAAGAAGTCCACAGAGTCTGCAGTTAAAGCTGAAAATCTTTGTCTGTTTTGGAAATAGCTTTCATGGAAGTGAGGTCAAGATTTCAAATGCTATCTTGCAGCAGTAGCACAAATCAGAATATTATGTTCCCTAACCCAAGCTGTGGATTTGAAGACACTATTGTATTTGCAGCACTATTTATTATATCTGAGGATTTTTGAAGATGGGATCTACAATGTGTACCATCCAAGCTGAACTTACTGTGCCTCACAGTCATGGCTCTTTCCACTCTCATTCCCCTTATGGATAGTCCTCTCATCTGTGTGGTGACAGGAATCAAATATGCTTACCATGGACAGACTTTTCACTGATTCTGATAAGATTTGTCAGACTGTGTGTAATTGCTGCTAGGAGAAAAGGCTATTTCCTCAACAGTAGATGACTACTGCATCTGCACATCATCACAGCAGCAGAAAACTGTTGTTCTGATCAGGATAAAATGAATTAGTATATTGCTTGAACAGCTTTTTTTAAGGAAAGATAAGGTGGAATTTGGAGGTTCGTCAGGAAGTCAACACTGTGTTGATATCTAAATAAGCTAAAGGAGGTCTTATTTAAGAAACAGTCAATTGGCTTGTGTAAATGTAGATACAAAACAGACCTGCTTCTTTCAACTTTGATTGAGTTCTGATTGACGTACCAAACCTAACATTTTGCTAACTGCAGATTTACTTAAGTAGCTACAATTCCTCATCCCATCCTTTTATTAGGAAAAAGAACAGTGGAAGCACAGAGATATATATGCAAAGAGAGAGCATCAGAATCTCCATACTATTATGATCAAATTAATGTAATGTTGACATTACAGGTGAATCTTTCCTTTCATTCAGTTGAAAAGCTTGATCTAATGTCTATTTCCTGTACATTGTGATAGACTGCAATCTTATTAAGAAACTCATCTGAGCCACACTGACAAACATTACTTCAAATCAATGACTTATTTTCCTTAGTACTATCCCCAATATTTCCCAGCTAGATATAGATCTAAAATATGCAAGGGGGTTGGAATCTGTTCACAACATTGTCAAACAATTAAATTATACTTTATTACTTATAGAGTTGTTTCTTATTAATTCTTATGCAATCCCCTGAAAAATGTTATTTTTGAGTCTTATTTTTCTAGAGCTACTGCCAGTGCCATCTGCTGTGGCCAGATCAGAGGATGAAACACACTAACGTCAGTGTCTCTTGTCATTTCTCAAGAGACCAAGACTCTCTTCTCACTCAGATTTCACAGCCCATATCCTTCAAGATTTTATCAAGTATCTGACCTTCCATGTCAGTAACATGGTTTTCCACATCACTGGACTGACATACACTCTGTAATGAATTGACTATGGTTGTGAGCTTGGCTAAACAATAGAAATCACAAACCTTTAGTAAGCGTTTACTGCTGCAGAGTAACATACAGTACTTTCTACCAGAAACAGAGAGACAAATTCCTGACTGATTTGAAAAGCTATGAGAGAAAAATCTGAAGGCCTGTCATATCTGGACATATTCTTCCTTAATTGTTCATGTACAGTTTAACATCCACATGTATCTCCCAGTGCCTCAGTGAGCTGAGCTAAACTGATTAACTCGGTTCCTTTTTAAGTAGAATAGCACACTTGAGATTTTTGCAAAAGGAAATGGTGCGGTTTATGTAAGACTTCTTATCTTAGCAAACTAAATGTATTCTCCAAATGCTTTTTTTCTTTCATATAATAAAATTGCTGCCTATGTGATTGTCCTTTTGTGCAAAATTGAGTTTCACATTTGCTACTGTAGGAATCTTGCTGATAAGGTAGTGGCTGTGCTTAAAAACTTCCTGTGCTGTGTTTATATTATAAAACTGCCTTTTCAAGATACTTATAGAAATTTAGAATTCCAAATTTGAATCAGTAGAAGAACATCTTTTCCAAAAGTCTGGGGCATATTTCACGGACTACTAGGCTTTATCACTCTCTGAAGCCACAGAGAATGCTAAGGAGTTTCTCATGTATAGGCAATTGTGAAGCAGAAATGGGATGTTTCCTCAAGGAGTGTCTAAGAAAACACACTTGTAGTTAAAGCATGACTTTTGAAAAGTTGTTTACAGAAAAATGGAGGATGTGTTTTATTGCAAATATACTCTAAAAATGAATAATATAATTTACAGGATTACAACTACAGAGTTCCATTAAATTTTTTAATTAATTACAAACCCAAAATAATATTAAAAGTGAATTTTTCCTTGAGGTTTATTCAGTATTACACTTTTTTTTTTTTTTTTTTTAAGAATTTTCAATTACGTTTCTGTTTTTCTTTCTCAAGTTTATTTCAAACAACTCATAAACTCGGTACAGCAAAAAAAAGTTGTACAATCAATATACAGCATCTGCTGAAACCAGTTCCCATTTAGGTGTCTACAATAATCAAATAGTTACTACAGAGTCACTGGCATGTCCCTTATGGTGGGTTTTGAATGGATATGGCAAGGTGTGATTGCATAAGGACATGGATTTTATATAGGCATTATATTACCTGGACACTACCCTGCATTTACAGAATCTCCCCAGACTCAAATCTACCTTATGAAGTGCAAAGGAAAAATCTAAGGAAGAGTATATGATACATAGTCAGCTTGAGTACTGGTATGTCTTGACTTCAGAAGTAATCCTATCAAACTCTGCAGATTTGTCATGTCTGTCCATGTATAGCACTGGTGCTCTTAAGAAGCTACTAGGAAATTATTCCTTGCATTGTGTCACAGTCAGAACAAATAATCTGTTTGTCCAGGATAATTTAGATAAACAACAACACGATAAACTGCCATTTGAATCAAATTTTGACACTCTAATTATATATAATCATAAAGCAAGGACCCAGACAGCTTTCTGTGTGAGGAACTTTCATTAATCTAGTATTAGTCACACCCCAGGACAAGAACCTGCTTGAATTTATACAAATCCACAGCACTGTGGGCATTCTTTGTGAGAAGGATTGAAGTAGATTTTCTTGGTTTTACAGACCATACTTAGACTATGTATTTGAAGTTCTTTAATGAAACGAGTTAATAAGGTTAGGAGAAAAAGAGAAATGACAGCCTTTTCTGGTGAATCATCCAGAGATATAGGCTAATACAGGTGCTCTAAATTTCTCTCTGGAAAAGATTGGTTTTGTCTGTTGAATAGGTAAGAAAGCAAGGAGTGCCCTCTAGAAGGCACCCTGTGCCACTGCTACTGAGTAGAATTAGGCATGGTGACTGTGGACCAAATATTCATTTAAAAAATCACACTCTTCCTCACAAGATAAAGAAAATTGTAATGGAAAATATAATCATAGATGTCCTTAAACTATTTGGGTTGGAATAGGACTCAGTAAATCCTAGTTATATACACCAAGAACTTACTGCATTCTGAAAAATCAAAGCAATTTCAGTATAAATATATCAAAAGGCAGGGAATGGGGATAGGCAGTACTGATCTTCTGCAGATCATAAAGGAGGCTAGGAATAAAAATATATGAGAAACCAAGACACTAGGCAGTATAGACAGAGATCCTGGTAGAATTGACCCTGGTACTAAAATATATTAAAAACCCCAAGAAAACCAAACCAAACAAACAAACAAAAAACCCTCAACCTGTATAAAAAAAAATATTTGTGTATTATGAACTAAAGAAAATTAGGTACAGGGATGTGTAGCTAGCCCATGTAGGTTTGGTCCTGATTGTTCATTCATGTAACGTGCAGGGCTGAATATAAATGATGCTAAAAAGCTGTACCTTGCTTTTACAAAAAGGAAGTATCTTTAGTTGTTGCTTTTGTTGAAGGTTTTAGTGAAACAATTTCTCTAGTAATAATGCATATGTAATTAATCTAACCATTTTAGTGTTTATGACAGAAAGCTGTCAGATAAACAGCATTTTCAGTGTACACTTTCTTTGAAACTACTTAGCTATCATGATGTAAAAAATATTCAGTATTCAAAAAATAGCATGTGCATAAATCTGGGGTTTTGTGTTTGGGTCAAATATTTTATGTTTATTGGCTCAGAAAATCCCAAATTAACTGCAGATTCATTTTTCATTTTTCTCTTTTTGAAGGGAACACTAATGTTAGTCTCAATTGCTATAGCTAGTAAGCAGAGACACAATCTGAAGTAATGGTTTCAATATTCAGAAGACAGTTAATAGTGACAGCTCATGTCACTGGCTTTTGCAATTACCATATTGTTTAACGAACTAATGAATCAATTTCAAGTATAAAATACCAAAGACCAGTTTTCTATTTTTAGAACTATTAACTTTTGATTAAAAAAAACAATGCATCAAATAGTTTAGCCCCTTGCCAAAAGTTTTCCTCCTCACACTTGATCAAAGAAAAATATAAAAAAGATAAGAATTTAGAATTAGTGACATATGTCAATAAGTTGTAGATTATCATTCAAGTCATTCTCTCCAATATGCCACTGCAGCCCTCTTAATTTTATTGTCATTTAGATAGTGGAGGTGAAGCAATGGAAGGAATGATGGACAGCGGTGAAGTACTGAAGGAATGGGAGTTCAACTTGCTGCCATATGACTTTATACACTGTAGAGTACTGTTCAGAGTTACTGAATAATGTTATCCTCCTTCAAGAGATTTTACAAAAAATCATAAAATAAAAACATAATTTTGATGACTTTCTGTAAATCCATTGATAATGTAGAAATCCTGGACAAATAAGGACCAGAGATAGCATTAATCTGAGCAGACATCTTAAATCTATATCTATGTGTGTCATTCTACGTTCTCTTCACTGCCAACGGAAAGGTAATGTCTCAGTATATTTTCTCAGAAAAAAAGAGAAACATTTTCTAATAAAAACTGCAAAATTGAAAAAAAAAATTATTTCTGCATTGACTGCAGAAGTCGTCAAAAGTGTTTATCTTAGATATGAAATCACTGTAGATGTCTAAAGAGGAATGGAATTTAACTACCTTCAACCTGTATGAGTCCATTTCTGATTTTGTATGACTTTGACTATGTACATGCACACCTTAATTTTGTTATGACAAAATTCATGTCAAAATTTCTTTCTTCAAATTGCCTAATTTACTTACATTAAAAATTTTGTTTTAAATAACTTTTTAAAGTTTCTAGTAAAATCTTCCATATAAGTGATTAGTTATAATACCATTTGTCTTCCTCTCTTGCTTAGTAAAACTCCAAACTATAACACTAATATTTTCTTGATTTTTTGGGTTTTCTAAGAGTGAAAATTTTAGAGAGGTCTTTGTCCTTCAGTTATGTTGATCTATGGAACTAATTATGATAATGACTCTCATTGCTTTGACTTCAGAACTCAAATTTGCTGTAGGCACTTACATTTCTGTAATATAATCTCCACTGAGAAGATGGACAGATAAAAGCATAAGAATAAAAGGGAAGTGGCACACAATTTTAGTTTTTTTCTTACTTAGTAAGGCATTAATTAAAGTCTTTTAAACTTTCTTTTGCTACAAAATAATATAAACTCCCTAATATACACAACTCATATCAATATATATTAAAAAGAAACTAATAGTGGCTTGCTTCTAGAAATAAAGCATAGATGAGAATAGACTTTACCATCACTGTACACACTTAACACAGTTTTTCTTCCGGACATTTCTTTAAAGAAAAAAAGTCATTAACCACATTAGTATTCGGTACTGCTCTGTCACAGGCAGATGTTTATCTGCATGCTTCATTGCATTGTGAACAATGTGACCCATGCAATTGACTTTCATGATGTGGAAATGCTTGCTATGTAGAAAAATAAACACATAGCATTTCCCAAAATTTTACAGTAATATTCTGCTTCATAAGTAATAATATTTTTAACTTATTTTTCTGCCATTTCATCATTGTTCCATTTTCTACACACAACGACATAAATTTCACTTAATTCAGCCTAGGATCCTATGTCTAGGTCTTAAAATTATTTCTAAATCTTTACTTACTCAAAAAAGAAAAAAGTTTTGATTTGTGCTCTATTTATCCCTCATTAAATCAGGTTAATATTTATATTTATATTTTTTCTTAGTAAGCATAAAGAACTAAAATAACCTCACTGTAAAGCAGATGATTAAAAAATGAATGCTTATAACCTAGAAGTGTCTTTTTTCGCCCTCTGACTAGAAAGGATTCAGCAATTATATATGAAGTAGATATGTAGATGCATGTAAATGTGGATGTGCAATGTCATGGGTTTAAGTCTTTCCCTATTACTTGACAAGAGAAAGAAGCAAGCAAGAGGGGAAAAAAAGGAAAATATTAAATACATAATGGGATGCACAGCAATCTTACTGCCCTTCTCATTCATCTGAAATGAAGAATGAGCTCAGAACCATGAACAAGATCAGTGTTCAGTTATGCTCAGAGAACACACAAAAGACAGAAGTAAGGTTTATTTCCTCCCAGGTAAGATTTACGTTTACAATAAAATCTTCAGCCTATAATACTCAATCAAAATGTAAACTTCCTTGCAAAGCAGGAGTTCAGTACTAATCTGCTAAAGCAACGCAGCATGAACTGCACTTCAAGTACAACAGTGCCACTTATTCTCCTGCAGAATATCAAAAACACTCACAAAGCCATCTCTGCAGGGATCTGCTATTTCATTTTTCTGTGAGCTGACAACGTGTATCCAGACAAGATACTCTCTTAAAAGTAATGTGGGAATTTGATGAATATGTGAATACAAAAAGAGTAACAGGATGATTTGCACACACTCAGCTAAGTTCTGAAAATACCTACTACATGAACAATATATACTATGTGAACAATATTTGACTTATACAGGAGGCTTGGTATATTTCTAGATTAGAATGGAGAACAGATAAGAATTTTATAAGGTTGATCAGTATCTAGAGTACAAAGGCTCTTGAATTTTTGTACAATATTTCCCTCTGGTAAAAATGCAAGTACTGAAGATTGTAATTAGGACAAGGACCTACAAGATGAGACAGAATGCTGAGTAAAGCACTGGATTTCCATTCCAGAAACAAAAATAAGGCAAAAATATATACCCAGATCTCAGACAAAGGAAGTGATATATTTTTTTGTAACATGGGTGATAATAAGAAAATAGATATACTTCAAGAATAATCAGCTTTCTGGGTTCATTTTGACAAGACTAGGGTTTTCTAGCTGCTGGCCCTGGTAGGAAATGTGATCTTTACTTATAATTAGTTTTCAATTTCTATATTATTCAGTTAAAATATGCAATGGCTGTTATAACAGAACATTCATAAGCAGGATTTAAAGCTTTTTGTGTGTATTTTTCATTTTCAATGTTAAATTTTTTTTAATACATTCTCAAAGGATATTTTGATATTTTAAGTACTAAAGCCTCCAACATTTCGCATAAATCACCTACAAAAGTGTTAGGATTAAAAAGAAAACAACAAAATTTTAAATACTGAACCTGAACCATTTGGATAGACTTTTTAATTGCTACAGTGAAAATGAAAATCAAATCAATGATGTGAAAATACATTTTCAAAGTCCTAGACATGTCATGTTGAAGTGTTCTAAAAATAGAATTGGAAAAGGATAGTGCAGATATCCAAGACCAGACAGGAAATCAGGGCAGATGCTTTTATGCAAGTGTCAACACTTTTCCAGAGCTGAAGTTAACAAGCTTGATTTTAAAGAAGAGAAGATAATCAATAAATAAACGGGGTTACAAAAGCAGTTCGGGGCACAGAACATCAGATCTTTAGTCTAAAGATTGGGTAGTCAAGAATAAAAGAAGCAAGCCTTTTCATTAGACCTAGATTTCAAAGCTGTCATGAACAATAGCATGCGAATGACCTGCAACTTGATGTCATGAAGTGCCGGGTTGTAGTTGTGTAGAAATTCTTTCCCCAGCATTCTGTAGGAGGATTTGATCATTATTTCTTGGGGAGCACACTGAGCGGTAAATAGCATGAGAATTCACCACCACTTACCTCTTCATTCAGAATCCACACAATATGTTTTAACAATTTGTAGTTGCCTAGTTATACAATTGGTGACTTTTTTCCTACTAAGAATGATTATTTATATTAAGGATTACAAAAACAGTATATGTTAGGGACTTCAGTCCCAAACCACTAACAATTTCATAGCCTGGATACTTTTATAATGTATTATAATGTGTAAAAAATGATCCAGGTGGATTTTTTTTTTTTTTTCTTTTTTAATAGTGGTTAAGATTCCAATTCTTTGAATCTTTTCATATTTTTTCACTGTTTTCAATAGAAATATGAATTTAGTGTAATTGGGAGAAAAGCTACATTTCTTCGATCAGAATATTGTCATATTTATTAAGTCTACTTATTTGAATAATGGTAGAAAAAAATGCAAAATATCAGAATCACATAGTAAAATTAGAGAAGAATTTCATTCTAAATTAGTGGCAGTCAAAGATCTAAAAGGAAAAAAGTAGAAGAAACATAAGGGCATTGGAAAATCCAGGGTCAGGTATTGTGTTGGCTGTGCAGCATTATATTAAGGGATGTGGCTACATCTGATCATAGATGAAATCCTATATAAGGTGGAAAAATTTTCATGTTACACTTCCATTACTGACCACTATCTTCAGATATCCTTGCATGGAGAATGAAGTTATGGCTGAGGCATAAGTGATCCTTTAAGTTGTGCCTGCTAATGTTGCTTTATTGAGCCATTGCAGTTATATTATAGTTTGCAGTTATAGTATAGTGCCTTCATAGTAACATTCCAGCAATGATATAATAATTTCTCATACTATTCTAAAGGAGATCAATGTTTTCACTGGACTCGCCTTAATCAAACAAATGAAACTTAATAGAAAGGACAAGAGTTTTCATGCAATACCCCAGAGCACAAGGTGAGACTCTTGGGGATGGTGTTGTGTAGGTCCAGGAGCTGAACTTGATGTTCCTTGAAGGTCCCTTCCAACTTCCAACTTCATTTTTTCTGTGATTCTGTGAAGTAGAAATGTCAAACAATTCGCAATTCTATCAGGCACCAGACCCTGAATAGAAAATTCAAAACTGAGAACTGTCAGAATCTAGATCTTCAGTAATTCTAAGTGGATCCATTGTGAATGAAAAAAAGACAGAGCTTAAAATAGTGTTATTTGTTTGTTTGTTTGTTTGTTTTATACAGATATATATATTTTAGATAAATATATCTAATATATAGATCATAATTCTTAAACTGTAAAATTTGACTGAGATATACCTAAATAAGGATTATATAAGTAATTATGAGAGATCTTAACATTTTCTTGTAATGGTAACCAAAGTACTTTTTAATTATGCTGACACAATTAAAAAGAAATCTAATACATGCAGATTCATGCAAATTTTTTTTACAACAAGTTCTCATTAATTTTAGAAGGACTTAACACATCTGCATATCCCAGTTGTCTGAATTTCAGAACTGCTATATTTCCTTTGCTATTCTTCTCTCTTCTGTTGATTGTCATATCTTTATGAGATTTATAATACAATATGGATTTTTGCCTTTCAGTTTGTAATGAAAACATTTATTCTTGTCCAGTTAGATGTTGAGACCTGTGTGGTTTGGCAGAGACAATAGTTTGAAGGGATTTAACCAGATTTAACCAGTCAGTTTCCTTTTGTTAACAAGAAAAGGACAGAGAATCAATCCATGAAAACAAAAAAAATCATATGAATTTTAAATGGAGTATATTAGAAGCAGTAACTTTCACATAACTACCATAAAAATGAAATTGCTTGTGTAAAAATGCTCTTAGTTCTGATCTAAATTAATGAAAAATAATGCTGAAATTTATAATGAAAACCTATTTCCGTACAACACCTTGTGCTGCATTTTGACAGTTAAAAGATGAATCTCTTAGAGGGATGTCATTTTCTAATACAGATGTATTTCTGTCTGTAGAATTGTACCTGCTAATTAAAGACAAGTTTCAGTAGTATAAGAAGTATTAGTCAAGCTTTTAAAGCTTTTCATTATAGAACATGTCCTAGTGTATGCACCTTGGATATAGTGCTGGACTCAGGTGTATACTGCTACTGTTCTAAGGCATCACCGGCATATATCTGGTGTTGATAAGTGTTATCCTCATAGGGAGAAATTCTGTATGCAGATGTTCCTTTTTGTTACTGTGGTGAGGTAATAGAGAGCAAAAGCAGAAAATATCAGTTGTCTGTTAAGCGTTAAGCACGCTCATGGTCAGAAATTCATGGGAAAAGCACTCATCATCCTCTAAGTCTGGGGTTTTGATTTGAATATTATAGTTTATTTACAGTTCAGGAAACATGACTTCTGTTCTGAGGAAAATTTTAGGAAAAATTGCAATTCTGAGGAACCTGCTATTTTTTTTTTCTCTTCTGTGCAAAATCAGTAATATGCCACATAGAGACATCCTTAATTCTTACTTGTAGAATAATAGAGATGTCTGAATTCCAAACACACTTTTTTCTTTGTATCTCTCTTAGAAACCTATTTATACAACTGAATTAAAAAAACCACATTTTATGTTAGTATGGAGCTTCTCAAGGAACCTTTAGATGTGGATCCTGATTCATTCTTTTTATTTGTAAAACTGAAATAATTTATTCTCATGAGAAATTCTGATCTTTACCACAGTAAAAGATCTATTGCTGTAACGTACAACGTAGGTCAGAATAATAAAAATGCATTTAAAATAAAAGTTTGGAAATTAGGTCTTAAACACATATTACTCAGAGTATTAAAAATATTAAGGATAGATTTAAAGTGTAAATCTTTTAGTATAATACCTTATTCTGTATATGCACAATATTAGCATGTACTTCATAGATCTGCATAAATCAGTGCATGGCTCAGAAATAAAGTCTTACTTGCAGTGACAGATACATAACAAAGCTGGACTTGTGGGAGGTGGCAAGTTGAGTTAACTAGTTTTAGTTCTGTTTAGATATATCTGACAGATTGAGATCATATTTTGTATACTCAAGTTGTAAAGGTCTTTTTCACTACAAGGCTTTTGACTCTGTTCTTACCAGCACAGGGAGTTCTGAAAAAAGAAGAAAATCAGGCTAAACTTTTTCATAGTCTCCATTATGGCCTTTTATGGCTTTATGTTTTATTAGAATCAACAAGGTCATTGATACATCAGAAGGTATGTTGTTATGATGCAATTTAATGTATTGGAGAAACAGCTGAGCAACCTCTGGAAAATGGAGTAATGGGTACAAAAAATAGAATAACCAAGTTAGTATTGCCCTTTTCTTTGTTTAGTTTTTACACTGGTGTTGATACTGCTGCCCAATTATTCTAAGCATCTGTGGTGATACATCTTGTTGTACCTGTAATTCAGCATTTCAGAAATACCACTGATCACACGGCATGATGGCAGGTGACATGTTCTAAGGGAATAACGCTTTAAAAGTGTAAGTATATTTTGCCATAAATAGCACTGCCACTATGGTCAAGAGTACTTCTGTCACTAGCAGTACAACAAAGTTAGTAATTTTTCTCTCTGTGTTATGAGTGAGGATTCAGAAGTGACTTCCTGTCAGTCTTTTGCACTTTGCAGTTCACATATGTAAAGGGAAAGGGCTTGACTGCTGAAGGACTCCAGCAGTGTTGGCACTGACATGCTCCACACTGCACTTATTAGGGGTGCAAAAACCTGTCTGTTGGACTTACGTGGGGTGACATGGTCCAAGGGACTGGCTCAAGCTTTGCTGACAACAGAGTTTACGAAGTCCACTCCAAAGACATTTTCCCAAAGCAGAGTCTCCACCTTCAGCTAACACTGCCACGTAAAGAAGGAAACCAGTTTGGGTGCCCCGGCTTTTTCAAGAGACCAGTAACTTCCCACTGCCCCACAAATCTGGTTCCAGCCATGACAAGTCTGAGAGAGACAGCAACAGTTTTTGGGGAGAGAGAGATGTGGAATACAATAGTATTTTGGGATACCCATGATGCTTGGGAATTTGTGTGATGATTTTTCTTCATTTGTTTTCCTCTAACGATTTACAAGACTATGTATTCTTAGTCTTATTTGAAAAATATTGCCTCAACAGAGGCAATGTATTAGATTTTTCTTACAAAGTCTTTTTATAATTAGACATAATACTATCAAGTGTTTCCCTTTTGTTTCTATCATTCTCTTTGACTGGTGTTTGTTGAAATTTCATTAACAAGTCCTATTATTTATTTTTTTTTTTGTATTGTAGGCTAATATGCTAATTGCTTTATAAATGCCACTTAGTATGTATTAATCTCATGAACACAGCACAATTATAAAATAGGGGTAAAATCTTGTGGAGCTGGCTTAATTCTGCAATAAACCCATTTATTAAAATTATATTATAATCAGATAATTGAAAGCTGACAAAAATTGTTTTCCTCTTCCTGGATTAGAAACATGAAGAACACTTGGTGAATGCCTCCAAGCTGACGGTTTCTCCATGCAGTTGTACAAGGGATCTAACAAAGAGATTAAAGTCATGCTTCTGCAGTATTTTTAGTCTTATGATCTTACATGCTTAACTCTGTAATTAGAGGAATTCAAAGAGGAATGTCAAAAGTGCTTCCTGCATTAGTACCTTGCTTGTTCCAAAGCCATACAAGTCAAGGGTTTTTGCAGAAATATACACATATTAATGTGGTTTAATACATGTCTGGTAAAATTCCAATGGAAACCTGTACCCTGCCCAGGCCTCTCCTGCCCCAGGGAGTCCCAAGGATGGTGAGCCGCCAGATGCTGCCCCAGCTGGACCTTCTGAGCAAGGGTAGCCCCAAAAGCCTCTCTCTCCTGAGGCAGAAAAAGCACCAGTCTCTTGTTATCAGTGAAGAGGTACAATCAGCAGGGTCACAGAGCAGTATGGAAGCCTGTACAAAGCCTCTCAGGGGACTGGGCACAGCGGGGGTTACAAGTCCACAAGTTTGGAGGCTACTCTGTACCAGTTCCTGTCTGCTCCTATTGTTTTTAGGGTACCTTTGTCAACATGGATCAAGAGCTTTCCCAGTGGGAAGAAGATGTGACAGTGTGAGAGAATACTAACAGGAAGAAGTTGTGAGACTCCAAGAAATTTCCCAATGGGGAGCCAGGAGAAGCTGAGAGCTGTACCAATGACAGGTACATGTGAGAGTCCAAAAATTTTCCCAGTGAAGAGTTTCTTCCCATTGGTACAACTTTTGTTGTACCAATGGGAAGAAACAGTAAGAGTCCAGGAGCTGTACAAATGGGAGGAAGACAATGAAACATGCCAAGAGCTGCATGAATGGGAAGACAATGTGAGGTGTCCCGATGGACAGTGTGAGAATGCAGCAGAACTGCGAATGAGAAGACGAGATTCCAGGAGCTGTCCCTATGGAGAGATGTGAGAATCCCAGAAGATTCCAAATAGGAAGAAATCCAAGAGCTGTCCCAGTGGGAATGTGAGAGGTACCAAGCACTGTCACAGTGGGAAGATGTGCACTTGCAAATCTCCCAGTGGAAAGACAGGAGAGAGCCAGAATTGTCCCAAGAAAAAGAAAGCAGCAACAAGGAACTGTCCCAAGAACCAGACTACAGAGCCCAAGAGCTGGCCCGATGGGAAGAAGATATGAATGACCAAAAGCTGTCCCAACAGGATGAGGGTATGAGAACCCAAGAGCTGTCCAAAAGGGAACATGACGTCAACTCCAAGATCTGGGACAAAGCCTTGTGCCCAGTGAGTCATGAGGAGCCTCAGCCTTGTCCACTGGAGGGGCTGAGCTCTCTCAACATTGTGGGCATAGAGGTGGAAGCAGAGGCAGCCCATGCCCTGCCCAGAGCCTCTCCTGCCCCAGGGAGTCCCACAGAGACTGAGCCGGCAGCTGCTGCCCCAGCCGGAATTGCTGAGGAGGAGGAGGAGGAGCCCGAGAGCATCTCACCCTAGAGGAGCAAAATACAGCAGATTCTTCTATCCTCAGTGAGGAGCTGACATCAACAGGGACACAGACTCCTATTACACTGTCCCATATACCCACTGTCTTAGGTTATATAACAAAAAAATGTGTATTCTTTTTCATCTGTTGAAAGCAGTTGGGGAGATGTTTTTCTTTATCTCTTGTAAATCCAGAGGGGCAGATGCTTTCTAATAATGGCCCAGCTGCTAAAATCAGATGGGGCAGTGTTTCTTATCTCTTTCACCCATCCACCCTCCAGGATATCTTCTGGTAATGGACCATTAAGGCTCACCAATGACACGACACATTACATCATCCCAATGTGAGATACTCCAGCAGGGGTGGGGGGAGTCAACTGTTCCTTCCTGGAAAAAAAAAGTGAGACGCAGGAACATCAGGTACCTGTTTTTTCCACTGGATTCCTGAAGGAAGACAAGACCCATCTTGCCACCCCTGGACTTTCTACAGGATCATCTCTACTCCACTGAACCACAGGTTACTCCAGGAGGATTTATTTGGACTGCTTCTAACACCCTGACCAACAGGGTGTCAGGTCATATCCCTGACTCTGTCAGAGTTTTCTAGGATTTTTGTTTGTTTGCTTGCTTGTTTTTTGTACTACTACCTTTGTATTTTTTAATATTCCTATTAAAGAACTGTTATTCCTATTCCCATATCTTTGCCTGAAAGCCCCTAACTGCAAAATTGTAATAAATTGGAGGGAAGGGGTTTACATTCTCCCTTCCAAGGGGAGCTCCAACTTTCCCTGGCAGATACCTGTCTTTCCAAACCAAGACACCCATGCAACAGCCTGGCCAGCAGCCAGGCTCTGCTGCACACGGACCAGAACATCACCAGTGAGATCTTGGGGAAGGCACTGCTGGAGATCCAAGCATTGATCCAGGAGCTGGAGGAACAATGTGCCCTGGAGCAATGGATGACTGTAGAAATGGCAGCAATAGTTGCAACTGAAAGGGAAGAGAGCCTGATCCCTGCCCCACACAGTCCCCCAAGCCCCTTGCCTGGTCAGCTGGGCACCCAGGCCCTCAGTGGGCAGCTCGCTGCCCCAAGAATTGTCCCTCCCGCTTCAGGCCAGCACTGTGGGTGCTGTCCATGCTGCTCCTGTGTCCCTGCCTGCCGGCACAGCCAGAGGAGTGCCACAGCCAGGGCACCAACAGCAGGGATTGCTCCCAGAACCTCCCTTCAGTACTGTGGCACACACACTTCTGCCAAAACAAACGGGACCTGGGGTTCACAAATAGTAAGATAAAGAAGATAAAGAAGACAAGATCAAGAAGAATTCAAAAATACATAGAAGAAAAATAGTAATAAAGATAAGAATTTAAAAATACATAGATGAAGAAAAGAATTAATGAATAAGTAAAATTAGCAAATAATTTATATTCATTACATATTGTATACTGTGTTGGTTTCAAACAGATTTGGGAGAAAACCCTCCCACGGGGTCCCTCTTCCCCCTCCCCCACCCGGTTCGGGAAGAAAGACTTCTTGAGAGAGAGAGAGAGGTGGAAAAGACCTGTTTATTACACAGGCAAAACACAAAATCCCCAGCACAATACCCGATGACAAGAGCCTCGTGCCGCTTATGGAGGGGGAACAAACTTGGTTAAGAGCGAGTGTCCTCCTGCAGATGTTCACTGTCGTCCGTCTCCGCTGGTGCTGGGAGGAAAGGGAGTTGTTATGCAGGGCTGGTCTTGATGGGGGTGGGTCCCCTGTGGAGGCCCCCCGGGGCTTTCCCAGGTCCCCAGTCAGGAGAGATCGGTACAGTTCTGAGGAGAGGGAGAAAAAAGGAAAAAAAAAACGAAAAAAACCAAGGAAAAAAAAAAAAAGGCAAATATAATAAACAGCTAACTATGCTAGCCCTAAGCTACTCCAAAAAAACCTCCAAACTCTCCCAGAGGAAAACAAAAAAAAAAAACCCAGCTTCTTTTTTGTCTTGTGGATTCCTCCCCCGCCTTCGTCTCAAGGTCCATCCGAGGAGCAGAGCGTTCCTGGGGAAAAACAAACTGCGCCTTCTCCCTCCCCCCCACTTTTTATACCCAACAGACGATTGAGGGATAAACACATCACCTTAGGACCTATACTTATATTACAGTATACGATATAAACCCACAAATATACAATATATTGTAATTATGATAGATTAGACATTCCCAGGAAACTACCAAAGAAAGAGTGTTCAAATTACTTAAGATTTTGTATCTTTTCTCATAATATTTGTAAGGCATAAGGAAAGAGTCTACAGATTTCATTTCTTATCTCTCAGGATTGTTGATGTATTTTCAAACTCAAGTCCCAGTGAGCTACCTGTGAACAGTGAATGCATAGCCACTGACTCCTACATGAGAGTTCCCAGCTGGGCTGAGAGGTCAGGGTTTTCTCTTCTCTCTAAAGGCAAACTAAAGTCACACATTGAGCCTGGCTCACAAAGAATTGTAGTGGAAACACCTTTGCACCAGGGCTGTGCAGCCTGGACAGTGAAGCCATCACAGGCACGTTCTGATACTGATGATGGCCAGGAAGTCAGGCAGCGTTAAAAAGCAAGCATGTGTTTGGCGTGGGAAAGGAAGAACAACTGCTCCTTCACAGGCTCTATGTGGCTGTAAAGGTGCTGTAAAAGCTCTTTCCACCATTTTCACATTTATTTTCCACACAAAAATCCACCAGAAGGGAACTTCCAGGTGACCCTGTGGCTAAAGCCTTGCACCCTCTACTTCCCTGTCCTTGCTGAGGGCCTGCTCAGCAGAAAGCAGCTGGAGTCTGGAGTCTGTACAACTAGAATCACAGAATGCTTCGAGTTGGGAGGGACTTTAAAGTTCATCTAGGTTCAGCTGTTTGTGTTCTGCTCTTGCTCCCCCTCTCTGACAGGTGTTTCCTATTTCTTTCTATCTCTCTACCTCATACTTTCTGTTAAATAAAATTAACTATTGAAAATTTCACATTTACATCAATGAAAGCCATTTCTGTTCTTCCAGGATAGAGTAGGGCATTATTATTTGAACTGATTACTGTTGGGTTTTAAAAATAATCTCAGAATTGTAAGTTTTATCTGAAATTAGACTTGATAAAAAGCAAACTGATCATCTTAAATTGTTTGTTGCTAACAGTACAATATTTTTAGCAATTTTCTCCACAGACTTTCTGATTTTTAATAACAACATTTTAAAAAATAATAAATACATAAATAACACAATTCTCATAGTCTTTTGAGAACAATTGAATGTTCAAGAATGTAATCAAAACTTGTTTTCTCATAGTAAGCATTTTATATTTTTGTTATCCGCACATCTGTGTATCTGAAGCCATTTAAAATTAGTCAATAGTCATATATTT
Source organism: Hippolais icterina (assembly GCA_013400075.1). Taxonomy (NCBI): domain Eukaryota; kingdom Metazoa; phylum Chordata; class Aves; order Passeriformes; family Sylviidae; genus Hippolais; species Hippolais icterina. The sequence goes on from VWYN01022440.1 coordinate 305,905, forward strand.
TTCTTTATTTTAATAAGAGAAGCTATGCAACTAAGTCATCCATTCTACAATCATCTCCTATAGAAATTGTTAGAGCAAAGAATGGATGGAATATTTTTCCCAACATCCTTCACAATTTTCAATTATTTGTCATTAAATCCTTTCCTCACATTAAGTCAACTGACTAGACCTAGTCTTCATCCTCTGATTCTCCCCTGTGCATTCTTTTCTTTTCTTTTCTTACTTATTCTTCTATCTGCATTTTTTTTTTTTGGATAGGATAATTAACTGCAAAATCACGAGCTCTATTTATTCCTTTGCTGCCCTTAGTATTCTAAAAAATCTTTGCAAGCTCTTTACTAAGTGGTTCAGGCAATTTACCTTGAAGTATTTTTAATGTGATTAATTAGCATTTTAAAGTTAATTGAAATATCTGTTTTGAAGGTTGTTTTATAAATCATGTTAAAATGAGCAAAAGTTTCACAAATTTTTTTTTTGAGTAAATGAACATCTATACCAAATTTTACCATTCTCTCTAAAAAATGCTAATACTATGTTTTGTTGAGAGGTTTTGGGCTGTTTCTCCAGTTTCCCTTTATTATACTTTTTTATACTTTCATATCAACTGTGGAAAGTAGGAAAAAAATACAAACAAAACAAACAACAACAACAAAAAAAAAAGCCAAAAAAACAACTAGAAAGAAGAATGAGAAATTAAAAATAGACTAATAATTAAACAAAATATAATACTATTTTACTTCTCATTTTAGATTGAGATTTCACTGTCAAGAATAAATACTCATGAAAGATAAAGTCATTTTTTTTAACAGCTTTATAATGCATTTCATTTGGAACCGCTTTTTGCATTACCTTTTCTATTTATACCCAAAGCTATGAAATCATAAAAGGGAAAATTATCATTTAAAGAAGCCTTTTAATAGAAAAATATTGTGTATTTTCGGTTTACTGAGTATTTGTAATTGATTAAAAAATGCAGTTGCCTGTCTCAAAACACTATCAAGGCCACAGAAGAAACTTGCCATGAGATAAGCCACCACAGCAGGAACCTGAGATATGCACAGAAGAGAGTATTTGCAATACAAATAATAAAACCTGTACCATTGATTTCAGCATATGGTCTCATTTGCACCTTTATTCAGGCAGAGGCATCTCCTAACGACTGGATCTTAACAGTATTGTTTTGTACTGTATTTCTTGCATAAGAAAGACAAAGGACAGGACAGTGAAGCCAGTAATAGTGTTCCAGAACAATTCATGAGGAAGGAAAGGAACGAGTGGAGGTTTTTCAGTCTTTTCAAGATGGGAATGGGAGTGTGACAGGCCACAGTCCAAGCAGACAGGAAAAGCATCCAAAGGAGAAAACCAGCAATCTCTCAGCTAGAGATGCTAAAAAGATGTCTTGGAGTGATACAGCATGACTGCAGAGCTTTAACTCTCTATTTGTACTGCCTAAAACAAAACAGAAAGCTGAAGTGACTGTTTCTTCCCCACAACTGGTCTGCAAAATGTGCCCCATGAGCAGCTCATATTTAAGCCAAGATTGCTAGTTCGGTGTGTCAGAAATCCTTTTTTTTGTAAGAGAGGTTTTGTAACAAATCCGTGGTTAACTAAAAGACCTATTCTTAAAGAACAGGCTCAAAGTTCTGTTTTGCTGTTCTGACTTATAAAAGCCATTCTTCCCAATTGAAACCTCAGTAATTGTGGTTTCTGTCTGTTTCTTTCAAATCTTTTTGAAGACTTTGGATGTGCTAGGGAATTATAAAACTTACAGACTGTTCAAACTAGAGCCTTTTTCATCAGGCTATCATATGGGGAAAGTTTAATTTTGGAAGACACATGTTATTTTTGCTTCCTTGGGGTGAGAAATATATTGACTCAATAGAAACTCATTCTGTATAACTGAAGAGCCCTAAGTGTGAAGGAAAATGTCTCAAACAAAGCAAAAACATGACTGATATCCATTTCGTATAGTCAGTAACCTTATACACTAAGGTTGTAGAAGGTGTTCTCAACTTGTTTAATACCTTTAGAGACTTTTTCTCAAGAAAATAAAAATTAAGGAAAAAATTTCCTTTCAAACTTTGAGATGGGGAGCAGGGATATTTACCCCAAATCTTCTTTATGGTAAGCAACTATCAAATCTATCAACCTCAGGCAAACTTTTAACAGGTTTTTCATAATTCAGTGGCTATTTAGGAAATATTAAAACAGAATAATGAAGGAACTGCATATCAGAATCACAATAGTAATATATAGAATTTAGTGATCGCTGAATCTTTATCTGTTTTAGTCATCAACACACTTAAGCAGTTTTACTGCACCACAGCTATGGGCATAAGTAAGCAACATTTGAAATAGCTTACTAAATTCAATATATTTAAATAAGAGTCAAAATATTTCAAATGTAATCTAAATTAAGATGAACCTCACCATAGCTTTGTTGATA
>VWYN01022440.1:308399-357430 GCA_013400075.1 Hippolais icterina
AAAAAAAAAAAAGACACAGATCCAACATTTTAATTCAAAAGAAAATTTTATTTTAATTATGACATTTTATCTTTTCTCCCACCATATTCTGTTACTTTAAGACTGTTAGTTTCATAGCTTTTTTATTTTTTTTTCTTTTTGTGGTAGAATTCTAGTTTTATTTCTTAGTACAGTAACTTGAATTTTCTGCATAGTCTCTTCCAAATCCCTAGGAAAATATTTTTCACTTCACTTTTTTAGTTTTGGCTATAAATCTGCTTTCTGCTGTAAGTAGGTTCCCTTGTCATTTCAAGAATCTCTCACTTTTTCTCTATGTTGTAAGAATATTTTATTTTGGTCATAGCAAGGTTAAGGAAATAAATGTACAAAATAAAAATTATGTGTAGAATAAAATTTAATACTTCATGAACTAAAGAAGAAGAGTGGATTTGTCAAGTCTACTTTCTTTTCAGCAGCCCTCTAAAATGAAAGACAAAATTTTCACAAGTGCCAAAAAGTAATGTACAGTATAAATAAGTATTTTTTTCATACAGTCAAAAATCTAATTTGTTCCTACAATGCTGTCTTGGAAAGTGTTTTTTCAACCTCTATTCTATTTCAGAGGTAGAAGGAGTGAGGAATTTCTTTCTTTTTAATGCACAGCAAGAAGATAATGGTGGTTCCAACACGTGATTTAGCATCATTTTTGACAGCTCATTGCCTCCATATTCTGAGTCAACTCCCTTGTGCCTTCCTACCATCAGCATTAGAAGTACTCACTGTGCTGAAAATGCCATATATAATTAGTGATTAAAAGTATTTATTTAAAATAAAAAATGATGAAATAAGGTGAAATACAGTTACACTATGCAGAGTTCACTTTGAAATAGAATGAGACAATGATCCCTTCCAAACCTACCTTTCTTGCTTTTACCAAACTTTGAAAAAAAAAAGTGCAAACAGCTCTTTTTGCTTACAGATAAAATTGTAAAACAATTTTCAGCTGCAGTGATTTCTTTTGTTAGCAAAAAATAATTTTCTCTTGAAGTACAATTTCTTTTTTTCCCCAGAGCTCAAGTTATTACCTCATTTGTTGAGCTATGTCCAGGGGCTTCTTTCATAATTTTCTTGTATTATTCATGCATGAGCCTAAAGCTGAATTTTATTATTTATATACTATAGGAAGAACTTGTGTCTCGGTCTGCCATAGATGAAGTGCAGAACACAATATGGAGAAGGTTCAAGGCAAAGAACAAGATTATGTAGGGAACTAATTGTTCTCGATTAATTCTTTTTGTGTAAAAAGATGCCTTCATATTTGATTATGGCACCCATACACATTTCTACTGAAACTAATAGAAGAAATCTGAAGAGAGAAGTAAATTTTATTTCAATAAGAATGTTGGTGTTTGAGTCTCCCAATACCATCTAAATTTAAGGCATTTAAATTCCATCTTTTTGCTGAGGCTTGAAGTTCCCTAAACATTTAATGCAAACCTTGTTATCATGTTCAGAAGTACCTGGTTTTAGAGGGTGGGAGGAAGGTAGAAACACACACGTCCCTCCTAAACTCAAAGTCATATTCAGGTAAGCAGAGACTCTCAAGTTCTTGGAGGGGCCCAGTAATGCTCAGAGTGGGACTATGAAAATTCAAATAAAATTAGATAATTTCTAATGTCTAATCATGGTTCTCTTCAGCACATTGCTTTAAATATGAGGATACTCTGAGTCTTCCAAAGAAGTACCGAATTTTTTTCTTTGGTTTAGTACAAAACCAGTAGTAACCAAACTGAAGAATTTTCTTTGCAAAAAGAATTAATTTTTTAATTCTCCTGGGCCAATCTTAAATCACCATCTGATTGTAGAGGAACATTGTGAATATTTCCAGAAACAAAACAGATAAATGCCTAGTAAGGTGATTGTGAAAATATAAATTTGGGAACAAAATGAGGAAATTGAGTTTTGAAAACTTCTGAACATCCTCTCAATGACACTATTGAATCAGAAGAGATTAAACTCATTCACAGTTCTATTTTCCTTTTACAAAATCATCTGAAATTAATTTTTAATGGTTTTTTCATTTTGTCTTCAAGCTGAAATGCAGACACAATTAATTAACTTGAATGAAAACTTCAGTTTGCAAAATATTATAAGATTGTTGAAAAAATCCTATGGCAGAAATCAACACACTAAACTTTTAAAACTATAAGAAACATGGCCATTTGTTTTGAGTTGACAATACAAAGTCATCTCTGATTATTGCAAGTATTATGATGGTCTGCACTAAAACATGATCAAAGTTCTGTATTGTGAAAACATTATGTAAAAAGTGGAATAGTACTGGTGCTTCTAGAGACAAATTCCTTATAATATTATAGAATTAGATGTTTCTTCCATAGCTGATAGACGAGACTACCTAAAAACATTGTGGCTTTGATTTGTGGCTGAACCTATTTATCTTGATATGAATTACAATGGACTTCTGAGATTTATTGGTGAAGATTACAGTTGATACTGGTTTGGTGCAATTTTCCCTTTTTCCATTAACTGTAAGGATATATGGATGAAGAACTGTAAGAATACATGGATGAAGAAAATGAGTACTGCAAGAAAAGTGGTTCTCATATTTTTATTGCTTTCTCTTTTTTTACTTCTCACAATTTTTGCAGTTTGATAGATTTACTAGTCTAAATTTAAATGAAATTTTATTTCCTGCACATCAATCTGGAAAAAAAAAGAGGAAATTTTAGGAAAATGGGAATTATTGAAAATATGTGAAAGGATGCTCTGGATGCATAGTTGTCTCTTCCAATAGTTGGTGAAATACTACTGAGGAGGTCTTTTTTTGGTGTATTTTTTTGTTTTGCAAATGTTTTAAAAAGAGGAAGAGAAATTAATGTTCTTTGGAAATGGAAAATCTGCCTCTGGAATGCCAATGAAGGAGGAACCTAAGAAAAGTTTGGAGAATCTGCCTAAATGGAAATATAAAGTCAAACAAAAATATTACTATCCATTCTCTTCAGTCACAGAAGTGTTTTGCCAACTGGTGATGTATCACATTTCTAAATATTCTACCAGTCATGCACTTTTAATCCCCTGAGAAGTAATAATCTGTGTGTAGGCAAATCCCTATAACTGGGATGTTTTGAAGACCATGTAGTTATGGAACATAACATTAACATGGTTTGTTTTCTGCTTTTGATTATCAAAAGATGAAAGGAAAGCAACATTAGTTTATGCAGACAATTTACATGGTAGTATGGATATTTGTTTGTTTTTTTAATTACATGAACAAATGTACTTAACTCGATTATTTGTTCCCCAGTTTCTGAAAATTTTATTTCATGCACTAGTAGTTAATATGACAGAACATTCTCTGCCAGAAAATGTGAAATTGGGACAATGACATAATGTTAATTCAGCAATTGGTCTTTGATGATTGGACTAAAAAAAAACCAACAAAAAAAACCCCACCACAGAGTCTTGTGACTAAAGTCTGGTCTAATTCCTTTGGGATAGTATTATTTTGTTTTTAACATTCAGATTTTTATCCAAGATTAATCTCATCAGGAAAAAATATATTTGCAGTAGTGAATTTGGAATTTATTCCCCTTCCTTCCACACAATTTGATTAATAACATATTAAGAGTATTGATTAAGTTTACTATTGTCCTTAAATGTCTTAATGTAGTGAAACTTTTCAACAGTATACCTTCTGCCTGATTTACAATACTGAGAGTCACAAGTAATTCATTCCATCTTTCTGAAAAACCACTCTTGTGGCAGACAGTGCAAACAGCTTAGAGTATTTTGTTCAAGGTCAGTGGAAAAAGTAACTGCCATAGTGTTAGTGTGGATTTCTTTCTGAGATGCCTTGTGGCACTGGTGGCTGCTGGGAGGACTTCATGCCTGCCTGTACTTCATTTCAGTTGCTAATACTGATCTGACAGTTCTTGACCTGTGGGTAATATGTGGTCTATCATCTTACTTTTCTTAGTCCATTTCTACTCTCTTTTCCTCCTTTTTTTTTTTTCCAATGTAGCCTTCTATCACATATCTTGTTTCAATGGAAATAGAATATTGCTTAAGTGTGGCAGATTATCTTTTCATACGTTTTACCTCAATTCTCTTTGAAATCCCTCTAGCCTGTCCACAAGATAAAACAAAATCTTTTTTCAAATAAAATTTTGTTAAAACGTCCTGATTAGACAAAAACTTTGCAGGCTGTTGCTAGCTTTCAAATTAATCCCATATAAAGGATTAAAACAAAAAATAAATGTGAGAACAAAATATTTAATTTATTTTTTCCTGTCAAAAATTTGGTTTGATTTAAAGCTCAGTTTGGGAAATTTATAAGGAAGACAAAACTCTGAAAATGCTGTTTCTCTACTTTGGCACATAGATACTCAGGTCTTATGGAAATGCCTATTTCAAGGCAGTATGCATATCCTTCTGGCAGTACTGAACTCACAACAGGCAGAAGGACCCTGAGGTTAGGGGAGCTGATAGGCTCATTTCACCACTTTTGTATATTTGCATTTAAGCCATGCATACCTACATTTGTGTGACACACTCTTAGACAAGGCCAAATAAAAAATAGACTCTGTAGGATCTGACTTCTAATTTCTTTTAAACATATCTTTTGATTATTATCAGTGTCCGTCAATGACAGCTGACTAGATCTCTATTAGTTGTAGAGCTTAAGAGCTGATTTTAAGCACCTGGAACACATATAGTTTCCTATTCTGTAATGTTCAGCCTAATGTCCAAATTACAGAATGGTTTGGGTTGAAAGGGACATTTAAAGGTCATCTAGTCCAACCCCCCTGCCATAGTCAGGGACATTTTTCACTAGTTCAAATTTCTCAGAGCCCTGTCCAACCTGACTTTGAACACTTCCAGTGATGGGGCATATATAACTTCTCTGGGAAATCTGTTCCAACATCTCATCACTCTGATATTAAACAATTTAATTTTTTTTACATCAAATCAAAATCTACCTTCTTTCAGTTTAAAACCATTATCCCTGTCACTACATGCCTTAGTAAAAAGTCCGTTCTCATCTTTCCTATAAGCCCCCTTTAAACACTGAAAAGTCACTATAAAGTCTCCACTGAGCCTTTGGCTGACCAACCCCAACTCCCTCAGTCTGACTTCATAGGAGAAATTCCAGCTCTCTGATATTTCTGTGGTTTTCCTCTGGACCCTCTTTGAGAGGTCTATGTTTCTCTTGTGCTGGGGAACCCAGAGCTGGATGCAGCATGCTGGCTGAGGTCTCACAAGGGTGGAGTAGAGGGCCAGAATCATCTCCCTCGATCTACTGAACATACTGCTTTGGGTGCATCCCAGGACACCGTTGGTTTTCTGGGCTGAAATGGTACTTTACCAGCACATGATCAACTTTCATCCACCAGTATCCTCAGACACTGGGACAACTGCATTCAATTCACTGATCTCCCAGCCTGATTTGATACCAGAGACTGCTCTGACTCAGGTGCAGAGCCTTGCAGTTTGCCTGTTGAACCTCATTGATGTTCACACAGGCACATTTCTCAAGCTTATCATAGTTCTTCCAGATGTCTCCTCTTCCCCTCAACAAATCAGCTGCAACAGTCAGATTGGTGTCATCTGGACACTTGCAGTCCATTCTACTGTCTAAGTTATTGATAAAGATATCAGGGTAAGAACATCTGAGGGACGCCACTGGTTACTGACCTCCATTTGGACATTGAGGTGTAGAGTGAAACTTTGGATGCAGTCAACTAGCCATTTCCTTGTCCACCAATTATTACATCCATAAAAACCTTCTCTGTCCAATTAAGCAGAAAGGATATGTCAAAGGCCTTACATAAGTCCAGGTAGGTGACATCCACAGCCCTTCCCTTATCCATTGATGCAGTCACTATGTAACAGAAAGCCACTAAATTAGCCAGGCAAATTTAGAACCCAGTCTTTCATCTTTTTGTTTTGTCTGTTCTTTTTAAAAAGCTTATACACAAGGAGAAATGTCTTTCACATAAAATCCTGTAACATATTTTCCATAGAGTGACTCATTATTTTTTATTTTGGTTTTATGAGTTTGATAAAAATATGGCAAAATATATTAATTTTCCAGAAATACAGATAGAAGAACTTTGTTACCAAAATAAAACTGTTATGTTTTTATTTTTTACATGGGTAAAGCTATCTGACTTTAAAACATATAAAGATAAAATCTCTGTGTAAATGTGAAAGAGAATGTAAGACTTAATAGACCTATACTGCTTACAGGCAGTGTAAATGGACAAGAAAAAAATTTGCTTAATTTCCTTCTTCTCTGACAACATATTGCATGAACTGAGAAGAAATTGAATTATAATTAATGAAAACTCATTTCTTACAAGCAATATAATTTTATATCATTCATGTTATGAGGTGTATATATTAAAACTAACAGAAACTGTGCAGCAAGAGACTTTATTTCCAACGTACTTATCTTTTGCACTTATATGCTAATTTAAGAGTTCTGTGAACTTCTTATTGCCCAATTAGTGAACAATTATAACTTAAATGAGCTAAATGCTATTTTGTTTGCATGAAGAAATCTTTAATAATGATTAATAGAGTTTTAATCAAGTACAAGTTGAGATTTAAATATGACATGACTGAAAGAGAATGACTTGAATGTTCCTGCAAAAATAGTTTTCTGTTTCTAAACTGAAAGAAAAAAAAAAAGTCATGTTTTATATTAGAAGTTAACATTGTGAAAGAGTAACTTACAGTTCTGAATTAAATTTGAGCTTGATATGTGGCAGATAGCATGTCTGCTTAATGGACAGGGTGGAAAGAGTGGTTTTGTTACACACAGATTGATAGAAGAATAGGACTTCATGACCTAGTCTTTTCTTTGGTGTGCCCTCTATACAAAGTCAATTATAAAGATGTTACTAAATTTAATGTACACCTAGAAAAAGTACCAGGAAATTACTGGGATTATTAATACCATGAAAATGATCTTTTTCAGGGTTTTAGGTCATTGCTAAGTCTAAGTACAGCAAGATAAGAACATTAAAGTCTGCCTTTTAACAGTTTGGTGTATTTGTGGGGTGTGGATGTGAAGGTTGGTAGGCTATTTTAGTTGCTAAGAAATTTCATATTTCTTCAGGCACTATAGATGGGACTTATGTCACCTAAATTAAATGCTGAAAAGTTAAACATCTATTTCTTAATTAGCCATTCTACATCTTTTATATTCAAAAGAGAAACAGGCATTCCCACAGTACAACTTCAGTGTCCCAACGTAGACATCTTTCTCAGAGTAAGATAAAGCTCATTGCAAAGCTGTTTCTTTGACAAAATGGATTGCTCAGAGTAAGAAACAAGGACTTCTAGATGACTATGCTATAACCAAATCTCCTGACTAAATGACTATTTTATGTCATGTGAATGACAATGCATAGCTCTTGAGCAAGTTGTTTGAGCTTTACAGGGTGACAATGCATAACACTGTATGCTAAATTCAGCAAATAGATTTTTTCTTTATGAAAGAACAGCTACTTTGAAGTTGATGTGAAATGAAGAGAAAAGTAAACCCAGATATCTTCCTCTCTGCTGGTCTATGCAGTTGTGGGCACAGCTAGAGGAAATACAAGACACTCTCCCCAACTCCTTCTTACTGGTTCCCATTGTTTCAAATGCTGATTAGGTCTTGCAAAAGGATGAATGACTGTTGTAGTAGGACACAAAAATAAAGCTGGCTTTACTCTAGTTTACCATGAGAGCAACAGAAGGCTTTACTTACAATCTCTTTGCCTCTCATATAGCATGGTTTGCTAAAAAACGTATTCATTGGTCAATAGGAATAATACCTCTTTCCATTGGTTAAGTAATAGAAAACAACATTTGGGGAAATTGTTATGAGAAAAAAGGCACTGTTTACTTAGAGATGTTATGAGAAAGGACAAAAGATACTTTGGGAAAAGAAAACTGTTGACAGATTTCCTTTGGGAAAGGAGCTAGCAATGGTTAGCAAGCTGAGAATTCTCTCGGGCTCAGAAATACCAAACCCACAAATGACTAAGCTAACAAAAATGCTATATTTATATTTCTTCTACATCAGAAGAAATAAACCATAAGAGTAGAGATCCAATGATGAGATATTGTTTTTATTAACTAGACACAGTATGGTATTGGTCTTTTTGAAAACAAATAGTTTAGTGGTTATTTCTGGTGCCTTGATTTCTTTTAGTACTAAGACCTATCAGACAATCCTCTTCTATGTAAACGACAAAAAATGCATGAAGATGAATCTTGATTTGACCTTTTTTTCACTGCTCTAAGATAGAAACTGAAAAATTTTAAATAATATTCTGTTTCTGCTCTGAAGTGTGATTGTTTCATTTGGAATTTTATGCTGATAAAAACAGTAATTTTACTTTAAAGAAAATACTTTTTCTTAAAAATCAATTCACACATATATATTAATTTCTTTAAAAATCATCTAAAATTCAATTAAATATTAATAAACAAAGTACATAATATCTAGTTTAATGTACCTATGTCTTATTCAACTAAAGCAATTTTCATAAATAAGGTTCTACTTACATTTGCAGAGCAGAGAGATGTTTTATTTGGTAAAAAAAAAAAAAATAAAAAAGCTTTCCTTTCAAGCAGGTGGAATAAAACTGTTCCAAACACCTTATTGAAGCTAATGAACCAAACAAAGTAATTTGCTAGTTCCAAACAGAAACTAGGCTTTGGAGAAGGAAAAAGAGTAAAGCCTTATGCACAGTGTTGGCTTTAATCTACCCTGCAGTCCATTGTCTCCCAAAGCAAAAAGACATAAGGGCAGACTGAATATACAAAGCATATGCTGCTACTGGCAAACTTATGTCTCTGCTAATAAAAGGGGTTAAACATCATGATAGTCTGGAAAATACTGTGCCTACGTGCTTCATGTCAATTTTAACAAAACAGATTTGAGCACATAATTTTGCTGGAATTACATCATTAAAGCTGAAGATAGTTGCCTTCACTACACATATACAAAGGCAGAAGAGAATCACACAGTGGGGCAAGATAAGCATGACATTTATGAACATGTTAACATGCTTACTATACCTTCACATGTACACCATGAAAGGAGCAGTAACACTTTCATTAAAAGTATTGTAACCTGGCCTTCTTTGAGGGGAGCAAGGAGCTCCCTGATTGTGACAGGGTAGACTTTACAGGTCACTGGAAGAATCTTAACTGTCATCTTCACAGGAATGATATGGTGCAATTATTGAAAGAAATTGTAACAAGACTGTATGAGCTAGTCTGAAAGTTATTCTGTTAATTTGATGAAAAATTCCAAAATAAAAATTTTTTCAAATGGATTGTTAATATCTACATAAATTATTGACTCTACCTGTTTTATTAGTAAAGAAAGAAAATTATGATTGAATAATGATTTTATTATGGATGACTTCTCGTCTTTACATACTGGACAGATTATTCACAGGATGATTTTTTTTCTTGAAGGATGCGTAGGTCCATAATTCTTTTCTGGAAATTTTATTATATATTATTAGATCAAGTCTTATATCACTTTTCATCTGTGATAGAAAATACAAATGAGATTTTTAAAAGGTGGTACAAACTACTTGCTTGCAAAGACTGGGAGTGGAATATAAAGGAGAAATGTGTAACTGAAGTTCATTTTTCAGTGGCACATAAAATTCTTCTATTTCACTTTTTTCACACCTAACCACAGGGTTAATTCTATCAGAGAAAATGAAATCTTAATTCAAATAATTAAGAATTTGTCATTTTTCCATTAAACTAATAAAAGTCTTAGTCAACATATTTCACAAGAATATGCAATAAAAAATGTCTATAATTGTATTATGCTATAAAGTGAAAGACGTAGGACAAATGTCTCAGTTCAATTTTGCTTCTTTGTTTTCCTTTTGACCTTAAATAGCCTTCTGTAATTATGGCAAAAAAAAATTACTGAAAACAATTTTCAAGATATTTTATGAAATCATATCAGTGATACCATCATATTGTAACTGCTAGCACCAAACTTTTTACTACAGTCCTGTAGGTCCAGTGAATAACATTTTTTGCTTTATAACCCTAAACTAATTAATCTAATGCTATCTATAAAATATTTATTCTTATTTTTGAAACATTTTCAGTCAGATTCCACTTATTTCCAGCTCCATGCTTTTCTTCCTCCCATGCATCACTGATAACCCCTCAATATTATGTAAGTGCAAGGCAGGCCAAAAGATTGTCAGAGCCAAACCAAAAAAGCCGTGTCCTCATCCAAATTGTGATTTTGTCATACATTCCAAAATATCAGGCTCAAGTTAGACAAGAAGCATTGCTACATCCCTTGATCCACTGTATGCATTCCTGTTGATTTAGCTCAGTAAGCAGTTAACCTTTCTTTCCAGGGAAAATGCTGACCGATGGTCAGGTTATATACTGGGACGCTTTGATTCTATTTTTGCATAGCAGCTATCCAGCCAATCAGTCCCCAGATTTTTTATACTTGAGTTTTAAATGTACACGCAGGACTTTGTATTTGTTGATCTTGACCAGGTTCCCACAGGTACAGCATACTAATTTAATGATATTCCTCTGAATACTATCCCTATCCTCCAGAATACAGGCAGCACTCCCTCCCACCTCAATGCAATGTCACTCGCAATCCTGCTTAGGATGGTGCTCTTCTCAAGCTTATTGAAGAGAGCATTAAACATTTCCAAGAACATTTCCACACTTCACTAAAGATACTACTGTCTTGGGATGACTGCAGGCAAAAAAAATGTGTTGACTAGTTTTCCTATGTTGTGAGTAGCAGTCCTTGACTACTTCTTGATAATTTTTGCCAGCACTACTGATAGAAAATTGTTGTCAGAGATCCCTGGACTATTTGCATCTGAATATGCTCCCCTTTAGCAGGTGGCAAAATTATCAGAGTCCCCCATGAGAACCATTATTTTCAGCTGGGTATTTCTTCTAGCTGTTTCAACAACACTTCTATGCTTACATGATTTGATTGGACTGTTTTTGATCAAAAGCTCTCAAGGCAGTTCCATTTCATAAAAGAGTCCTTTCATTTGAGCTACTCCTTTTAGGTAGAGTACAACTTGTCCTGCTTTCCATAAAGAGTTTAGAAGGACTTTATGTCTCTACACCTCGTTCCAGAAGGGCAAGCATTTGTCCCAGCATGTTGCAGTAATTCCTATAACATCATTATTCCATTACTGAGCACAGACTTATGGTTGTCATGAATTCTGCTCTTTTTATTTGTCCACTCTGCTTTTTACACTTCCCCCTCCAGTCTTCAGTTTTCCAACAGTGGTTTTCTTCAATTCTTAATTCATATTTGTCTCCCTACTTGGCTGTTTGCTGGTGAGGGCTGGCTTGTCATCTCAGCACCCATTTATTTTATAAATTCTACATGTTTATGTGCAGACACTTCAGATTGGCCCTCAATCATCCCACTTTTTCAAGAGGAGTGAGACAACATTTGCACCCTGGGTGCTTCCCCATTTTGTGCAAGTTTGTTCCCTCCTCTGTCAAATTAGCTTCTAGAGACTTGCACTGAAGAAAATAAGTGAAAAGATACAATAAGAAGACCATGCAGCTCTTCCACCCTTGGCAAAAAAGGAAAAAGTTCTTGTGGTAAGCAAATAGAGTATATAAGATTACTTTAGGAGTGGGTTTTTTTGCACTCTTAGTATGTCATGATAAAATGAAACCTTTGCTGATACCATTCCCGGATTTTAAAACATATAAGATTTGTGGATAGGTTAATATAAAATTTAAAATATATCTAATTCTTATCTCATTGACTAGTTATCAGAAGTAACCTACAAATCCTGACCTGCATTTAGATATTTTCTTCTTTTTTTAGGGTTTTTAATGTTGATTTTTCCCCCCACACTTCCTTGCATCTTTCAAATGTACAGAAGTACTTTCTTCAGATATGACAGTTCCAAAGTTTCATTAGGAGCAGGCTAAGGGTATTTTTAATTCCATCCTTACTTGAAGATCAACTAATTGCCATCCTCCTCTTTAGAAAAGCAGAATATGAAAACTTCTATTACTAACTGTAACAAATAAGCAATCCTTCCTTCTAACTACATGAGCTAACCTTTAACACTTAAGAATTTAGTTTTAGTGTGCACTAAGCCTAAACTGCCTAAACAATAAATAAGAAAATACATATTCATGGGAACAACTACTACAGTACCAAATTCAGAATGTCCAGGGTGCTAACACCCTTAAGATGCTTAAAGATAGGTGTAATGAAGCTATAACACAATATTACATAACTAGCAAACTGTAAGTTTGTTTTTAAAATATCAGAGTTTACTAAAAGAGTGAATAAAACAGCTGAAAGCATCAGTAAATCATGATGAAAAAAATCCTAAATAAATAACTAAGAAGAAAACTCATGTGAAAAATAGTTTAGAAATACAAATTCTCACATAATAGGAAAAAGTTATCTGGACAAGTTTTCTATGAAGATTGAAGATCATTTTGACTGGTCTAGTGTAATTGAGTGTTACAGAGGAAGTAGATTGCATGTTACTTCTATTTTAGGACATCTTAAAGAGTTTTCATTAAGGCTAAATGATACCACTAAAGTGCTGATACTTACAGAAGAGTGTAAAGAAATCAGTCTCATAGAGAGGTAAAATGTTGCAGTTATTTTCAGTAGGTAATGTTTCTATTATTAGCTGGGTATTTCTTCAGCTTCCTGTTATATTATTGCAGTTTTATGCTAATAAGACAAAACTAAATTTTTAATATCACTATAGTTTTGAATAAAGGTTAAGGCTCACATATTTTTATAGGTTTTCTTATTCAAAACATTTTGACTGTTAGTGAAATCATGTTCCAGGAGACTTTCTCTGATAGCCAGCATTTATCAAATAAGCAAATTNATGTTTGTGATTTGTTTCAAGTTTATTGGTGTATGAAGATTACTAACTATACTCAATTATTAGTATCTATCTGATAGATTATATTTTCCAATCATATATTGCATTAGGAAATTTACATAACATTTTATCCATTATTTGTTTTAACATATAATATTTATTCCGGTTATTATAATTGTTATATTCAGCTATAAATTTGATTATTATTTTAAAAATTTCCAAATAAGTTACAACACTCAGGTGAATTCACAAATTTTACATTTTATATTGCTGAAATAAAATATTAGTATAATTTTTGATTTTTTGATTGTAAGACTAGCTCACAGACTTACCAAAATTTTTCCTCAATAATTTTTTTATTTTGTCAATGAATCACTAGATTTCTGTTAGAATTCATGAGTGAATAAAAAATTTCAGAGGAAGAGATATCATAGTAGTTGCCTGTGCTGTTGGCAAGGAATAGGTCACACCTTTCATAGTATTTTTGACCTTCAATATTTCCATTAGGACATTTTTCTTTTCTAGAAAAGCTTTTTGACCGTTAGTGAAATCATGTTCCAGGACACTTTCTCTGATAGGCAGCATTTATCAAATAAGCAAATTTATTCAAAAATTACTAATAATAAGACTTAAAAATTTGTTAAATTTTGAGGCTTTAAGCACTTTCAAAGTTAAAAAATCCTTACTGTAACACTATTGCTTGGTTTGTATCAGGATCATTTTTACTGTTAAAGCAAGAAGTAGAGTCTAACCATAAATTGTGTAAGGTGCCAACAATAAAAAAAAACTTTACAAAAAAAAAGTTAGACTTCTGATTATGTCTGAAATCTTGACTTTATTTGTTGCATTCTAATTATCATTGAGGTGGTCCAGAGAACAACTGTTTTTCAAGGTGAAAGAACAATCAATACTTAAAATGATTGCTTTTCCTTAGTGCTAGAATGAAACTTTACTCTTCTTGGAATTTCATGAAGGCCAGAAGAAATACTACAATCCTACAAAAGTCCAGGAGGTAGTTTTGTATGACAACAAAAAATACATGACTTATAGGGATCTTTCTGGGTCACAGCAGCTGCTTAGAGCAAGGTTTCCCTTGTCTCACCCCATCTCTCTCTACTAGTGTTCCTGTTTCTAAAGTTCATATCAAAAGGATCAGCAACAAATCGTTCATCCATTCAAAACATCTATCTGTCAAAAATCTGAAAAGTTTTTGGTCATGGTATGTTGTTTTTTTTTTTTCACAGCCTTCACTATTTATCACCTAGACTTCTTTTTAGTGTAAGAGTATGTGGCAGGCAACAGCAACTCCCTTGCTGTTATCTGACCAAGGACATTGTCAAATGTGGTGGTATGAAAGAGAAGGAAGCCAAATACAGAGGACGACAAACCCAACCAACAAACAAGAAACAAGCCTGGTCAGTTACATGATTGATAAGATGGAGTGTGAGAAAGTTATTTTGGTAAGATCACTTGACTGAGGACCTTGATCAAAATGGGTGACCTGGGTCAAGAGGAAGACACTGAAAAAACCCCATACTGAGACACAGACCTATCAGACTTGTCAGACAACAAGAGAAATAATGAGAAAAAAAAATCTCATCAGTCATAATAATTAATTGACTATCAAGAAACTGCAGGAACCACTTCAAAGAGAACCAACTTGAATTTTGCAGCTGATAAGGATGAAGCCCTGAAGGTTCATGATGTTGGGAGGAGCCTCTAGGATTGTATCAAATCATGAGGCAATCTGCAGAGAAAGGGGGTCAGGGAGGAACAGAGAGGCAATCAGGCAGAAAGAGGTGTAAAAGGGGTCAGTCATGGATAAAACAGGACTGATCACTGTGCTTGTCTGCCTGATCACTGCAATCTGTCCTATCTTCTCATACCATTTTAGTAAATATTTTATTATCTCTCTCTGTGTCATTTCGCTCTCTATCCTGTGTATTTTCTTGGTGCAAGGAGTGAGACTGTGGCTGTGGATGCCCACGGCCTGAGGTGTCAGTAACTGAAGTCAGTGGGGTTTCAGCAGCAGCCATTGGAGTCAGTGGTGTTCTTTAACCTCCAGCCGCTAAGATGGAGACAGTAAGTGTGCCCAAAGCCAGCTACAGGGGGTACTGGAACAAATCAGGCAAGTGAGTGGCTCAGCACCAGCAGCTGGAGCAGGACCACAGGTCCTATGTGCATGTTATCATTTGCTGGGGGTATTTGTATCTTTATCGTTACTTTGAGCGTGCATGTTTATCTGCTAGCAAAGGCCAAGCTGAGTAACCTGTCAACTATGGGTGCTTAGGTCTGGGATAAGGTATCAGGACAGCAGAGTGTCCACACTTGTATTTGGGGGACCCATGAGTGTGGGCTTCTCCTATGGGATGAGTATGTGTGTGCAGCTTTGTGCGTGTGTGTGTATGTGTGTATTCCTGTGTGTCAGTCTCTGGGATACATGTTGAGAAAACAGGAAAACAACAATCGTGCCCCTCAGTCTGGGCAGAGACCCTGGATTCCCAGACATTCAACTGAGCTCCAAGTCCTGGACTGGAGCTGCTGGGGGATACCACTTAACACTCTATGTCTGAATCATGATGGAAGATGGAGAGCATGACTATAAACATGGGCTGGAGCTTTAAAAATCAGACATGTTGCAGACTCATACTGGAGAGCTACAGTTTCTCTGCAATATTCTTACTATTAATTTCACACTTAATAAAGCTTTTTTCAAACACACTATCTAAGCTAAAATTGTGTATAAGATGATATATCAAGAGTTTTCAAGGGTCTGTAAGTAGTGATTACTCCTACACTACTTCTTTATATTCAATAATGCTCTTTCCCAAAGAAAAGAAATGTTTCCATCATGGCTAAAGTGCTACAGCTGTCTTATTCATTGTAATGAACTACTTTAAATGAAGAGACTCATTTGTACGAATAAAGAAGTGTGTTTCAAGTGGCTCAGTAATTTGTAGGTTTTCATTCTGGAATTAAATGTTTCCTTTCTGTTGTACATAATTTGTGCCCCTTAAGAACCCTTGTTTTCTCACGGTAGATCATACTTCTGAGAATATTAACTCCCTTAAGATACAATAATGATACCCTTCTCCTAAAATGTATTTAAGAAGTATCAAAGAGTGATGTAATAAAACACAAAAGAATAGCAATATTTCTTGTATTGCAAGGGAAACTAAACACTGACATTTCAGTAACGGCCATTCTAAATTTGAGAGCCTGTGTGATATTGTTCAATTACTAAATAAAGACTTAAATAATTTTTTATATGCCTGAGAGGAAAAATATTTTAAATGTGAGAACAAGGGAATAAAATGGATATCTGCATTTTGCTTTTCTTCTGTTCTTTTTTTTTTTAATTTTGATAAATTTTAATTATGCTGCTTTTGATCAAAGCATAATTTTTTCCGGTATCTTGTCTGTGTAGTTTCTATACCATATTAAAAACAAAGAAATAAACAAACAAACAAGTCACCTAGCCCTTAAAGCCCACGTTCTGCTAAGGACAGATGCTCTACTGATTTTTTCCTTTGGGAGAAACTAAATACAAAAAGATCTGAATGAAAAGAACAGTTTACAATGGTACTGAAAACTGAATTAATGATTAATGTAACAAATCCAACTCTTATCCAAAGTGCAAGAACAAACCAACCGATGTGTGTCTAAAATGCCACAAAAGTGCAAAGCAGTAGCTGTAACTTTGAGTTTAGTATGGCAAGAATTATTGATGTGTTACCTTAAAGTCTACTTCAACCTTGCCAGGTATGGGCAACTCTCTGGCTGAAAACTGAGCCCAAGACTCTCATTGCACCGACAAAACTACACTCAAGGACTATCCAAGATACAGAGATCCTGCTGGTAAAAATGTGTAATATTGCTTCCCTCACAGAAATATCTAGCCTGTGTGTTTTATGAGCCATTTTAATAGGTATTACAGAGTTTAGCAAGGAACTGATAAACAGTATCATTGTGTGAAGTGAAAATTATCAGAAGCAGTCAGTGGAAATGTAAAAAAAAATAAACCCAAACCAAAACCACCTGAAAAAGTGAATTCACTCATTTCCTTTGGCAGCCTAAGAAGTAAGATCTGGACTTGCACTTGTTTATGGCTATGTCTCCTCTGATTTAATCTGTTAAAATTTAAGCATAGTCCTATTATAGTATTGTGTCTCTATGAAAAAGATTGAGAATTCATAAAAAGGTAGAATCACAGGGGGAAAGGAACCACAGAAACTGTGACATTACTACCTGAAGAGATGTGAAGTTGATTTTCTGCCTTATTTTAATGAGCAGATGTTTGACCCCCTAAAAAGACCAAGCTAGTTGGCACTGTTTTGTGTGCCTGTTGGAAGCCTCAGAAAAGGAGCCAGGGCAGACTGTCCATGGAGAGTGAACTAGGCTTTACATTTTGTCTGCAATTGCTCTAAGTGTTAAGTTGGTTGGGAAAACTGGAGATATCTAGTACTCCTCAGTGATACGTGCCATGGGAATAAAAGGCTTTAGTCCCAAGATTCACAAAAATGTCAGAGATTAATTAAAATAAAATCTTTCATTTCATGTATAAGATAGGTAATCTAACTAACTGGTAACAGTGGACTTTTTTGTATGTGTGTCTTTATTACAGGGAAGGAAACAGCTTCTACCTAATGTACAATACTAATATTTTTCTTATAATTCTATGTCTTTACATATACACAAAATAAATGGATATGGCTGACTCAGTTTTATAGACCTTATGGGAAATAGCTATTCTGCCAGAAAATCATGTACCTTCCATAAAGAGCATCCTAGTGAATTCTATCTGCAATTATTTTTTTGTTATCAGAATAAAATTAACTTTGCTCATATTTGTGAATGGCCTTCAGTGATCTTCTTTATTACATTAGTCTGAACGTGGATAAATTTGGTGATTTGATCAGTTAATATGTTTCCAAAGGTGTGATGATTTTCTTAGTTTTCTATAACAACTATATATCTTAAATTATTTTCAGCTAATTTATTATCTTTATCTAAAGACATTTTGGGATGTCTTTAGATGACAAATATCTTTAGGGACCCATTCATTATTTCTTTCATTCTAAAGAGTTGTGTGAAAAGTTTTAAAATGAAACACAGATATTACATAATTATATTCTACTGCTAGATTGGATGAAATTTCATTTTCCACAATTTATAAAATTGTCCTGAAGTTAATAACACCGGATAAAGAAAAAAACAAGGAAAGGTTTAATAACTATAACTCAAATTCTAAGGGGTATCTAATACCTGGATGCTAGCATAAGAAGTGTAATTTTAAAAGACTATGATACTTAAATTTAATATGAGACTTAAATTTGCAAAGAGGTATACTTCTTTCTCTATTCGTATTTCATCTGGATGAAAATGGTAAACTCATTTTTTGAAACTTTCATATGAATTGATTGTAGTTGCAATTCCCCTTAATTTAATTATAAAATTTGTCAAAATACTTTTCTATGTCTCAGAAAATATACATGAGTAACAAAGGCTTTTGAACTCTAAACTTTATTACCCATAGGATCATCAAAACCAGTTATGTTTTACCAGAACATAACTTCAATTACTTTTTTCTTATTCTTTGACATAGACTACATAGGAGCTTTAATGCTATGCATAAAAAAATGTTGCAAAAAAATTAAAACAAAAGTTTAAAATATAAATTATAATGGTGTATTAAAAACATTTTTTTATATTTATTATATTAAAAAATTAATAAAAGCCCAGATGGATATTTTTATCCTTCCTGAAACATCTCTTGAATCATAGAATAGAGAGGGTTGCATTATTCCACAGTAGCCATTTGTTTTATTTACTGTTAAAGCTGTATGCCCTTGATTCCAGAGAAAACAAATACTGTTTGAACCTGGAATTAGTAATTTATTCCTGAATTTTTGTACCAGGTTCTGCTATATTAAGAAAGACAAGGAATTTATATCTGAGGAAGAAATTACATAATATAATAATAGGCAAGTAATTACAATATTCTGAAAGGATGCCAGAGAAGGACATAAATCTATGATATTTATTAACTAGACTGATTTGCCTTGAGCCTCTACTTGAAACTAGAATGTTTTCAAGTTTCAGAAACTTCAACTTCTTTCTAAAAAGTCACAAAACTAATCAGGGGTCAAGAAAACACAGAATCACAGAATGGCTGAGGAAGCTTGAAGATTATCTGGTCCAACCTCCCTGTCCAAGTACAGCCACCTAGAACAGGTTACCCAGGGCCTTGTCCAGACAGCTTTGAATATCACAAAAGGAAGACTACACAGATTTCCTGGGCAACTTGTGCCAGTACTCAGTCAGAAAAATATTTTCTGATCTTCAGAAGGAGCCTCCTGTGTTTCATTTTTTTCCCATTGCCTCTGGTCCTGTCACTGGGCACCACCGTCAGTAAATTACACTAAACAATCCCAGATCTCTCAGCCTTTCCCCATGTGTGACGTTCCTTGATTTTTGATTACCTATGTGGACTCCCCATTAAGTCCATGTCTCCTTTGTACTGGGGAGCCCTGAACTGGACAAAAGAATCTAGGTGTCCATCACCACTGCTAAGTAAAGCAGGGAAGGATTAAGTCCCTCAGTGTGTTGGCAACACTCCCCATAATGCAGCCCAGGACAGCATTGGCCTTCTTTGCAGCAGGAGCACATTGCTGGCTCATGTTCAGCTTGGTGTCTAGCAGGAGCCCCAGATTCTTTTCTAGAAAGCTGCTTTGCAGCAGATTATTCCCCAACATACACTGGTGCCTGCCATTTTTCCTCTGCAAGTGGAGAACTTTGCACCTCCTCTTGTTGAACTGCATGAGATTCCTTCAATCCCTTTTCTCCAGACCATCAGAGAACCCTCCAGAGGCACCAGCTTCAGACTTACCATTTTCTTCTCCAGGGTTGCTGTCATCTGAAAACTCTGTCCTATCACCTGGATCATTAATGAGGATGTCAAACATAACTGGACCCAATACTGACCCCTGGGTTACCCTGGTAGCCTCCTACTAGACCTCTAGTCCCTTCTATTCAGACAGTTTTCAATCCAGCACAGTGCCTAGCCTGCACTTCAGCTTCTTTGATGGGATCCTACAGGGGACTGTTAAAAGCCTTCATGAAGTCAGATAGACGGTAACTCTGCTTCCCTACCATGCCTGTGCTTTCAGCATAGAAGTTTATCACATTTTCCAAGCATGGCTTTCCCTTTTTTGTCCTTTATAATTAAACTGATAGCAAGGTCATGACAACATACACCAATGTTATACCAATATTTTTATGGTATTCTGACACAATTATCATTCTTTCTGTTTATCTCTTTATTTATCTGCACTTCTAACATTATATCTTACTGATATTACAACTAGGCAGGTTTCTTGATACCGCTTATTTAGACCAACTTGGAATATTTTCAACAATTGCTTATATAATCCATTTCCCAAAAGAATAGCAAACATATTTTCAATATTCCATTTTATTTTTGCATCCCTTTCACTTATACTCACTGTAGAAAACTCTTTCAATCATGTAATTAGATTGCTGGCTGCCTGCTCTCAAAAACACTTTTTTCTTCATATTGTTTACTTTATCTCAACTCCTAGGGATTTTTTTTTGTTGTTTTGGTTTTATTTTTTGGTGGTGGTGGGGTTTTTTAGTTGGGTTTTTTTGTGGGGGTTTTTTGTTTGTTTGTTTTTAATATGTAAAGTCCTTCTTGACTACAGTCTCTCCCTTTTGGCTGTTATCCAGACTAGCTCTTTTTCCTGTAAATACAGATACTCACAGGTAAGATATTAAAAATATATAGGATTTATTCAGGTTTTTGGCATTTTCAAGCTTCCCTTCGTAATTTTCAGGGGGTTTTTTGTTGTTTTTTTTTTTTTTAAATTCACATTCTTCCTTTAAATCTGATGACTGGTAACCCAGTTCATTGGGACATCACCTAGTTTTACCTTTACTTATTTAACCTTGAAAAATGTCTCATCTGCTTTTGCCTTTCAGCCTGGCAAATCCAATTTGCTTCTTGTTTATTTCAAAACATTGAGAAGGTTAATTGCTTATATTAATCAGATCTTTTCTACAGCCTTGTTTCGGCAAAGTGAGAACACACTCTTCATAATATCATGTTTGACTCAATTTCCTCAGATGCTGCTAAAATTTCTTCTCCTTTTCAAATTCTTGATATTTTAAAGTAACTGTTTTCAGATTTTCCATTCTTACTATTGACTTCATACTTCATCAGGACAGGGTTGTAAACAGAACTTCTTCACTCTACTTTAAGTATTTAAATAAATCTGATCTATAAGTGCAGATTTTTTTTTAAAACTGCTCTTTTGCTCATTGCTCTTTTTAGTGCTTCTGCTTCCTATTACAGAAAGACAAAAATTTGTTCTGGAAATTGCAGTGACATTTCCAGAAATCTATGTGCATAGTTTTATCTCCTTGCTTTCACTCAATACACTTATCTATTTTTGTGCTTCTAGATGTCATCTTCAGTTTCTTTCTGCCCTCCTAATGGTCTCTGGCATTTATATGATAATTTTTCAGAATCTGAACTAGAAAAACTACCACTGAACTAAAAAGACATGTAACAGTGTCTATACAACATTTCTGTAAGAGGAATGGCAAGGAGTGGCTAATAACTATTCTGTGTAAAAAGACTCTAGGGAGTACTTAATGAATAAGCCATGTAAGCATCAATTTATTAATTAAAATTGTTGCACAGGATAGGCAGTTCATATTTGAGCCTCAGAGATTATTAAGATACTTCATCAAAATGCACTGATTCTTAGTAGAGATGATGGGTGGTTCTTCCTTGCTAAGGCACTCCCTTCCACCTGGACCAGACATAACATCTGTATCTAGAAAAAAATCAGCCACTTCTCCCTCTTTTTGTTCCTTCCTTCTCTCTCTGTCTGCATTTTATTCTCTTTCTTAGCTATCTTCTCCTTAAGGCTATCCTACTTCTGTTTCTCGCTCTCTACCCTACCCTCAAATGAAAATATGAAAAATATGAAAATACTCTTCAGAAGTTCAGATTTTTGCATATATTGTTCCAGGTGATATAACAAGTTAAATATCAAGTCTTGTCACTTGTGCTTTGTTTTATATAGGAGCAATATATTTAAATCCTTTTTAAAATTATTTCCACATGTTAAGTATTAGGAAAAAGGGGTTATCTGACAATAGCCAGTAAAATGGAGTTTTTAATTCACAGGCTGCTGGTGGAAATGGAACAGTTCCTGAGAGAAGAAGGAAAC
The DNA here is from genome assembly GCA_013400075.1 of Hippolais icterina. NCBI lineage: Eukaryota > Metazoa > Chordata > Aves > Passeriformes > Sylviidae > Hippolais > Hippolais icterina. Next base: position 330,562 of record VWYN01022440.1, read on the forward strand.
AAAGAAGTAAGCATATGGTTTGTCAAAATAAACAATGCTAACTTCTTCCTTTCTGTGTCACAGTTTGAGTGACAAAAGGACAGGATTGTGCTGAATTTGTTGTAAACTATCAGCTGGAATGATCAGTCTTTATAAATCATGTGGGTAGGGTACCTCAGTGATGCAGAACAACTCTATTTTCAAAATAAAGCATTCCAAAAATAACAAAAAAAAAGCTTTTTAAAAAAAGTATTTAAAGCCACAAATGTGGAATGCAGCGTTATGTTTTAGAGGAACATAGGTTTTCAAGACCTTCTAATGCTCTGACTACATGAACAGAGTGGGACAGTGTATGAAAGGGAAGATGATCAGTCAATGGCAAGAGATACTGAGGATCTGAGTATAAGCTTTGCTATTATCATGCATGTTTTCAAAACAAAGAAGGAACTGAAGAAATACAAACCACAGAACAGATTCCTATACCTTTTGCATTTGATCTTGCTTTGTCTGCTACATTACTTGATAGAGAATTTCACGTGCATCTCCAAAGAGCTGCTCCTATGTGTAGCAGTTGAACAACAGGAAGCAGTGACAGTGGTGGTAATTCACACAATGATCAGTTGGTGGCTGGGTAGTTAAGATGTTTACATAGTTATTTTTGAGTCACTGCCCCCTTAAAAGTGAATTACCACTGGAAAACTCAAGTTCTCATTTAGTCATCCTTGAAAGATAGTTGTGGATATTAGTAACCAATGACAGGCATTGCCAAGTTAAAACAGGGCTGTGGGAACTTGGAATGTATGATGTCTGGAGTTAGCCCAGCCAGAGCAGAACATTAGGAGAAATAACTCATGTCTTGGTTGGAATGGATGAAGAAAGTGGAATGGCACTGTAAAGAGATAGCAGACGAAGAGTGATGTAATTCTAGTGAGGTACATAGGAAAATAAGAATTTGATGAGAGGACTATGGGTTTGAAAGTCCAAGGAACAGAGAAGAAAGACATAGTATAGTAGATTTAGGTAAAGAGTTATATATTGGTGGAGATGGACAGAGAAAGTATGTGGCTTGCTGTTCCTTTCTAAACACTACCAATTTTAACAACATGTGCAATTGTTTGTGCTTATCATAATCAGAAGACTCTGCCATCCTGAAATATCATACTTCCCAAAAATCTTGAAGAAACAAATATCTTAAGACCCAAGTGTACCAACTAACTTGTCATCCTTGTAGATAATTCTTAAATTCTTTGGGAATCAAGTATGTGTAATTTGACTTAATGATAAAATAAATAATGTGGTTGAATTCTGCAATTGTGTATCTTGAGGTAAGAAAAAATAAATTATTGTGGTTTCTTTTTTTTAATCAAGAGCTTGGAAAGAAAGGTATTTGTTACTTCTTTGGAAGCTGGAAAAGCTACCACAAAGGACGGCAGTATAGGAAAAGGAATTCAATTAAAGAGTCTCATTTTTTATTATAAAATACATCCATTTCCAGTCACTAGGGGTTTTTTTAGGGTATACTGTACTAAAGATTCTCAGTATATAAACAGGGCTTTCCCTGTTTAAGAGAAAAATTGAAATTACTACTGGGGTTTCTAAGAAAAATTGTGGCTCAGGAAAGACTTCATCTTCCATCCTTGGTGTTTAGCAAACAAATAATTCTCATTTTCAACTAAGAGCCACTCATTATTCAAGAGTTTTCAAAGTCAAGCTATCCTTCTCAGAGCAGACAAACTGCAAACTGAAAATTTCAATTATAATATCTTATTGGTCAATTTTTTATCATAATTAGAGTACTTGAATAAATTTTCACAAACAAAAAGATGACTTTAAGCACTGTTTTGTCCTGCAGTCATTAGGAAGGTTTGTACTGCAAAATGTTTCATAATGACTAGTTTTATGACATTTTAAAATTTTTTTTACACTAAAGAAAAAATATTTTGTCTCCAAAACTCAAGCCATATGACCTGCAAACAGGAAAAACTACTTAACAGTGCAGATTGCTTTGATATGCTTACCTATTGAAACACAATCTCAGAATACTATTACTTATTATTCTTTTAGAAATTCTTTGATTCTTGGAAAGGAAAATTTTGTGGGTTAATTTCACCTTTTTGGTCTAATTTCCTTCCCTTTTTCCCACAGGAGTACCTATAACTTCTCTCCTTCACACAGAGATAGTATAAATTGTAGTTGTATCTTTTGTAGTCTGATATTATCAGGTCATTGTTTGTTCTTAATTAACTGAACGTTCTGATATTATCTTTTCTAGGAGAAAATGAAAATATGAATAAAGTTCTTGATATTGTCCTTGATTTTAATACATGAGAAACCTAAATAGATAAGAAGGAAAATAAAAAGAAAATGGAATGCTATATTTACAGAAAAAGTTTATTAAAAAATCAATAAATTTTTTCATCTTGCTACAGTCAACACTGAATTTCACAGCATCTACTTGACCTTAGAAATTGAAATAATCATAGATTATAGCTAATTCATTTGTTTCGTGTAGGATATTGGCAAACTGAATAAATGAGATAGCCTGATAATTACTGCTCGAGTTGGGATTTATATTTGACTTCTCAGTCATTGATCATTACTTCAAAGAATGATTCATGGACTCTGCCTCTAGAATGTAATTCCTCAAGGGTATGTTCTAGACTGGGACATAGTTCACTGAACAATCCAATATATCTTAACGTTTTTCTTAAGCAGGAGAAACTAGCTTTTCAAGTCCTTGATCTTCAAGTTCTTGACACCGTCAAACCTGATCACGTATTCCTGTGAGGTTTAATATTGTCAATAAAAGGGCTTTCTTTAGCCCTTTTTTCTCTTCTGGTGTGAGAAGAAAAGAAGAAAATTGCTAATTCAATTTCCCCCATTTGCTATCACAGTTTAAAATTTCTTAATTGTTGGATAACCTTTTTAGGAATCCACTTTTTTTATTCAGGAAGTATGGCTGGCATTAAAAGACTATCTTAGTATTAAAAAATACCACAAAAGAGACACAAAAAGAGGTCCTTTGCTTAGAGTAATTAAAAAAGTAGCTCACTTTGGCAGAAACAAGGTCCTCACCATTATCAAGACAATGATAACATGATTAAGTTTGTATTACTTTTCCATAGTAGTACCTGCATAGGAATGTTATTAGTAGGTAAAGATAATACTTTGCTTCAGTTATTAGATGTATGATAAATGAAAGTGCTGGAAGGATTATATTAGGAATATGTGATTAAGATAAACATAAATCAAATAAAGGATAGATTTTACGACATAGCAAAATGCATGACAAAAAGTTTTGAGTTGCAGCACAGGGGAAATACATACCTCCAAAAATAAGTAAGATTCAGAATCTGCATGCTGGTGAAAACTGAAGCATCAAGTGTCTTTAGAAAACAAATAGACAAATGATAAGAGAAAATGCCAAAACAACATAATGAAAAGGTAATTAACATTGATAACATTTTAAGTAAAATCAGGAACTGACCTCTTCTCTCTGATGAACAATGACAGGATCTGAAGAAATGGGATGAAGCTGTTTCAGGGGAGGTTTCGGTTGGTATTAGGAAAAGGTTCTTCACCCAGAGAGTGGTTGTGCACTAGAACAAGCTCCCCAGAGGACCAGTCACAGCATTAAGAGTAAAGTAAATTCAGTAACTTCATAGTAATAACTAGGTACTTATTGAAATAATAGATTTTTTAAAAAAATTGATATCTTAGATAATCTGTTTGCTGATCAAAATGTGTAATGCAATCCATCAATGACAGCCACATAGTCTACTCAATATGACAGTAGGTCTATGTGAGGCCAAGCATACTAACACAGTTGCTATCACTATTTGGTATTAGAACAAAATTTAAAAAATTAAAAAAAAAAAAAAAAAAGACAAAAAAAAAGAAAAAAAATCACATTGCTTCAAAGCACATGAAATATTACTGCTTGTACTGAATTGCAAGTCTTACCTTTACTGGAAGGTGTTGGCTACTTCCCTGACTTGTACATTTGGTATTTTTGGCTATCTAAGTGTTCAAAATTAATCAAAGTGTAGAGAACATAAGCTGGGGCAATATCTATTTTTGGAGCACTCATTTTGATATTAGAGAAAAGGACAATCAAAATCTCCAAAGATTAATAGGGTTTGAAGATTTTTTTTTCCCTTCAAACTGGGCTGCAAAATACTTTCTAGAGTATAAGTTTAACTTTAAACTATAAATATAAATGAAGGCCTGCTATGACTGTCAATGGTGAAAACTTGGCCTGTTAATAATTATTCACATAGAAATATTGACCTTCTTCTCATTTTTATAATTAGTTCCATATTAAAGTTTATGGTTTGGACTGAAAAAAAATCAGAAAATTACACAAGAGAACAATGTTGCTAACATATATATAAAATAATCAAACAAATGCTGACAACACTTAAAAAACCAGTATTGATTATTTGATGACCTATCATTGCCCAAGAAAAGCTTTCTTTGTGGCATATTTTAAATAAAATAAAATGCAGGAAATAGTACTTTTCTTGCAGTAGTTTTCATTACATTTATTTATCTAATTTTCCTTTAGGGGAATTTGTGTTCAAAATTAACCTCTTATGTTAGTAGTTGCTGAAAAGATAAGTTTTGGGTATTTTTAAAAATTGTGCTGGTAAATTACTAGCACAATTCATGCTGGGAATCTTGTAAGTTGCAGTAAATCATATCATGCTCTAAAACTTGATATGGTAACTTTACACTCTGCTATAGACCTCTTTTTTGAATTTAGTCTGGTAAATTTATGCTGAAAATCAATAGTGTTCCTGATATCATCATACTGATTCACTTGGAAGGTTGTTTTATTACAAATTCCACAAGGCAGGAGACAATAATTTTTAGAACTGCTTGTCTTTCAAGGAGATAAAATTTTCTTTTGACCTTTAACTTTTCCAAATTTTCTCATTTCATTACCTATAGTTTGCATTTCACCCATAAAAGTAAAGCTGAAATGTCATATGGTCTTGAAGTAACCATATTCAACTATTTGTTTCTATTCTCATGTCCTGAAAAGTATATAGTGACTAAAAATGGGACATTTTTGGTAGATATTTCATATATGTCAATTCTTACTTACCAGAAGAAATATAAAAAAATAAAAATTATAGAGGAAGAAGCTTAAGCATATACATTGTTTTACTGATCCACAATATTGGTGGTGCAGCAGGTAGGATGCAGCCAAGAAGTTTTCTGCAATAAATCTAATAAAGTGAAACCTACTGCTTCCTTTTCCTATTTCTCAGTCTGTCTGCTCAAACTTTGGGCACAATTAATAAGGATTTATTTAAATAAAGGTAAAACAACAATATTGGTATTTCAATAGACGTTGATTACTACACCTGTTAGGAAAATGTGTCAGAATAAGAAGAGAAATTTATATCTTCTTTAATTATGATAATAGAAGAAAAGGGAAGGAAAAAACCCGAACAACCCACACCCTCAAACTTGAGATATTTCTCTAAAATGAAAATAATATATTATTTGCTCACAGAAGGTAACATTTTCAAACCCAGCTGAAGTCCATTTTAATGGATTTTTGGAATGAAATCAACCTTTTAGATTCTGGATTAAAGGTTTCAAGGCTTGTCAATGGTTTCTTTATGGAAATAGAAAGGATCAAAATTCAAAGAATTTCTTTGTTCTGCAAAGCTTTTGCTCAAAATCACACTATATTTGAATTAAAATTCCAGACCCTGGATATCATTTACAGCAGGGGGTTGACTATTTACAACCATATATATATATTACAAATTCTTAAAATACACACAAGAATTAGAATAGATATTTTAAGAAATTGACAGTATTTATATTAATGAACAAATGAATTTTGAGTACTTACACGCTTTTTAAACAAAATTAAAATTCCTTTCCCAGCGTTTTTAGTAGAGTTTTTTTTCTGAAAACATCAATATATTGCCTTTAATACTGATATTAAATCATTTGCTAAGTGTCCTCAGAGGAAAGTACATACATATTTCTTTCATGAAAATTTAGTCATGATCTAATGTCTTTTATGTTATTTCTTTTATTGTAAAGGTAGAAAATAAGAACTATATTTTACCTTTAAGTTGTACTATTTCCCTTCTGGCCTGCAGTATGAAACAGATTGTGCAATAATGCTTCCAGACTGACTTCTATTATAATGACTTTTAGATCCATTAAGTTAGGATAAGAAGGATTCCCTTTGAGCTAATCATTTAAGCCATTACAAAATGCTCTATAGAGAACAGACCTACAGGGAGATGAGCTGGTCAAACTACTAACTCATCTTCCTATTGCATTCACTGAAGCATTGGACGGCACTTATTTAACTGTTTATTACAAGATTACTTGTCCTTCTACTGATATTTCTAGAGTGGAATTTGCAATTATATGCACACCTAGGCGCACAAATATATTTGTGCGTGTGTGTGTGTACATGTGCATGTGTGTGTGCGCATATACATACATACATACATACATATATATATATGTATGTATATATATATATATAGTGTCCTTGAGAGTCCTTGGATCCTTGAATTCAGGGGAAACAATGACCATCTAACTCACTAATGACAGATAATCATGCTTTTTATGATGGATAATATGATTTTCATATAAAAAATGCCATGAGAAGTCTAATGATATATGAAAATATTAACTGTTTATATATTCAGCAAAATAATGTTGTATTTCCTGTTGAGGGTCATAGTAATGGGGTATGGGTAATTTCATTCTACTGTGCTCATGTTCTATATCAGTATGTTTCACACATTCTGAGGCTGCTATCCTTGTGGTTTAGATGTCGGCATAATCATGGATAGATTCATCTGTGGGCCAGTTGGAGAGTCATCATAAAGTCACATAAATCAGGGTGCCATGTGAGATACTGATAAATGACTTTTCACCAAAAGCAGTTTTTGATTTTTGTGGTTCACACATCTGGAATAATGATAGTACACAGGTCAAATTCAATAGATAATCATCATTTTCATGTTGCTTCCTTTTTATGGTAGCCTAATCTTCAAGTTTTCAGAGAAATTTCAGTCTACACTCCAAGCCTTCAAAACAACAAACAAAATCCAAAACTCTATTAAAAAACATACTGCTGAAATTAACATGATTTTTTGCTGAGACCATTTTCAAAGATTTTGAATGGCACATATATGCAACTTTGAGATCCTTTCCAGCCAAGAAAAAATAATGCTGCTATTTATCTGTATATGTATTTAATTATTGCTACTGGTTTTCAAACTTGAAAAGAAAAATCTCGAAACTAACAAAATTAAGTTTAGATTGTCCTTAACTGAGAAGGTACTGGATATATTTCAGTTTAATAATGGCAAAATCTTTTGATGCTTATAAACTCAGCTTATCCTCTGAAATCTTCATTCAGACAATAAACTTAGGGATATTGGTTTGAGGTTTTCTTTTAACATCTCAGAGCCACTGAAATCAGGAGTGAACCTCTTGATAACTTTAATAGTGCTTCAATGTATTTTTTCAGTTTTAAGCTTTTGTGCTTTCTTTTCCCATCACATTGCAATGCTAGAAAAATTCTGTCTTTAAAGTTTTTGAACCTGATCACAAAAAAACATCCACTGTCTGGACCTGTATAGAGGTGAAGTATAATCTTGACTGGAGTTCTGGAAGATTGCAAACAGTTGCTAGATCTGGTACACAGAGGAAAAAAAAGCTTGTATAGATGAATCTCTAAGCTTTCTCAAAACATATTTTTAAATTTTCTTGTATATCACCAAGATATCACTGCATTAGTGTATTTTTGTATTGATTCTAGTACATCATTTTCTAAATGTTTCATTGATTCTGCACGTTGCAGAATGTAATATATTTTCAGCTAGACAGTATTACAGTCTTCTTTAAGTTTTCAAATGAAAATGGACTTTTTTCTAGGTTTTTTTTTTCTTTCCTTTCTGGTAAAATACCCTGAAAAATACTGACATAAAATGTAAAGCCTATAGATACATAGATACATGAGAGCTGTCCTAAAGCAAGTCAGAACTTCCATTCTATGTGAAGGTCAGAGTTGGATCAGTTCTGCCTAACATACAACTCTCATTTTCACCTACAGTTTTTTGCTTACTATTATGGCTCTCCTAACGTCCCCCAGTGGAAATAGATTAGTGGAATGTGATTAGGATCCTTGAGTATTCTTTGAATTACTGGCTGTTACTCTCAAGCCTAAACAGAGATCATAGAATCACAGAATTATTTATGTTGGAAAATACTTCTAAGACCATCAAGTCCAAATACCACTAAGCCATATCCCCAGCTGCCATATCCCACTTCCCTGCGCAGCCTTTTCCAATGCCTAATCACCATTTCAGTGAAGAATTTTTTCCTAATATTTAATCTAAAGCTCCCCTTGGAGCAAGCTGAGGCTATTTCCTTAGGATGCCACTGGCCTTCTTGGCAATCTGTTAAAACTCTTTTTTTGCAGGTTGCAGCTATCGTTTAATCCCAGAGATATGAACAGTTAGCAGAGAACACTGATAAATGGCTGGTTTTTACAGTAGCAAGGGCTTGTGAAGATTTGGTGGCTCTTTTGTAAAGTGGTCATTTCCTTTGAAGAGTTAAAGGCAGAGAGGTTGAAGAGATTTCATTCCACCTGGCTTTGATGTCCCTGATGCAGGCATTTGCTTCTTAGCTGGTTGCCCTACCTATCAAGTATAGTTGAAGGAAAAAAGTAGTCAATCACACTGAAAGTAAGATTCATCTGATTCACTTACTCTGTGCCTCTTTCTACTTCCTGATAAAATGATTTATTCTATATAACTACCTTTCCCGCCTCCAAGATGTTGAGCTGTCAGTGGTACAAGGCCAAGTTTTGATGGAGAAAGTCTGCTAAGTAGAGCCATGCAAGATAAGAAATATAAAATTTGAGACAGAAGCAGGATTGCTGGTGTAAGGATAGTCAGCAACTCAATGACTCCAGAAAACAAAACAACACAATGAAACAAACCCATCTCCAAAAAAACAACCGAAAGAAGCTCAAACAAAACATAAACTGAAACAACTAAAACAAACAAAACAAAATCAACACACACACACACCCATCCCCCCAATGGATGTAAAGAGATAAACAGGAAGTCTCAAGATGGCAATTTAGGCACACTAAAAATCAGACTTATGCAGGGGCAGCAAAAGTTGAACCTGGTGACAGCTGCCCAATGGAGACCCCTTGGACACCGAGTCCAATACCATTCAATGTACTAGTTTATTTGTTCTCACCCTGTACTGGCTTTGTCTTTTAAAACTGTGTCAGTTTGAGTCCCTTAAAATACATGGAAGTTGTTCAATATACTGACAGAGAAAGTAGGGAGATTCCTAGGTAGTTATTATAGACTCCTATCTACCTTGTCCAGGAAGATTTCCAGGAAAGCTAAGAGAGTAAAGAAAACAGTAAAACCAGCCAAAAGTACAAACCAGAAAATATTCAGGAGTAAGTAGTACATTGGTATGTAAGAAGGATTTAAGAGGAATACCTTCCAAGTAAGACAAAACATTTGATTCATTTAAAAGAATAAAAGCCTTCAACACTGGTGATGTGTAGGTTGGCTTATACAATGGTGGTGATAAAAAATCCAATGAGGAGGTTAAACTCAGTGATCTCAATTGCTTATGTAAGAGAGACTCAGGAATCATAGAATCATGAATCATAGAACAGTTTGGGTTTGAAGGGACGTAAAAGATCATCTGGTTCCAACACCCCTGCCACAGGCAGGCACTGATGTTACCTGCTAGATCAGGTTTTCCAGGGCTGCATCCAACCTGACCTAAAAAAGAGACCAGATATTTCTTCATTACAGAATTCTGAGAAAATTGCTACATGAACACATGGGATCACTATGTTCAGTAATGCAGATAAACAGAAAAAAATGCCCTAGCTGTATAAAAAAAAAAAAATCAAAACAAGACAGAAGTTGTGAAGGAAAAAGCAAAATCTGGAAATAAAAGTTACTTCAAGAAATTGAAGTAAATGAATTAAATAGCAGATAAAAAGTAGAGGGGATATATCAAAGTAACAAATTAACCTCCTTCCTATGTTTCTTTATTAAGAAAACTTCTAATTTTTTTTCTCCTGACAAAGGCAATGCTTTATCTAAACTACTTTATCTGGACCTCAGTAGAGCAGTTGATATATTGCCAGGGGAGGTGTTATTAATTAAGATGAAGAAGATTGAGATTAATGTAACCATTACATTATGGTTAATCATTACAGATGAACCATTCAGTCTGTACTGAAAAGGACATGACTGGTAAGGAAGTATGCTATTAGAAGTATTCCAAAAATCTTTTACGTGGATTTGGTTTTGCATTTTATTTTGTTCATATTTTATTTAGTGCCCTGGGCACAAAAAATTGAGAACATGCAGATGACACAACACTGGGATGAACCAATAAAAGGAAATACAAACAGGGTCAGCTAAAGGACAGCAATAATACAACTGAGTTAAAAGCCATATAACACAGTAAAAATCAGATACTTGGGAGCTAACAATAAAACATTTTGTAGCAAGATGAGAGCTCCTCAGACAGAAATATGGAAGCTGGAAGAAAATCTGGATATTAGTAGATCACAGAATGTTGCAATCTTTGTTCCCATGAATTTCTTACAGATACAAGAAAATATAGTTTTTTTCCTTTAGAAACATCACCTTCCATGCTGATCAACTCTGTTCAGGCAAGGTACCTTCCAAACTGGAAAGTACAGAGAAATTCCATATCTGATGAACTGAGGAATTAAACTATTTTATATTTAAAGATTAAAACATCTTGACCTAAAAAATTATGTACTGTAGATAAATATGTTTATACAGTACAAATAGAGCATCTCTATATTCTAAATATTGTACATTTCCATTACATATTTCTCTATTGCACATTGCCTCATCAGTTTGCTCAATCCCATTACCTCCATCAGCTTTCTATACTCATAGGATTGCACCTTCATCTGTTGCAAAGTGCAGATCTGCTTACAGTTTCTTGATAGCCCATTAGTTAGTGGGAGTGATCAAGTTTGTTTCTGTTTATATTTTGTTTACACTAATAGGTCAGGGTTTATGCCTCTGTGAGTTTCTTCCCCTTCTTTCCTTTTGCTTATCTTCCCAATTTAAAATTATTTAAAATATTTTTTACACCCTTATTTAGGCCTATGACCAGGTTTTTCTTATCAAGACCTCCCTTATTATGTGTTGGTCAGATACCCTTAAAGGAGTAGACACTCTCCTACCCCACATATGTACTCATATGTAAATAAGATTTAGCATTTGTAAGATTTGATTTATCTCATTGAACTATAGTGGCTAAAGTGTAAATAACTACATTTGACCAAGTCTCATCTTGGTAGCTAATATGGAGAAATCAGTAAATACTTATTGCAAATATTCTCTTCCATTGCTGACATCTCCTTTGAGCTGAACTGAGTTGTACTCACAAATACATCTCAGACACAGTTACAATTCAGCTGTGTAAATGTAGGTGTTATTCATCAATATTTTATAAAGAATCAATAATATTTTTTTATATGCCACAAAATTGTCCTGTGCAGGGGCAGGGGTTTGACTCAATGATCCTGATGGGTCTTTTCCAATTATGGATATTCTGTGATTCTATGACATCTCACCAGTTTTTACATTTGTTAAAAAAATGAGGACAGAGCCTCGACTCAGTACATTTGAAGCAGGGCTTGTGCTCTTTTACCAGAGTTAACTTAAAGTCAATAGACAAGAAACATTTTGACATAAACTCAATAACATGTGTTTGATTGAATTAATAGAAACATGATTGTATGTTTATGCCTAATCAGGATCACAACAGTGATATTGTGCTAGCAGATACTTTTTAGGTTCCTATTAATGAGAGTGGACCTACCATACAGACAGAAACAGAATTTTACTCATCAATTCTGATTGTTGTAATATGTTCTCCCCTCCTAGTTAAAAATCAGCTCCATAGGGTGGCATTGGTATCTCATTCTTTTAACACATCTGTATCAGTTCTTCTCACCTGCAAATTGTGAAATTCAAGACTAAGATTAAATTGAATAGTATTTGCAGGTATTTTCCACAGAATCATTCCATTTAAATTATTTTAGTAATCCTATTTATAATGTGGCTGAACAAAACCTTGAATCAAAACACACGAGAAGGAATCGTTGCATGTTAATGGAAAGAGGGAAATTTTCCCTGATGGAAATTTCTTCAGGTGGTTTTGTTGTCAAAGGGTTTCTGTCAACTGTGTCTCAGCTGACATCTGTTACAAAAGATTTAGACTTCATTTGTCCTCTGTAGGAACTATCAATTTTCAAGGTAGCTTAAGACTCCAGAAATTCAGTAAAAGCTTTTGAGTAAATTCTGTTTGTGGCCTGATGTAGCTGTAGAAGTTGTTCACTCTACTTTTATATTGCATTTCTCTATATTGTACTGTATTGCATTGCATTGACTATTTTTTTAAATAGTACAAAACAATCACTCTTCACATTGTGTTGAGTAATCCATGATTATACATCTCAGACTGAATCATTTTCTCCTTAACAACTTTAGCTTCCATGTTAGAGGAATTTCCCCTTCTTTTACTTTAATTTTCTTTACTTCCTCTGTAATTGTTTGATACCCAATTTGATACTCACTGAAGCAAAAATGTGCCACAGTTTTGGCAGACTTTTACTACTCCACTTCTCCCTTCATCTATTTCTATATACTTACCTTAATTAGCAGAACTACCCATGTGCATGCACACTTATATGTTGCTCAAGAAAAAATGTAGGTGGAACTCCCAACCTATTTCATAGCAGAATTTCCGTCTGTCATTCGGGCTTTTCCTTTTATTAATTCTGTAACAAACTATACACATGCAAATATGTCTGTAGGTCTTTTGCTTTTTCCTTTAATTGACACCCAGCACCTTCTGTATTCCTGGTATTCTTAAGACATAAGGACAATACTATTTTATTAGAAGATTTTTTAAATTTGCATATAAAAGGTATTCTAAATTTTCTGCCCAAAGAAACATTTCTGTTCATAAAAAACCTCAGTGAAATCCCACTGTGAAATCAGTCTTACCGAAATGAGTTAAAATGTCTGGATAATATGGCCTATATTATAATTTTACAGGAGCTCCCAAGAAAGACAAGGCTTAACTACACACAGGTTTCGAAAGCAGATCGAGGATATTATTATGACTCAGTTGTTCTGGATGGTTTGCTGTTTGTGAGAGAAGCTGAAAGCAATGCTCATTCTCTCAGGATTTTCCCCTTACATTTGTTACCTTCTAGGGAACAGCAGAAAAGAAAAATCTTCAGCTACTTAAACTACATGGAGATCATGTTGTTATTCTATGACGAAACCTATCATTTAAATAAAAGACTCAGTGTTCCACAGCTCTTCGCAAAATGAACTGAAGGAAATGTTAAGAAAACTGGAGGGCTGAGGAATGATTGATTTACTCCTGGTTTACAGTAAATCTAATCTATGGCACGAATGAATAACTGAAAACTTGCTGGTTATGATGTCCAAGCAGCCTGGAATGTGCCAACAGGAAAATAAATTAAAACATTAGTTACATTGTTCAGCTTGATGGCTGTATACTTCTCAAAATGTATGGCTTTGTATCTATTTAATAATTTTGTCTTCTAATTTTCCTCAATATTATACAGAATTTCACTCAATTTTCCAAAGGTGGGTGACATTCTAATGTGAAAATTCAACAAAAGTCTGTGTAATTTTCACCCTCTAGGTACCTATTTTTCTGTGGTGGAAACTTGAGTAACAACCAGACAATTCAAAAATGTATCACAATGACCACAGACCACGAGATTTATTTTCTTTAATCCGTATGATGTTTACAAGCTAAATATTTTTTGCATCTGAGTCTTCTGAGAAATTTTAGATGAAAGATCTTCTGTGAGCATTGTTAATGCATGTAGTAATAATTGAACCCACTAAAAAGCAGAATAGCCACAATTAAATCTATTTAATGATACAGGCAATGCAAAGCTGTACTGTCTGGAATATTTTCTATAATAATACAGTGGTTAAAGAAATAGACCATAATATGAGCTATTTCTAGCTTTATTCTTCCTTCTGAATTGTTTTATGACTGATGTTGGTATTTGCATATTTTATTTGATGGCTTTTAAATTAAAAATATGAAAGAAGTACTCCAGTAAAGACCTGTGTTCTAGGATTCCTTTTCCCTCTCGCTTTCCCTGCATGCAGGGGTTAGTTAGGTCTGAGTTTCAGAGTCAGAGCTTTTCTGGATTGATTTCTTTTTTGTCAGTCCCACGGGTCTTTCTTATTTTTTGGCACAATGATTGAGGTGCAAAGAGAAGGTTAGGAAATGACCCAATTCTATAATATTTTTGCTAGGGCTCTCTGCTTGAAAACTCTTTTACTGTCAAGAAAAGCCATTATCATTCACCCTTATTAAACTTTCAAAATACAAAGATAATCACAAGTATGTTTTAAGGCTGTGTAATATGTTCTCAGTAAGTAGCGAACTCAAGAAAGATGACTATCCACAGAAATGAGAAGTGAGGAATCTCTATTAAGCTCTTACTTTCAGTATGCAGTTCAGCTAATATTTACACTTCTTACCTTGAGGTTAGTGCTACCTGAAGTGTAATTCAATGTGTTATGAAAACAGTATCTCTGCTCTGCACCTAAATTACAAATGAGTAAACAATTTCAGATGTCAAATCTTGAGCAGTATTCCCATTTGAATACTAACCTAAATTCTGGGCATGCAGCATTGTTACACAATGAAAGTAAACTCCCTAGGACCTGATAGAAACTATCTCTTATTTTACACTATAAGAATTCTTTGTATTACTCCTGTACTTAATGAGACATTAATTCCTGATTTCAGTTTATAGAGGACTACTTCCTTTTTTCTGCATCTATGTCAATATTTAAAGACACAGCTTCAGGTGCTGGTGTCAGCACTATTATTTTAAATCAATCTTACACAAAGTGTGTTTCTTGAATTTACGAAGACTGAATGTGTTTAAAAGCCAAAGATTTTTCTTTCCTTCCAAAAGGAGAAGTGATTATAGATGTTACTTCAGCTACCTGATTTACCTTTTCTGATGTCATATTTTTCTGTTTAAATGCAGTTAACACTACCATTCAATATTGAAAACAAAACAAAAAAAGTCTTGGGATTTTCATGGTTACAGCACTGATGATAAACCATGAAGTGAGGAAAGAACATAAAATATCATGATAATGAACTTAAATCTCTGTCCTTTCTTTAACAATGACATTTAAAAATAAGCTCACTCTGACATGATAATTTTTTCTTAGTTAAATGTTGTGGTGATATAAAAGAGTTTTGTAATAAAAATTGAATAATCAAACTTGTAGTAATTCATATGTATCCAAAACTAAAGGGAAGTTGGACATAGATTGTTCTCATTCATTCATTTGGGTATTTTGTTGTGGTTTTGTGCATTTGGGGTTGTTTGTGGTTTTTTTATTACTATTTTATTTATTTGCCTAAGCTAACTGTACATTGTATGGGGTAGCATTTATGTTATCTATATATCTATTTATCTCTCCATGATATATTTTTTAAATGTGTATGACCATGAAATTTCATGCTATCTCTCTTTTGCCAGTTTCAGGTATATATGAGAGTCCTGGTCATAACTTCATAATTACATGATATGGTGTCTCATACGGAATCCTCTTTTTCATATATACTTTCTTTTCATAAACACATTTTGTTGGGTTTTTTCCCCCCACATATATACAATATCCAGAAAAGGATGAGAACACGGTACAAGAGGTTTTTGACTTGAAGAACTAGAGATCCAAATTGTCCTGTAACACTTACTAGCAAGTGAATCTAGATATGTGCTA
This sequence comes from Hippolais icterina, assembly GCA_013400075.1. Taxonomy (NCBI): domain Eukaryota; kingdom Metazoa; phylum Chordata; class Aves; order Passeriformes; family Sylviidae; genus Hippolais; species Hippolais icterina. Next base: position 346,440 of record VWYN01022440.1, read on the forward strand.
CCAGTACATCTACATTGTCATTTTGAATTACATCCTATTTCCCTTCTATTTATTATTCAGATGGCATATTTACTAGGTTTCTTACAGGATCCACTCTAGGGAAAAACAGGTACATCACTTCAGCAGTACAGTTATAAATGAGATGATTTGTGAATCAGTTTTTTTACTACCTTTGGCAAAAGACAAGAAAATTTCAGCACTTTCAGAGCCTTCAGACATATAATTTATTCATCTTTCTGTTGCAGGATTGTTCCCCAACCACACATAGACCTGGCAAGGTTGTTAGATGCAGAAGGATTTAAATAACCTCATCACTGCTGTTTGAAATAAAAAAATAAATGAGTTTTTAGAAAGATAGAAATAATTAAATCAGAAAGGCTAAGATTGGTGTGAATTGAGAATCAATAGAAATTTCTCTTTGTGGAGGCAGCAGGAACATACAGAGGGAAAAGGTCTCAGTGTCTGTGTCAATGGAATCCAGACTAGCAAGTTCTCAGCACCTCTGCACATCTATTTGCATTTTCATAGAACACATGGACAGTATTGGCTCACATATATGTACCAGGATAGAAACTTTGCCAGCTCTGGAAGGGTTAGAAGAAGGCTTGGCTGAAATCCGTATGTGGTCATTAACCCGGAGGACTTGAAGAGATAATCTTCTTCCATTGCCTTCCACGTCATTGCACAGGATCCATTCTCTAGACACAAGCACTGAGGTGGCCAAGTGCTCTGGCCAGACAGCTGGAGCACTCCTGCCCTGTTCCCTGACAACTGGGCTGACCTCTTGGGCATCACATACAGTCTAGTGCTTGCATGGTAAGAGGGAATGGGAGTGAAACAAGTTTTGATTCCATTTTTCTTTTGAATAAAATATTTTTTCTATCATAATGTCTTGCACATGTATTTACTGCACTGTATTTCCTGAAAAGGTATGTAATGAGTATCCACAAAACTACAGAGAGCAAGCTAAAGGTCTGTGAGATGGGGATGGGCATGTAGAGAAGTAAACCTGTAACATAATACTGAACCAGACCTCACCTCATACACTATTCATCTTAAATCAGGCTGGTCTGCATCAATAAACTTTGTAAATGCAAAGCATTTTGCTCCAGGTGCTCAGGAACAAAGTATTACTTCTAGAATGTTTTCCAGGACCTTTATAGAGACCTTTTTTTAAGGACGCAGTAATAATACAATTATCAGGTTAATAGTGTTAGGACAGAAGTATATAAAGCACAGGGACTCAAGTGGTAGCTTACTGGCCCATTTCACAAAAGAAAGGCTTTGGGTTATATATATGTAAATGAATAGAGAGCATTTTTTAGGCAGAGAGCCTGTTCTTGTCACTTCTAATCTGCAATAAAAATTCATCATGTGAGAAATATGCATGAGGATTTGAATGGGCATGCCTCCAGTGTATTATCATAACGCAGGCAGTGGAAACCATCTTTCTTAAGTAAGGGAGGACTATCTGCAAATAGCTGACATACAAAATGTCTCCATAGTGGTGTTTGAACACAGAAGTCCTTTCAGAAAAGTGGAAATGGAGATGAATGGACACCAGTGTGGTATCCGATCAACTACGACTAGTCTGTCACATCTGTAGTCAGTTTCCTTTGGCACTGTAGGCCCCTTCATGCTCCAGGCTGCTTCTAAATTGCTCAAAAAAATTAGTAACAGAAAGAGAAAATTGGAAGACTTTCATACACAACAGTCTTTCCAACTTTATAGCAACTGTGGTTTACTTATTTACAAACTTAGTTTGGAAAAATAGCTCAGAGTTTGGTTTTTTTACTGCTTCAATCAAAATTCATTATTTTTCTTATTTTTCCTGACCAAAAAGCCTCTCACAATTGAGCCTAATAATGTTCGTTATAGAAATCTAGAACTTTTTTTACATTTCTTCATTACCTGAGTCATCTTTGGCACTATTTTCATTAAGAAACCTGGAAGTTCTCAAGGTCTGAGTACACAGCACTGCCTAAACCCAAACCTATCTCAAGAGCAGGACTTGAGTGTACTCTGCTTCTCTGCAGAGAAGAACTGCATATGCTTATGTGTGCATTTTATTATTATTTTCTACCCTTCTATAGATCTCATTGTAATTCTTGGGAGTTTAATTTCTGCAACTCCCACATTCCATAATGCAAAAAGTTATAAATACAGTTTTCTGGATGGGAAATCAATATCCATCTAACCACACAAGGAAATTTTTATCCTCCTTCAGTGGCTTTTTAACAGAGTTTCAATTATCGTCCATAAAAACAAAAAACAAAAACAAAAACAAAACAAAAAAACCCCAATGAAAATCTAATTAAATGAAAGGAAAAAAGGAGAAAATCCGCTGAGGAGCACATAGACAGAACACATGGGAAATTATAAGATCTCTCTGAATATGATGCTGTAATGGGTAAAATAAGGTAATGCATTTCTCAGAAATTTGTCTTCATGAAATGCCATATCAATAGAGAGATTACCAGACCTACTGAAATCTATGAAGAATGAATATCAGTAAACTTAATTTGTATAAAATAAAGAAAAAACATAAATATGCAAAAAACCCACCCCAGTACTAATTGTCATATTAACAATTCTGCTTGGCAGAACAGTTTTCTGAAGACAAAATCTGACAATTAAAGGCAATTACAGACCTTGTAAATCACCTTGAACCACCTCCAACAAGACTTTTCTGCTTCCTTCTGTTATCAGCCTTACATGTCTGAAAATTAATTTCTCCCGGCAAACAAACTAATTTCAATCACTGTAGGGAAACAGAACAACCAGATACAGCAGTAGATCATGAGTGCTGCTTCTGCTACAGTTTAGTCTTAGTTTAACCTCACCTAATTTTGCAAGAGCAAAAGGAGATGAGTTGAAAATTTTTTAAAATAAACATTCCTAGCAAATTTTCCTATCAAATCTTAATTTTTGCACCAATGGACAACTTAAGTTTAAGAGTTAATGTAAGTTAGAAGTGGCAGAAAATTGAATCTGTTTTCTGGTGGAAGTTCTGGTACTTGGAAAATTGACTGGAGTAGGAGGAAGCCAAAAACATAAATCACTGGTGGAACAGAAGTAAGAAATGTACAAAAATATTTTGTTTACAAAAACTTTTTTTACAATATCAAAGTTTTAGGGGGTTTTTTAACTGTTGTATTCTTTGAATTTTTTAATCTTATACTATATAAAATATACATTGCTGATCAATTGAGAAAGTGAAGCATTTTAATCTTAGTGAAGCAAAATACTTCTATTAACTCACATTTAAATTCTGTTGAATTCTGTAACTCACAGAAACCTTTGAAAATGCATGAGAAGTTCTTTCTATGAAAAATATTGGACTAGATCTAAAAGGGATATCTCAAAATGCATGTAGAAAAATAATTTTTGAATAGATTTTTTTAAAAACCAAGTTCAATTGATACACAACTAATCAGAACAGATTTTAAAGCCTAATGCCTCTGGCAAGATGTATTGTCAAAATTTTTGGAGTCAAATTGTCTTTCAAGTAAATCCATTTATTTTTCCAGTATATTAGAAAATGTAAATCAGGTTAAGAAGCAATGTTTTTTATCATTTGCTTTGTAGTGAGCATGGAGAAAGAGCTTACAAACTTGTGAGATCACACAAGACACTTTTCCAGTTGTCTATCTATAGAAAAGAATCTTTTTTTAAAAAAAAACAGGAATTATTTAAATATGATATTTCTCTCATGGACATATTTTTTTCACAGCAAGTTTTATTAAAAATAATAGTTATGAATAAATATCATGAGCAGACATCTATGTCAATCCTGTATGAGGCTTACCTCCCTTGTATGAAACAGATTTGTTTGTCTGAATGGTCTGAAGTCTCAGAATTGGTTTGGGAAGAACTATTTAGTTGTGGAGACAGAGAAAAATTTAGCTGGTAAAGTTAAGCATTAACTTATTTTAAAATTCTGGGTAGTGTGTGATGGCGTATTACACTGAGGCCTTCATATTCACTAAAATGAAAAGCAGACATTCCAGATTTTTCTTCCTTAATTCATAGAACAAAAATAAATTAGAAACTTGGATTTTTTTTCCACTAAGTCATTACTTTAGCAAACTCTGTGAGATTGTGAGAATCCATATAGACTAAGAATTGGGGGAAAAAACTGCACAGATGTATTGCAGAGTTAATTGATTTTGCCCATAAGTGAATTAAAAGACTGAAGTTTCATTTTAGACTATAGTAAGCTGGATGGAAAATTCTATATATTTAATGAAATAGTGTGAATAATGTTCTTAAAGTTTAATATCGTTACTGTCTCAGTTTATTATGTCATAATAAGTTGCAGTCTTCTGTGACTTTAGAATAAGAATGGTAAATTTTAAACCAATAATGTGTTAATCATAACCAAACACTATGATTCTGGTATTTCTCCTAGAGCTCCTTGATTCATAAGTCAAACAAATGTTTTACTTCTGTGTATTTTCCATCGGGATGACAGTTACTCATTTATATCCTCTCTGCTGAAGCTAGAAATACAGTAATCTTCTGTCATTGTGTGAAGACAGTATCTCAATGCACAGAGTGAGCAAAATTATCCTTACTGACAAGGTTAATGTACCAAAATCAGGTACATTCTTGCCTGAGTACTGTCAAATACTCTTGAGCTGCTATAACCTTTTGAGACTCCAGGTGGAATGAAATGGAAAACAATTTAATTAAATGTGCTGGGAATGTAATCTGGGACATTATGTATTTGTTGAAGAAATCTGGTTTGGAGGAATTGTATTACATTGGGAAATTATCCTTACTAGTAAACAGAGTATGTGTTGGCACAGCTGAACACTGTAAGTATAAGGATAATATATAGATATTTAATACAATCACAAATTAAAGATCGGGTACTAAATCTGAATATTTTTAAACAAAGTATATTTATTGGACTTCCATATCATATGGATGCATGTTTCATTAACATATTATAGTTTCATGACATTATAGTGTAGGGGTAGCTATGTGCAGCTAAATGTAGTTATGATTAATTTCAAAAATGTGTTAGTCCAGATTTATTATCAGGTTAGTCTGATAACATACAATTTATTAGGAAAGTTTTGGAGTGGAAACATGCTAGATGCACAAGTTTCCATTTACAATTTCCTAAATCACATGGAGATTAAAAATAATGAAAAGAAGTATCTGTTTTGAGAAAAGATTGGAGTTTTTTCAGTGCATCACCTTTTGTTTTCACAAAATCATGATTAATAAACACCAAAACCAAACCTGTTCTTTTCAACTGGATATTTGAAAATGAGAACAAATAGGTATCATCCATGTTCTGCTATTTTGTATTCAGGCTTTTCAGTCTTGTTAACTCATACAGATGACTCTGGTTTTATTAGCATCACAATAGAAAAATAGACAGCAAAACAGATTATCTGTTATAGGTCGTATTCATTTCATTTCATGAGGTATTAGCTCACTCACTCCATAACTTTTCCAGCTTAACTGTTCCCTGATAGCTCTGAGGCTTAACTAGAAAAGGCAGTCTCTTTTCTAGAAAGGAATTATTTCCTGCCCAGACAGTGCTGGCTGGTTTGGATTCAATGACTCTACAAAAATTCAGAAAATAATAATACAAAAATTGTTTACATGAACTATCCTCTTCTCACTTGTCCCTACTCATCCTGAATTTACTCTGTAAATAGCTGTTAGTCTATTTACAATGAAAACTTTAATGGATGATGTTTGTAGAAACCTTTTTTATAGGTCTCCAGTTAGGGTACTTGACCAGTTTTAAAGCATATGGACTTCATTTGAATCAGGTACCAGCTTTCTCTCTTCTCAGTATTAAAAAATACTGTAGCTCAATACTTTTTTAAATTACACAACTGCAATGCAGTAAAGAGTAATAATAATAATAAAAGAACACACAACCCCAAAAATTAATCAGGAGAAAATGGAGAAGAACACATACAAGAATTAGCTGTTAGTTGTTTTAAAAAAAGTCAGTTTCTTAACAGATATATGCAGGTGGTTGCAGAGTCTTTTGAAATAAATATTTATGTAATGTTTACTCCCAGGGTATGATATGCAAAGCCAAGATGGTTTATCCTACTTCAAGAATTTTTGAAGCTAAGGCATGAAGAAGAATTAAAACTCAGTACTATGGTAGGCAAAATGAGTGACTTAAACAGTAGAAAAGAACAAAAAGATATAACATCTAATTTTTAATTTTGTAAGTGACATTAATTTTACTTTTGTATCATGGAATAATCAAAAAAAAAATAATCCAACCACTTCTATGTTTCTCACTTTCCCCTGACCACACATAATATTTCCTTAACAATTTTTGATTTTTCTTTCACACTGTAGATAGAAGATTCAAAAAATGTTTATTGACTTGTTCACTATAAAGGGAGAAGCAAAATAAAAGCCCATGAATTATGCAGTATGTGAGATTCACTTTGAAGGTGAATGGACTTACATAGAGAAAACTTACATAAACCATTGCTATATCTCAGTCATAATAATATTTACTTTTCAAAGCTCAATTAAATGGCTTTTACAGAGATTTGACTAGGCAATCATAATTAATTTCCTACAAGGTTCTGGCCTCAAAATGAAAAGTGTCTTATTTTGTTGGACAATGTTGGAGGTAGCAGATTTAAATATATTCTTTAGATATTTATTCTTAATAAACTTGTTTTGAGAGAAAACATAATATAATTTCAGATTATACATTTTTATCCATATAGAATGGATGCCAATTATCTTAACCATCAAGTTCTTCCTTCTAATCTGTAATATAAACCTAATTGTGGATAGTTTTTTCTTAATTGTTTTTTAATTTCTACATTGGCAGTTAGAAACACAATCTAGAAATTGTCTAAGCCATGTCTGAGATTTGGAAGTTTTTAGATCTCAAGTCCTATTTAAGGATCCTTCTTGAAGAAAATTAGGTCACTATGTGCCTAGGTCTTTAAATATAAAATAAAGAGAAAAGGTTTTCTTCATTTTAGAATTCATAAGTGCAAATCAAATGTTGTTCCAGAGTAGTCTTTTCTCTGGGGAAAGGATAAACCACAGAGTAGTTCCAGATTAACCTGGGTGGCCTCTTGACTGTATTACAATGAAAAGCTGCAGAGAAAAAAATGTTCATTTGTTGCTTTCTCCCAGAAAATAACCCTTAAGTGAGCTGAAATTAAAGAAGGGAAATGTATCTTGGAAGAAAATTCACATGCTTGATACTGAGTAGCATGAGCTTCAGTGGGTATTAGTTTAAACATTAATCAAAATTTGTTGGTTTAGATCAGATTTATACCTAAACACTATAGAAACAATCTATCCCTGAATATTGTTACTTTTTTATCTTAAAGAAACTGTGGAATAACAACTATTCTATTTCCTGATTTTTATTACACCACATACTGAGAAATATATTGTAAAGCAATCAATTTTCAATTTTGTCAAAAAGTTGACTTTTATTACATTCAAATTTCTATGTATTTGTTCTCTCTAGTCACATTTTCATTGTCCATTCTCTATCACTCTTTTATTTAAAATAATTCAAAGCTCTCTGGTTTTTTCTTTGACACAGAATGTTATACTAAAAATGAAATGAAAATAAAAAGAAAGACTTCAGTAATATTGAGGTATACAACGGTCACACTATAAAAATGCCTTCCCAAAACAGCAAGAGTTGGTGTTAAAGTAACAAAACATTAATAGAAGCAAGATAAAAAGGGTGACCTGTATCTGCAAAAGGAAATGGACATAATGAGTATGTAAACTGATATGTAATATATTATCAAACCCAAATCTTTTTCACATAGTGGCTAAGCACCATCTGCCTCAGATACTCATTCTCCAGAATATTCTGGGTTAATTTCTATTTTTTCTCTTATATATCAATCCAGAATAGGATATAAGTCTAGCCAGTTTTGTAGGCAGCAATACAAAAGTCATTGCAAGAATAGGAAAATAGATAAAATAGAGACTCAACACAATTTTTTTTTTTTCTCTCACCTTGAAAGGTGAGAGTTCTAATCCTTTTTTCCTGTTAATTTATGCATTTTGCACTATGCAATTGCTGTATTGAAAATTAGATTAAAAATTGCATAGCTAGGAGTCCTCTACTGTAAAGAACAGATGGAGATTGGGGTTCCGGGACTACCCTTCTCCATGTTAATTATTACTTTGTATTAAGACTTTCTGGATATCTCTGGATATAGCAGGAGTCTAATTTTTAGGCACTGTAATTCCTCAGTTAGTTACTTAAGCCAATCTAAATCTACATCTCTACTCTCTCTCTTTTTTTTTTATATACACCAATCAGTGCAGATTGCATTTCTACTACATTAATTTGAACATTCTTATTATGCTTATCTTATAAAAATTGCTAGTATAAAATTACCTTTCATTATGTTTGGATTTGGTTTATGTTGTTGGCTCTGATCACTAACCTAATAAACAGTGTGCTGTTGAACCACGAGTTTCATTATTGCATTAAACCACTTGGCCACCATTATAAAATATTTCTACTTAAAGCAGCAGCCACCAGAAAACAAAAAGAAGTTTACCTAAAAAAACGTAAGTCATGCTGGTGAAGCTCGAATCCTCAATCATTCCAGTTGCTCTGAGCTAAACCTTTTTCCTACCTGAGGAGCCAGGAGGTAAGAGCTGTGCGATACCAATCAGTGTATTCAGGCAAAGATGTCAACATTTTACTAGCAATGTCCTCATGTAAATTTACAAACAATTACAAAAACAATTATAAAACCATTACCAAACTAATGATGTGGACGATACTCTTCAGAGATACAGAAATGAAACATAGCAAGGAGGAATCTGAGAGGAGGGGCTCTGTATAGTTATCTAAGTAGACTACTTATGAAATGTTAAAAAAAAAAAAACAAAGAAGAAGAAAAAGCCCCCACCAAAATCAAAACACACACACACACACAAATTCCAAAACTTTAAAACAAGCAAAAAAGCCTCTGCCAGTTATGTAGGGTATAGCTTAACTGAAGCTGAATCCATTGATTTGAACTTGGGTTTGTCCATGCAGACTGGGCCTACATCCAGTAGAAAGTCAGGAAACAATTCTATATGAAAAATCCGTGAAAATTTTTAACCCAGAATAAAACCCAATTTGAAAACAAAGATTTATTCCTGACCACAGATACCTTGTTTTAATATTATTGAAAGCATTTAGAGAAATTTTTGCTACTGAAATTAGAGGATGTCCATTTGCAAAATATTTTCAGATCTCAGATGACGATGCCTCTCAGTCGGGTTCAATTGAAAATTTGTAGGCAACAATAACTTCAAGAAAAGCCTTTAGAGACAGAGATCCTGAAGACAGAAAATTTAGGAAACCAGGAATATCAATGCTTCAAAAAAAAGTGGAACTATTTAGCTCTACAAACTCTTCAACCATCAATATACTGAAATATTTGCTACATATGAGAATTGTGCTACTGGACTTGATTTTGTATAATTCTGCCCTTTGAATGACAAACTCATGTTGATATTGAAATATTTATATTAAGGGAACTAAAAGCATGTCAATAATCCCTAAGGAAAAAAACTCCAAAGTTATCCAAAACCAAAAACCTGTACTGAATGTAAATCTTTTCTTGCTGATTGATTTTTGATGCGGTGACCAAAATACTAGTGTTACTCATTATTCCTTTAAGTAAACTTAATTCAAAACCTCCTAATGGAGTGGCATGCAGCAGAAAATGAGTCTTGGTTCTGGAGTTTTATCTCTGTTTTTTACTAACTGACAGAGATACGGTTGTTTGCTAAAGACAAAATCATCAAGCACAACCCTTTTAAACCTAAAAAACCTGTGTAAGGTTACTTAGCCAAACTGCTTCAAGTTGGAGCAGTGACACATTAAAGAATGTGGTGCACTTTGCTTGGAATACAGCTCTTGAAAAATTGGGCAATGGATATGGTTGGCTGTGGGTTTTCTTCAAACCTTTCATGGGACAAAAAGGCAACAGCTGTGAATGTAAAAGACAATGAAAGGAATACAAGGCTATTTTGACAAAATATTGGTATGATACAGAGAAGAAGAAAACGTTTCTTAGCAAATTTTTCATGTATAGTGACCGTCTACCACATCATGATCAAATGCCTGATTTTTCAAGGCAAACGTAATGCATGTAAACCAGGATATTTCCTAGATTTCTCTGAAAATTATGTATCAGTGAAAGAAAGGCTGAATTGTATACTGAAAATACACTAAAATTTGGCACCTTCCATTAAGTTAGAAACTGTAATGATAACAAGGCTAAAAAGAGAGAAAAAAATGAACATAAAAAAAACTTGTCTACTTGATTCTTTTTTGTAGAATTCAGTAGACTGGCACATGGTGATGGATTTCCTCACTGAAGGTCTCACTGCAGTCCTGGACAGAAGGCTATCAAAGTGACTGAAAAGAGGAAAAAAGGTGGTATATTAAAACAATCTTTCCCTTGCAATGTGATGGATCTCTCATAAATGTACTAACATTAAAATATTCTTTCACGTCTTTGTGGCACACTGTTGACTCCAGCATCTTCCTCCATCAATCTCTGTATACACAAAAAAGAATATTTAAAAATATAACAACAAGCTAAGGATTGCAAGATTTTTATTTTACCCCAGCTTCAGTGTTAGTATTTAATTATTTTAAAATAATATTCCAGAAGTATGAAAAAATTATTGTATTTTTATATCTTGACTATAAAATTATATTTACTTGTTTACATTCTCAAGGCAAAATCTTCCATTGTACACAGCATTAAAGACTATATAAAATAGTTTAAATCTTTTTTCTTTTTTTTTCTTTTTTTTTTTTTTAGCAGGAAGAAAAAATATACTCATTAACACACTGCAAGAAGCAGTGTTCTTGGAAATTATTTACCCTGCTTAGTATGAGATGTCTCCCATTTCATCTCTCTGACTTAGATGTTGTAACCTTTAACTGGTTTTACTGTGCTGGATTGCTGTGCTCCAGCAGAGTTAGC
>VWYN01022440.1:357795-428969 GCA_013400075.1 Hippolais icterina
TAGACTATACTGGAGGCATTAAGAAAACAAACTTGTACATTCCAAACATTTTGGATATGGGAGACTTTCAGCTCTTATGGAGAGCTCATCATTTTTCCCCACATTTAATTTATGTTTCTCAACCTTCATTGTTTGAAATGTAATTTTATCTATTCATATAAATTAAAAATCTCAAAGATCTCAAAAAAACAATCAAAAGCAAACTTGGTTTTCAAAATATTAGTTGTGGGTGAGGTGGGTGTATGAAGGTGCTAATAGTGTGGAAACATCTTACATTTCTTTGGGTTTTCAACATTCCATGTGGCTCTTATCATACACAACTCACTGAAACACTGGATATGTAAAGAAAATTTTTAATGTATTTACAACTTTGTCCTTCAGGTTTTTTTTCCCAAAGAATCATGGTAATGATACTGGTTTCCACAGCAACCAGTAGGATTTCCCACCTCTTCCTTTCCCTCTACCCTCCTGCCTGGCAGCACTCCCTGTAGGATTGACATATTTTTGTGTAAAAATAAACAACTGTAATTTTGTGTAATACTATCTAAACAATAATGCTGTGGTATTTGGATGAAATATGTATTTTTACTGCCAAATGATGGGCTTAACTCCAGGATTTATGCTCCTTGTGTTTTTTTCTTCTCACCCTCTTTTTCTTTTTTTTTTTTTAGCAGATGATTTGGGGAAGTGTATGTAAACCAATCAAAAACCAAGCAAGGCACTGGGAAATGCAATTTCTTCCTGTCACAAATGAGCCTGAAAAATCTTTAAAGACTAATGGTCAAGCTTGCAAAATAAGCCCAAGAGTTTTTGTGAATGATAGATATGTTTCATTCCTGAATCAATCACAAAATCATTCTGATTTCTCTGACTACGCTTGTTACAGATCAGTATTCCCAAAATAGCTTTAATCAGTTATTTTCAGCCTAAGGGTTGTCAGCAAATTACTTGTTATGACTGTTTCTCATTCATTATTCATCCAGTGTAACTGGTCATATGAATAGCACGATACCACCGCTGTCAACAGATGTCCAGAACTCACTCAACAAGATGATAATAAATAACAAGCTTTTAAAATAATTTTTAACATTCATAATTTTTTTTTATAAAATAAATAAAACTTATGCAGTTTGTGAAGTTTTTAAATATATTAGGACACACCTCATGTATTTTATAATTTTAATGTGAAAAATTTTATGTAGTGAACAAGACATGCTTTGTAAGTTAATAGACTAAAATGAATATAAGTAAAAATGGAAATTGAGTCTTTATAGGTACTTAGTTGCCTTTTGCTATGAAAAAAAACTCCTAAATCCATCCTTGTAACTCTATTTTCATCAATATATTTTGTCCAGGTAAAACTTGTGTGTTAATAAAATCAAGCTAATAAGAATTCACATTCTTACATAAAAAACCCATCATAAATCAATCCTTTAAAGAAAAGACATCTAAAATTTGATGTAACAAAATGTGAATTGCTTAATAGTTCTGTTTGCATGGCTACCTGTACAACAGCATTCATAACAAACAATATTTGTTTCTACTGTTAGTATAAAGCATTCAGCAGTAATTAATCATTTAGCAATTATTGAAACTGAAAAAAACCCCAGCTTTTATAAACACCAATTTACAAAAAAATCTGACCTCAAACCCCAAATATGTATAGCCATTGATTTATTTTTCTTCTTCCAAAATTCTGGGTAAAATATACTGTTATACTGATTTTTTTTTTGCAACTATAAACATAAATATAAGTAAGATAGATGGGAAGACCTTACATAAATACATATTCACAGAAAATTAATCTTCAGGACAAAAAGAATAGTTATTATATGGCTGCTAATTAGATGAATTCCAACAGTAATCAACACTGATGAAAAGCAATTCTACACTGCTTTGTGTATTTCTGTTACCTCTGACATCATCACAAATCCTTTAAACTTTTTGTCATACAAAAACTTTTAGTACCCTAAAATCAGGTAGACTTTATATTTGTACTCAACAAAATTGAATTTGTATTTGCTTCTCTCTAAGTCTGCTATTTTCACACATTTTAAGAATTCTTTGCATTAACACATTTTCAGATTTCCACATTTTACACTGCAAAACTAAAAAGTTCTTTATGAAGCGCTCTATTTTATTTGTAGCAGTAAATTTTGACTGGTGATAGTGAAAGGGTTTTTTTGTCAGACATAGAATCATTTGACTAATGGGTTCCTAGCTTATTGCATGTGTAGCGTTATGCTCAGTTAAAGATGATGTGATTGAGTGTCTATAACAGTAATTTGGTTTTGCTCTTCTGATCGCTCCACATGGCAACAAGAGAGACCCCCATTCCTTGGAGTCTCTCATTCCTTTGAGAGTGTTCAGGCTGGGGAATTTTCTCAATGAAGGGGAAAGGAAGATGAAAGAGACAGCAAGATTGCAAATTTTCAATATCTTGTGGAATGCAGAGTGCCTGTATGCAGCAGGGAGAAACCTAAATGTGAGCCAAGTCTCGGAGATCATGAAAAGAAAGCTTCTTTCTTAGGAGAAAAGACAGGACTACGTGGAGTTTTTCAACCTAGGAAGATACTAAAACCTTTTGGATTAGAAAGCAAGATGAGAGGAGTGGCTCTGCATACATAGGGAATTGTTAGCGTCTGACAGATTCAGTTTTATTTTCACACAGAAAATTTGACTTGCTCTGTTTAAAGAACAGCTTTCCCTAGTTTATTATTTTGTGCTCTAAAAAGAGTAGCAGCTGATTGGTGTTTTGAGGAGTACTTGCTTTAAGGAAAAAGGGAACAAAATTCCCCTTTAATGTATGGCAATTCCTTCACAGCATCCCACAGTAAAAAACAGCCAGCAGCCTAGACTGTCAATATTTTCCATTCCTGTGCTTGTCTAGATCCTAGGCTATCTGGAAAGTGAACAGGGAGCCTGCTCCTTCATCACTAGACATAACTGGTTATTAGCAAATGTGCAGGAAATGCTGAGTGTTTGTGAAAGAATATTACATCCTTCAAGCTCTGATCCTACAGGTGTGACACATCAGGGTTTTTCAAATCTCCAACATTTTTATTAAATATTTTAGTCTTATTTAAGCTTTACACCTCTTTAAAGCAACATTGCTTTTCAGATCAGTTTATGGCTTTAGTCCAAGAAAGCTTTCTTCAGATGGAAAAGAAAATTTGTGGTAACATTAACTACAGACTCTTGAACCTGCTTAATATGAGTATTAGGTTTCGGCACCACACAATAACTATATACAGGTATATCAATCTGACATTCTAATTCATTATGAAGACAAAATAACGGTTCACTCTTTCCAAATGAGCTGTGCTATAACTAGTAGTCATGAATGAGTTGAAGTACTTGTAGTTTATTGCTTGAGTATCAGGAAAAAGAGGTAATTTCCTTCCTTTACTGTAATAACACCTTGTATGAGCCACTAAACACCCTGGGCCTAGGTGTGTAACATAAGTAGCTTTTCTTCAGATGATTTGTCCAAACAAATTAACACTCTGTAGTCACTGTATTTGAAAGATCAGACCCACAGAAAACAGCTGTGAATTCTGCCTTCTAATTGAAAACTTTGGCGTGTTTGGTCTTATTATTTAACTAAATCAGATGCACAGAAAATGTACGCGCCTTAAAAAGATTAATAATCAAATAATTATCTTTTCCCAGTATAAGCCAGGATAGTTTAAAATATCATGCTATAATTTCTTTTCCTAAGATAAGTATCTTTTCAAATAAGCAAGGAAACAAAGAAAACCAGAATAAATTAAGCCCATGTAAACAGCAAAAGAATAACAGTGTGTGCATGAGAAGACCTAGTGCCAAAGTTCTGAAAACAACTTTAATATGCAGTAATATATTTTGAGATTTCTTCAAATGCCTTAAAAGTTGATATAAATATCTAACAGCATTGTAAAAGATGCATGTAAGGATCTGTTGACTGTAAATTACAAAATACTGTTAATATTTGTCATTCAAGCTACTCTGCAAAGAGTGAAATAGATCTAAAATACCACGTTAATTTGGAAGAATCTATTTTTCAACAATTCCCACTCAATTTATGTGCAGCATTTCCTCAGAATTCAAAAATGATATTTTGTTTGTTTGTTTCTCATATTAATTGGATTAAAACAACTTCATTTTTTTTCTCTTCCAAATTATTACTGATTTCTTTCATTTCACCTCATTTAAAAAAAAAAAAAAAAGTGAATCAAGAGCTATACCACTTGATGGATCAGCCAGCAGGGCCTGCTTTTAGACAAGTAGATGGTGTCTGGCCTCTAGAGATAGATTGTTCCACCTGCACAAATATGCCTCAATTTCTGTTGCACCCAAATACTTCCCAGTATACCTGCAGACAAAAATGCCATACAGATCTTCTTACAGGGATTGAATCAAGAATATGATAACTTAACTATTAATAGTATTTTTAGTCTCCTGGTATGTAAAATATGGATTTTGGGGTTTTGTCTTCAGTATAATTCTAATCCTGATGATGACTTCTAGGGCTTTATATTATTAATTAAGTAATTTTAGTAGTTTAAGTGCTTCAATGCAGTGGCACAGCAGCACTGCTCTGTTTTAGAAATGAAGCATGTGTAGAAAAACTTGGATTCTCTCAAAATCTACTTTAGAAGGTCTTAAATGTCTTTAGAATGTCTTTATTTCTTCCCTTCAAGAACAAATTTGGTATGCTGTGCTTAGTTTTCATCTCCAGAAAAAGGGACAGAGAGATGGTCAGAAGCCTAGGGAAACAATCTTCCTGCAAGAAGAGATTTAGGCACTCAGGTCCTTTTATATGAATGAAAAAGAAGCTGAAGGGTGACCTAAAAATGGCCTACAAATAATTGAAGAGTGGTAACCAAAAGAACAGAGTCAAACTCATAATACAAATGATATAACAAGATGGAATAGACAGAAGTTGTGATTTTGGAGGTCCAGATTAGATATTCATAAAAGTATTTTTTTTTTCCTAAGTATTGCAACAAGCTTTGGAATCTCCATTTGTGAATATTTTCAAGATTCATTAAAAAATCATAACTTCCTTAATCTGGTGCTGATTGCAATCCCACAGTTAGTGGGAGACTGCACTACTTTACTTCCCAAGATTCCTTCCAACCAGTAATTCTACAACTGTATGGTAAGTTCAGTGGTAATAATGGCATTCCCAAAGATAATAACCCTCTTCAGAGATAAAAGTTCTATTATATGTTTTCAAAACCGGTAATACTTTACTGCCATTGTGACTGAGGAAACTGGAGAAAGTCCATGCCTTTGCTTTTAGTTCTTTCCTGATTTTTAGATATGGACTTCTTTTTTTAAGCATGTATACTTCTACTAAGCTTTTGTCACTGGAAACTCACTGTTTGCTATTGAATAAACAAATGTTAATTAGGATCCTCATTTACTTTAGTTACAAGTTTGTCTCATTGGAAGTACATAATTAAGAAGTGCTAATTGTTTTATTCTTCTTTGAAAGTTAGTTAAACATTATTACTGATACTATGTTATGAGATAAATAACTTCAAATTTGAGCATCCTGTCTTAAGGAAAAAAAAAATTACTCGCATTTAGTAAACTTTGGGGACCTGATCATAATTTTTAAATCCCTGCCTTTGAAAAAATCAGCTCTGAAGCTTTTTTGGATTAATTTTTTATTGTCTTTGACCTATACTTTAAGAGGAAATATTAATCTAGAATGATAATAAATACTTTTTGAAAATAGGAAGATATTTGATTTTAATTTCTTTTATAATATCAAAATTGTTCTCTACCTATGTTGGAATAGCACTTTATTCCAGGATCTAGACTGTATAAGGGAAATAAAATAAATCCCACTGTACGTGAAAATTGACTCCTGCACATGAGAGGGAAAGGCTCAAATATTGAAACTAAAATAAGGTGAGTGTTAAGTTTCTTTTACCCTATCATCTTAATATATTTGCATCTAGTCTTACTGCTTATGCAAACAATCTTTATCCATTCATGCCTCTAATTCTCTGCCTCCTAATAGATATAACAATTTTCTTCTTTTATAAAGTTTCCTGTGTAGAATTTTCACTTACCTTGTCTTTCTTTCCTAACACATGCTTTCTTCTGATCAAAACAATTTTTGTTTATTTGTTGCTTTGTTTTGCTTGCAAGGAAAAAAACCTCATCTGGTTAGAGGAACTGCAAGTCAGCAATTACTTAGTGCTATGACATGAATAAAGTGTTTGAGGGCAAGAGAATAATCCACCCTGACTTTAAATGAATTAAAAAAAATAGAAAAAAGGAAAAAGACCCAAATATTAATGAGCTTTATAAATTATTTACTTTGAATCTGAAGAATGATCTTTTCTTAAAAACATTGAATTTATAATATTCCAAATCATGTTTAATTACCTACTATACATGTGATTCTACCACCTTTAGATTCAAGGGTTTTAAAAAACCCAACATGAAAAGTATTCATATACCTTCAGTTTGCATCTGAGAATTGTGGTTAACCTGTATATGTCTGTATGTATTTGTAGATGAGGCTATTCCATGCTTTGGTAGCTAACCTGCTGCACTGGAACTACAATGGTTCATTAAGAAAACAAATAAGCTGTATTTCTGGGAAGTTACAATGTACCATAAATTGCATTGGGTACCTGGACAGTGAAAAAAGATGTAGATGGCTACATTAGAAGCAAACACACCACTGGACTAAATCACTTGAAATCCACTGCTTTGCTCCTGTCTCTCCATCCTTTTCCAAGGAATTAATCAGCATTATTTCATCACATATCATGCTATTACTGAAGAGGAAGAATATATAATGATGCAGGGTTGTATATGTTTTATATTTCACAATACATAAAGGGATGTAGAGAAAAATAACTTTCACAAGAATGTGTAATTTATCACAATAAGACAATTATTTTAAAAAATCAATTTTTGTAACAAACTGATAATAAAGTGGAGGTAACCAGTGATGAAAAATATTCAAAGGGTAGTAATATCATCTAGAAAAATATGCAAGTCTTTTAAAAGAAAGACAAATAACTGTAGAAGTCTTAAAAATCATCAGTGAGTTCAGTGAGCACTTTCTGAAAGCAAAGAGATGCAGAGTTTTAAAGAGAAGAAATCATAAAATCTGATTCACTCTTGCTCCAGTGCCAGTACAGCTACATTTATTTTGTTAAAATAAAATTGCTGTAAGCCTTCTTATGAAGTTGTGTTCTCACAGATGCATGAAAGACTCAAAGAGCTCAGTCTACTTACTAAAGGAAATGTTAGGAAGAAATTCAATTTCAAAGAATTTCAGTATCTTCAAGGGGAAATTATTTTTGATAATAAAAGGCTCCTTAATCTAGAAGACAGTAGGCTAATTAAATGCAGTGGCTGGAAGTGGTTTAAAAATAAAATTAAACTGAATTTTAGGTACATGTTTAAACCACCTTGGATTATCAGCCAGTGTAGCAATTCAGTGAAAAGGTGGAGAATTTTCATTAAATCTAGACCAGAAATCTTTATCACAGTTGCATTCTCAATGAACCAAAGCTTTTAAGAACAGATGCAAGAATCAGAATAACCAATATTAGATTGCCTGGGAGCATATGTTATGTCCAGATGGGACAAATAAAAGTGTAGTCTTTACCTCTTCTTCAGACTGTGCTGCAGCACACATGCAGTGATGTGTTGGTTAGATGGTTATGAAAGATTTCTACATTGGTTGCCCTTCAGTTTCATAGATCAACTAACACTTTGTGCAAAAACTTTTGTCAAATCACTACGAGTATCAGTTGCATTTTAGCAATTCCTAGGCACCCACTCAGTTCTACCTTTCTTGTAATCCAAAATAAAATTTTTACTTCTTTAATAGCCTGATACCAGTGTAATTGTTTCAAAAGCCACAACTATATCAGAATCTGGTTTGTTTTTTAGATAAATGGTCCAATCATTTTAAGCTCATCAATTCATCTCTGTTAAGATTTACATAAGACCCATATATTTTTTGGAAAACTATTACACATCCAGTAAGTCTATCTACTACTCTGCAGCTTCCTTTGTCACAATCATCTTGGATTTTTAAGTGGTTTTTTGTAGCCTTCTGTAAACTGTAAGGATCCTGACTTGCACACCAAAATGCTATTTGGCTTCTGTTCAGATTAGCAATTCAGCTTATATCAGCTTCAGAAAAGAGATTTATATCCAAAGTTTCTCACCTCCCCAAGAGTATAATGAACTTCTTTTTAAAAAAAAGTAATGGTATAAACATGTCTGCTGACATACTGTTATTACACACAGGTAAAAAATAGAACACTGGGAAACCAAATTAACTCTATACAGAGACATATTTTCACGGGGTATGGTGACAGTTGTTTAACAATCATCTCCAGGCTTCCCCCCTTCTTTTCCGTTTCACACTGCTCTCAATTCTGTGACCATTTTCTGTTCTTCAGTACTGCAGGCACAGATGCAAACAAGTGACATCTTATTTTGTCCCCCCCCCAGTTAGTCAGCTGGAGGTTTTTGAAACATTATGTAAGGTTGGTCATTGACCTAGGGATAGCATATACAGCACCAGCCTGCATCCCATAATGGTCTTTACAGGTAATTGTAACATACTCAAAGCCACGGGCAAGGGGAGATCTTCCACACCACCCACTGTCTCTTTGTGACACCTCAAAGTCCAGTTTGCAGTTCATTAACCCGTTGGCCATTTCTCCAGATTCACATGGTGTTTTCAGGCTCTTGGGGTCTTTTCTTGTTGATCACGTTTCTACCTCACGTTCCTCTGAGATAGAAAATTCATACTGATTTGCAGCTTTTGCAGACAGTGGTACCCATGCCTTGCAACACCACACAGAGCCCCATTAGTACTGCATAACAATTGGACACTGGGGCCTCTCACTCCAGCTCACAGGATTTGTCTCTTCCTAGCATGTAACAATGGTTGTATCAGAGGACACTTTTTAGAGGGTGCCAAAGGAATTAGTTGGCCATTCAGAGGATAGCCTAAAAAATACATGTCATGAGAGTGTTAAAAATGGCCATCAGCCAATCACAAAGCAAAATGAAAACACATGAGGATTGATGCTCTCATAAGTGATAGCCTCCCTGCACATAGTGAGAAGACACTTTTCTGTTATGCTTTTGAGGAGGGATGGCTCAGCAGTAACAGAGCATTGTGAAAACATACCGGACTTGACATGGTCAAAAAAGGCCCTGTCATAAAATGGTGTCTGAAATCTTTAATAAAAGTTGTCCTTACTTTATTACCAAGGATAAGCTCAAAGAAAGTACACTATGTCCTATTATATAGTTTGCTATTTCTTGTTATGATGAGCATGTTCTTGTCCCGATCCTATACATGCATGGTTCCATAAGTACAGCACAATCGGTGTTACAAACTTTGCCTAAAATTGGAGAGGATCAGCCCTGACAGAGACTTACAGCATATAAAAGTGGACTGTATTTATGGAAATATCTGTCTAACACCACTATATTTGATAAGGAATACATGAAACAGAATAAATCTAAATATTAAAGAACAATTAGTGCAGAATTTTCTCTGGACAACTGCAATGTTTATTACTCCTTTACATATAACTGAGGTTATATGTATGTTCTGGAAAGCCCTTCATCTGCAGTACTTGGAGGAACATATAAAGACATGAAAGACTTTTTATAGTGAGCTTATTCCACAGGAGTCATGGAAAACATATTCTTTCCATGACCTTTTCTTTTAAAAAAAGTTTAGCTGCTACTTTTTTTCCTTCTCTTTTATTTGGGTTTTTTTTGCTTTTTGTTTTTTGGGGTTTGGTTTTTTTTTTGGTGTTGTTATTTTTTATTACATGGTATTCCAGCAATGGAAAGAATATTTTTATCCTGAGTTGGAGGCTGTTATAAATACTCTGCTGTCCTTATGACCATTGCAGCCAAAGAATTGGCAAGATGCTTGCATTTTCTATAAGTCTCTCCTGCAAACAGGGCAGTACACCACTGGTACTAAAAATCCCGGGTGCGTCAATGAGCTGAGTAATTTGTCACTCCCATGAGTCACTGACAAGCCCAGTTATTATCAGGGCCTCTTTGGTTTGTTGGTATCTATGGAGCCAAGAGTGGATGGGGAAGATATATTTGACTATTCAAGGCTAAGAAAGAGGGATTATTCCTCCAAGACTGAGATTTACCAAATTCCCTTGTTAAGATCTTGTTTGCCTTCAGGATCCTGCACAGAGTCTGTGAGAGCAAGTAGAAAGAGAAAGCAGAAGACTGAGAGTGGAAGCTTCCACAGAGTCATGGGCATTAGAGACCACTGTCCTCTGAAGTTTATTTACTTGGCCACTACTCAGCAAGTCAAATTTCTGTCCTTTCTAGTTCAGAAAAATGTTAAGTGGGGAAGGGCAGGGCTGTCACAAAGAGAGATATTCACCTCAGTGGGGTGGATATTGGCTGTTTGGAGCCAGCTGAAGCTGTTTGGAGCTGGTTCCTCCATTGTGCTGCTCATGGGGAGCTGCCAGAGGCTGCCAATCAGCTGGAAGTGAGGACCTGACAAACCCAGAGTACCACAAACAATCCTTTGTGTCATAGGGTGAGGAGACACTTTGTGAGTCTCATTGGGGACCCCAGAAGGAACCTCCAGTGCAAGAGACAAACAGATCCACAGAGCTCCAAGATGGGTCCTGGGCCCAAGGGGGCTGCACCCACCATGAACATTCCACTCCTCCTGGCAAGGAGTGCAAAGCTTCAACCCTCACTGTGACAGCCACCACCCTGTGCTGATGTGGCAGAGCTCAGAAACACAGGCAGATAAGGGTAACACCAGGGAAGAGGTGTTGGTGTTAGCCACTTTTCTTGGGTAACTTTTTCAAGGGTATTATAATTGACAATTTTCTGTACTAATCTAAAAATTTAATTAGGCAAAAGTAAATTTCTGGATCCACAACTTTAGTTGGCTCCCTTTGCCCATAATAAGATTTTGACTTTAAAAGCCCATGAACTGGGAGAGATCCAAAGTATGAAAAATTCAATGGTAAGCTAATTATGCAAAATTCCTGATTTTGGTCAACCTTAGGCTGTTCAAATAGGAAGGTATCTATTTGAAACTTCTGAAATATTAGCTCATAAATTTATGCCTTTTTATGCTTGACTCTGCTCTCTGCTCCAGCTCACTGCACAAGCTTTCAACACAAACTCTAATCTCTATGACAAGTATATTTGAACCCTTAACTAAACTAGTGGTAATTGGGTTCAGGCTCCAAAGGAAGTAAAAACCTGAGCCATGGCTAGGTCAAGAACTTTTCTAGTTCCAATGTGCTTTCTGAAAACCCACAAATGAGCAGAGTGACACAGTGAGCACTGATGCACATGAACTTGGAACCCTGATCATGTGAATAACTCATTAATAATGGGTGGATCTTCTAAGACTCAGTTTTCAAGGCACAAAGAAGGGTACATAGAGTCTCATCTATATCTTTCCCATTTGACTATAAGACAACCACTTTATTTCATAAGTGACTCAGTGATTCTATGACTGCCTCAGTGAGCTCTCTTTGACCCCTCTTGCAGACTGCATGCCTCTCAAGGTCACTGCTCAAGGCAGAGAGATCTCTTACTGACAGTAGATCTTTGGTAAGCGACCAATATCATGCATTACCTTCTAGTGGGGTAACTTTGATTTGTGCCTTGGTAATGGATTTGTGTTTTTGTCAAGTTAATTTGTCTTGATAGTTTTCATGCATTGTTTAAATGATTGTTGCTGTAAAATAACAGCGTGAACTCTGACACAAAACTTTGTTAAGTGGGGCTTTTACATCATATTAAAATACTTTCACTAATACCTTTTCAGCAATGAGAATCACCCATTCACAACAGCCTATTGATAGGACCAAAGTTCCACAATCACTATGTGTAACCCTTCATGATACTGAATGGCCTTACTTACCTTGCTCTATCCATGATTATTTATGTGTTGTTGAATTTTCTCTCCCAACACTTATACTTGCCATGGCAAAGACTTCATTTTTTTGGACATACATACAAAATTATTAGTTCCATATTTGCTAGAGAGAAAATCTCTTTTTAACTGTTATTCCAAGAACATAGTTATTAGCTCCTTTTGCTTGCACAGGATTGTTTTTGCTGTTCTTTCTGACCAGTCATCACTGGCTGAAGGACTGAAAAAAGGGTCTCTTCATAATGTAACTCATGCTTGTAAATTTGGAATGTAGCAGAATTACAGACAGTCCTCAATTGCATACTGAGTTACTGATCTTTACCACTACAGGTCATTAAAATCACCTTTCACCTGATCTCTCCTCTCTTCACCAATGAGTCCCAAAGCTGCCACTGTACCCTGTGCTGTGAAAGTAGTTGCAGAATTGTTACTTGTAAAGGGCCAATGGAAAATAGAGAAGTATCTAGAGACAGCTGTTCCACTGCACTGAGAAGCAGCTCAATTTTATACACTCTTAGGTGTGAAGGCAAGGTGGTTTGACATGTGATAAGTTCTCTGGTTGAGAAAATGTGAAAATGCAATTTAGGGAGAAAAAAGATAATAGAAACCAAGATTTGTTGAGACAAGTCGTAGAGACCAAGCCTTATTTTTAAAGCAGAAATTGAAGAAAACTTCTTTGAGTCAAATCTGATTTTCTTTAAGGCAGATTTTTCTTTATCAACATCATTGCCATTTAAGCTGAGCCTAATAAGTCTGTGAGAAACTGGGTAGGAGAAGCAGAGATTTGAGGACGCACAAAAAAGGAAATGTGTCAGAACCAGTTTCAGTGAGAGGTGAAATTCATATAGCCAAGACGCAATATGCAAAAAAAAGTCTGTGGCTATTTTTATTTTTTTTAAATATTTGATTGTTTTCTGCCATAATGAGCTGGGTTCTACTTGCTGTTTGAGACCAGATAATACACCCTCAACACACAGAGGAAAAATACACATAGAAGAATATTCTTTTCCTGAACAGAATTCCTATTACATTCAAAGGATTACACCTGCACTCTAATTTAGGATGTAATTCAATACTTCACAATTTGAATAAGATCTGCCCAAGAGTGTCCACTCATTTCAATTGCATTTCTGTATGTTTGGCAAAGATCAATAGCTCAATGCCTTGAACATTTGTCCTGTCTATACATACAATTAGATGACGTAATTCCTTTATTTTAGAACATGGTTCCCTGCATAGAAGCTACTCCTTTCTTCATCTCCACGTCTTCTAGGATTCATTTAAGATCAAAATACCTATTGGTGGGAAATGGAGCATGTTGCTCCTGCTGACTACAGCTATGCTGCTAAATAAGATGGAGTGATGGATCACTCTTAGGGCTGAGTCCAGGCCAAATGCACAAATGGGATTGCACACATATACGCTAAATAGGGCTGGTTTTACAGCTTGGACCAAAGAAAACTCATCCGAATGGCCAGAGCAAAAGAATGAATAAACAATAAAGCATCTCAACTGACCTGGAGATCACAATTTTGCCCCACATATCAACAGTTTCAAGGCTTCTGCCTGACAACATGCTTCCTGTATAAACTAAGCATCCACTCAACAATGTTACATTCATGATCAGGCTGAAGTAACCATACAGACAAATCTGGAGCCCTGACAGAAAGAGATCTGAATCTAGGAAGTATCCAGCAATCAAAACACATTCTCTAAATGGAGGTGGGGTTTTTTTTTGGTGGGGAAAGTGTATGTATGTTCACAAAGAGGAGAAGAAGCATCAGGAAGAACTGAAAACTGGGACAGTAAGACTCAGGTTTGCCAAGAGAAGTCCAAGAGCACCAATTGAATGTAAGACAGTCTGAATGAATGTTTGCCTGAGGGTACTCCATGGAATAATTTTGCATAATAACAAAGTAACTTCATACATGTTCAGCAGTTCATAACTGGCAAGATAATTTTGTAATCTGGTAATTAACCTTTTTCTGTGGAACCATGGCATTATTGCACAAAATTCTATGCTCAGTGTTGCTGGAGGAAGCAGGACTCCAGTGAATTAACACAGTGGAATTATAAATGTTGAGTATTCACCTAATTCAGAGTATCTCCCCTTTGATGTGAAATCAGTGATGAGCACCAAGCATATAATAGGCAACTGTTCAACAAAATTTCTGTTGTGCACTGATACTTGGTTAAGAATCTATCAATTAATCAGAAAAAGCTTTAGGTTACACGCTGTAAGTTCTATCACTGCAAACATCACTGGTGCCATGGTGTAAAACATGAATCTTGAAGTAAGACACAGTAAGACACAATCTATGATGTCTTGATGTAATAGGGAACAAGATAATTGTGAATTGCCTCTAGCAGCAAGTACATCTCCCTGTCTCACATTTGTGCTAACAGATCATGTCAAATAAGTCCTTGATTTATGTAGCATTACTTATATAGGTATTGGCAACTGCTCTTCCTAGGGCCCATGTCCAATCTCTATAATAACATGATGCTCCTATACTGTCATATTGCATTGTAATGATGTAAGAGAAAAAAACATCATAAACTACTTTTCTTCTGTTCTCCTCTTACCCCCTAACATGGAAGCTTGGGAGACATTAGATAAGATCTACAAACACCCTGAGGAATCATCATTCAACAACATTAGGGCATTTAGATACAAACTATTACTTTTGAATATATGCATGGGTCATGCATCAGTTGTAAGAAGTCTTCAGGCCAAGTGTTGACTAAGAGTTTATGACCAGGTAAATGACTGGACTTTTAAAGTTTGTGTCCACCTCCATAATGGTAATGGCACATGAAACACTTGATTAATCTTCTCTTCCCAGTTATTTATGCCTTGCATCCCCAAAATATTACTATTTTGTGTATATCAGATTATTTTTCCCCCATTTCTAATTATTTGAAATAATATGTGGAAAGTGCTACAATCCAGAAAAGTATTGGTTTTGTAGAATGGTACTGAGTTGTTGCTTTGTATGCCCTTGAGTCTGATACGGGGAAGTAGTGGGACATTTGACTTTGCAAAACTCATAAGATTTTTTAAAGATATTATGAGAAAGAAGGACACCAAAGGCTTTTTGGGAGCTTGGCTTGAGCTATGTTACAAACATGTCCAGTTTTGGATTAGGTTTTTTTCAAAGGAAACTAGTTAATCCATTCCAATTATCATCTTCAGAATGAATGAACATTTGTGAGATTTGTATAATTAAGGGGTTAGAAAGAAGATGAGTTATCTGAACCTGTATTCATAGAAAACCAATGTGCTGCTACTCTACAAACATTTCATTACTGTTACTTTAGCTCTCAAGAACATTTGCCCAGAAAAGAATGCCACTTTCTCATACAATACTGAAAAATCCCATAATATATCCTTAACTAGGAAAAAAAAAAGTTAAATGAACCATGCAGTGAGAAATGGTGAATTTTCTTCTAGTGCAAACATCCATTCGAAAGGAAAGATTTTTACATTATCTTCCTTTAACATAAGCGAAGTTGTTTAAAAATTTTACTACATACAAATTTATCAGTGAAATTTCACTCCATGGAATGTTTCTCCTCAAAAAATAGGGATGAAATTTATCCAGTTAATTACCAAAAAGTGCTTGCTAAAAACAACTTGTTTGTTTCTCTTCCTTTGTTAATTATTTGCTCTATATGGATTTAAAGAAAATCCTATATTTTAGGATTTCTTCCATTCAGGACACTATTTTATTTCCCTTTTGTGTCCTCATCACTCCTTCTTCATAATTGCATCAAACTCAGTTTTAGTATTTACATGCCTCTGAGAGACAAAAATTGTCTCTGCTGTTTTCATATGATGTCACAGATTTCAAGGAAATTAGTGTCTTATTTAAGACTGAAAAAGGTCTAGCTCTGGAAGACGAAAAATCTCAGTGTTCAAACAAGAAGGGAGCAGAAAAAGAAAGATTGTATTTCTCAGCTTTTGAATTCTAAGATAGACTAGAAGACATAGACAAAGAAGACAAAGACATAGAACAGAGCTTTCTGAAGAAAGACATAGAAGCATATTTTGGTTTTTCCGGGATTTTTATATTGCTTACAAAAATTTTTCTGGTTTTTGACTTACAACCTCAGTTTCATCTGCTGTTTGAATCAGTAATAGTAGAAAAGGTTTGGAATCTTTGAACAACACGTTGGTAGTCAGAGCTCCATATAATATCAAGGGAAATTTGAAAATAGAATCCTGATCGTTATTCAAAGAGTGTTTACATTTTTTACTTCTGTGTTTTTCATTTGTTAAAATATCCTATGTCTAAATCCTGCCCTATGTATTATTAGAAGAGAGATACTCATACATAAATATAAGCTTGCCATCTTAGAATAGCACCCACAGAATTCTCAGCTATTGACAACAGTACATGCTGAATATGTAATTTGGTTTAGGCATGATTGGGAAGGAGAAAAAGAATAATAAAACCAGTTGCATTATCTACCATTTTGTTCTACATCTTGCATTTTCTCTATTGAAGGCTTCCATTATTAGTGTGGATAAAAAGGAAGCTTTTCCCTTTTCCAGATTGAGAAGTATCTATGATCTCATTTAGGCTTTTCAGTCAGTTTCATAATGATAGTTGAAATTAATTCAATCCTAGCCCCAGTTACGTACAATTTGTGAAATAAAAATGTAAGAAATACAGCATTAAAAAGAATGTTAATTGCAAAGACTAGAAATAGAGATGACTGACTTCTTACAAGATGTGTTTTTGTACACTGTTCCCAAAAGCCTGTATATAAATCTACATTCCAGTAACTAAATATGGTTTGGCTTTCAGAATGCTGAATCACTTAAGAAAGCTGTTGACATAATTGAAAGGCAGGGAAACTTGCACTCTCTGAAAATAAAGCCACATTTTCTTACATGCATAATTTTACCCTATTTATTGAACTATTTCAATAAGAAATTATCTAACTCTTGATCATAAATTTGCATGCTGAAATATTTTGCTTTGTAATCCATTCTCTCCATCATCACTTTACTGCCTATATAGTGGACAACCAGTTTCTGAAGAGCAAACTTAAGAGGAAAAGGGAATCAAACCATTACTTCATCCAAATCTAGTAACTATTTCCTGAGTGCATAACAAAAACTGGAGCAGTTGTTCCTGAAATCTTAAAACTATATGGAATTCAGTCTACTATTCTACACAGCTGGCTGAGATCCAGACTCATTCACATTTCACAGAAATTTGAGCAGGAATATTTTTATAAATATTTACTGCATTACCTCTCAGCTGGACAATCTCCATGTTAAATGAAAGGATTATACTATATGTTAGCTGAACCCTGAGGCTTCTAGAATTCTTTTTTGCAAATTATAACTAAGAAAATATTAACTGCATTAGCAAGAAGAAAATAGCAACAGTAATGGCTTAATGGACAGAACAGCTGTTTTGCTGCTCCTGATACTCTATTTGTTATTGGAGCTCATCAGATCTAAAAAATACACTTTTTAACTACTAAATGCTCAGTGTTGTAACAAATAACCTTGAAAGCTAAAAAAAGATTATTTTTTTTTTTTAAACTAAATGTTAAACCAAACACACTTTAATTATTTACATGAATCCAAGATTTTTTTCATTCTAGGTTTTGGAACAATCTTTGTTTCAAATTCCAATTACATGCATCCTTATTAATACAGAGTTTGGATTTGTAGAGATGATAACAAGCTACTTTCTTCTCTGAGTAACTTCTTCCAAACTGTACTAGGCTTACATGGCAAGAATTCAGTAGCAGCAGAAGCTTCAGTGGTGGCTTCTGTGAGAAGATGCCAGAAGCTTCTCCTAAGTCAAATAAAGTCAATGCCAGCTGGGTCCAAGACAGACTTACCAGTGGTAAAAGCTGAGCCTCTATCACAATATATTCAAGAACAGGGAAAAATCTGATGCTTAACAACAGCTGGAGACAGAAGTGAGAAGGTGGGGGAGAAGCAACTGTGCAGACGCCAAGGTCAGTAAAGCCAGAAGAGGAGGAGGTGCCTCAGCTTCCACAGCAGAGATTTACCTGCAGCCCATGGTGAAGACCATGGTGGGGCAGCTGTTCCCTTGCACCCATGGGGGCCATATTAGAGTAGAGATCCATCTGCAGCAAATGGAGGGTCCCACATGTGAGCAAGTGGGTGTATCCCAAAGGACAGTATGATTCTGTGGAGAGCCCATGCTGGAGATATTGATTCATGGAAAGTGGAGCCATGCTGAAGCAGGTTTGCTGGCAGGATTTATGACCCCATGGAAAAGCAGCCACAGTGGAGCAGCCTGTTTCTGAAGAACTGCAGCCAGTTTCACTCAGTGAAACAGACCCAGGCTGGAGCTGTTCATGAAGGACTGCAGCCTTTGGGAAGAACTCATGTTGGAGAAGTTCATGGAGGACTGTATCCCAAGCAAAGAACCTCAGACTGGAATAGATGAAGAATGTGGGGAGAAAGCAGCAGCAGAAGCAATGTGCGATGAACTGGCCACAACTCCCATTCCAGTCCCTCTGCACTGCTTGGGAGAAGGAAGTAGAAAAGCTGTCAGTGCAGTTGAGTCTGGGAAAAAGGGAGAGGTAGGTAGAAGGTGTTTTCAGATTTGGGTTTATTTCTCAATATCCTGTTCTGATTTGATTGATAAACTTACATAATTTCCCTGAGTCTATTCTGTTTTGCCTGTGATGACAATCGGTAAGTGATCTGTCCTTGCTCTTTTCTCAAGCCAAGATTCTTTTGTTGTATTTTTTCTCTTCCCTCTAGCCAAGGAGGGGAGTGATGGAGCAGTTTTGGTGGCCAGCCAGTCAACACACCATAGCCACAAGAAATGTAGTTAGTATAAGTTACAATTATCAACCTATAACTGAATTCAAAACACACAGAAAGTGACAACAGTAACTTTCATCATGAGATTTATTACTTTCAAATAAAATAGAAGAAAATATAGAAGGTTTATTGGAAGCAAGTGCTAAAGCCAAAGGAGGTATTACCTGCTTCAATAAAAACTCTTAAAAAAAACCAGAGAAGAAAGAGGGAAATCAAAACAAAGAACTTGGAAAAGCTGGATTTCCTTCTCTATCATAACTCCCTAGATCCTGACCAGTAGCTTGTTGTTATACTCTGGACACTTAATATACGGCCTAAACCAAAGTTCCTTTGCTCTGGGTAGATGCATGGGAGAAATAGCAACCAGATATTCTCAAGAGGTAAAAATCATAGAAAAACTTACTGGCAAGCTATGGAAAATCAAGGAACTATTGCAAATTATATAGATGATTATATAAATGACATAAAACACTTATCACACTATTGACTTCTTAGCACATGAAATTTAGCAGACTTTAAACCCATTCAATGTTAATTTCCACAAAAAGAGAGTGAGAAGGAGAAGAAAGGGAGAAAACCAGGACGACGGGAAAGACATAGAAAAATAGGCATATAGCTACCAACTCCTGGGTTCCAGACATGAAATAGATAGAAAACCTCAAGACGAAGGTAGGGTTAAAGATCAACACTCTTGCCTTGTGGTGAGCCTTCTTAAAGCCTTGTCCCATCATGAGCCTTCCTCCCAGATGGAACTTCTAGTCACTTGGCCACTCCGTGCCTGGGTTAGTCAACACTGGAGGGCTGCCTCCAAGCAGTCTGGCTGCCTCCAGATGCTCCTTGGCTGGAGAATATGAGGAGCAGGACACCACCTCACCAGAGAAAAATCTGACCCACCCCCTATTACACGTATGCCAAGCATCCCAAGATGTCTCACGACAGCATACTCTTCCCAGTCTCTGACGCTTGCCGACTTCTTTTTTTAAGAGGGCCTACATATCCTGCTTAATTTTGCATAGCTGTACATCTATCTGAAGAAATATTCATTGGATGATGCAAAAACCCACTGCATGTACTGGAAAGCAGAATAAAAATTGAATAATATTTCATTTTTTCCCACAATATAAAATCATCAAGTATAAAATCATCACCTCTTTTCCTTCTTCCTTCTGTTGTTACCTTTTTATTTCTGTGTCATAAACTCAAATCACCATCTGAATCCCTTTATTTATGGGCAAGATATAGCTTTCATTTTATGGTTTTAATGACAATTTGTATATTCTCTTTCAATATTTATTTTTCACCAAACTGTAGAACAGTCTATGTGACATCTCTATGTTACAAATATTTTAAAGGAGAAAAAGTACTTTTAATGGCGATGGCTTTTTATTTTTCAATAAACTTTTCCATCGAAACAATTGAGTTATTTCTACTTCCCTTTTATGCAACGTTATGCAATCCTTTTTTTTGTGCAATTATCCAATGGCACCGTTTAATGCTAATTTTGCATCAAATCAAATTAATGCCAGTTATTAAAACAACCGAATTACTTCAGTCATTGTGACAATGAGAAGTATTTTTGTTTGTTTGGGATTTGTTGGAAACTGAGCTCAAATCTCCATTCTTAGTGGGTTGAATTTCTTTGTACAAACTATATATTCAGGAGGCAAAATTTTGGCTAACTCTATGAAGACATATTTTGGCATATCACAGGAAAGGCATTTGGCACCTTGTGCAGGAGATCTTATCCTAAGAGAGGGTGTGGGAACTAAAAATACCATGAGGCAATATAATAACAAAAGGAGACAGAGTTTGATATCAGTCAAAATGACTCATTTGTAAAATAAATTGAGATGGTTTCAGAATAAAAAATGGAAAACGTAGACTGCTTAGGTAATCTAACAGGCATATGTAAAAGGAGTTTCATGCTATACACAGACTTAAGGCACTGAGATGAGTAATTCATGGTCATAAAACTTGATAGTGGAAAGAAAATGAGTACTTTTGGT
Source organism: Hippolais icterina (assembly GCA_013400075.1). Lineage (NCBI taxonomy): Eukaryota > Metazoa > Chordata > Aves > Passeriformes > Sylviidae > Hippolais > Hippolais icterina. The sequence continues at coordinate 378,563 of VWYN01022440.1, forward strand.
TCGTACATTGAATCAAGTTATTTTGAAAATTCATGGCAATATATTCTATTTTTTCTTAATTACTCATTGACCTATTTATATATTTTTCCCATCAGGAATGTATCTCTATGTAAAGCAACTGTATTTAAAATATAAGTAAAGGCTTTTTAAACATCTAACAGTTCATAAAGGATTTTGGATGTTGGTTTTTGACCTGCCAAAGTCATATTCAGTCCCTCCCAAATATTGCTTTGGATAAACTAAATTGTAATATTTTTTTGACCAAACAAGAAAGACCATTTTAATCTTGTTTTCTTATTTCCAAAAGAGAAAAACAAAATACCTGTATCTGTTCTATTACATTTTTGAGGGTCAAGACAGAAAGTGATTGACTTTCTCTTGCCCATTTGCTCTGACAGCTGGCGGTCAATTAGTATTCCCTCATCCCATAATTGGAATCGCTGATTACAAACCACTGTTGCTAAGACTCAAATATTGTGGCTCATTTGCAACTTCACTGCCAGGTGAGATTAAGGGAAATGTCCCCCTGGTTAAACCACCAGGAGCTGTGCCAAACTATAATCAGTCTTTTGCATACATCAGAGACCTACAAACACAGCAGAATGATTGTATATGCAGCAGCTGCAAGTTAAAGCTGAATCAAATTCTTCAAACATATGCAGTTTGCCAGATATCCAACCACTCTTGCAAATGCCAGTATTTCATTACTTGGCAAGTTTTCTAAGACACAGAGCTAACACAAAGTAGAGGAATACCAAATTTTCCACACAATATGTAAAAGATTTTTTTAACCAAATACAGAAGATAATTCTGATTCTCCTATTGATGAGACCATAATTGTTCTTCCCTCTGCATTCGGTCTTCAGAATAACTAAATACCGGTAAACACAGAGTTTGTACAAAATTCAATTTCTGAAATAGGTTCTCCATGAAGAACTACTTAGCATAATGTTATCATGTTATTTTTTTACCAAAAGAAGTTCAGCTTACACTGAACTTCAGCTGTGAAGTACAATTCTTTGGGAATAAGGGAAGAACTGGGTGTAAGGAGCTTATTCAGAACTCTTGTAAATAGTGAGATCTAAGATGAGGAATATGGTCACTTAGTATTTGCCTCTCAATAAAGCTCAAATGTAATAACGTGCTCCTGTCTAGGAGTCTGTTTGACAATCAATCTTTCCAGATATTGCTCTTTCATATTTTTTTTTTCTTTTTGTGAGGGATATTGTTGAGTTAGAAACATTATTGTATTCTAGGAACTAACCAGGGAACCAGAAGACTGTAATTCTGTGTTTCAGAAATATAAATTCCTGATCTGATGATGATTCCTTTTCTCTAACATTTTTTCCCTTTATCTAACTTTGTTTACATTACAGACTCTTCAGGTCTAAGATTCTGTCATGTTTTTGCTACCATATCCCAGCACATTGAAGATCAATGAATGGGAGCTACCATCTGCTAATGCAGTTCAGCCAATAATTGGAAGTATTTTAGCATTCAGCTCATTCTTTCAGAGGACAGTACCTAAAAATGTGCTTGAATGTTTTTATGTTTTCAGTGTTTGCTTCAATTTTCAGAGGAGCCTGCTGAAATCTTCATCTTTATTCGCTGTTAGTTAGAAGTGAGCTTGCTTGTTGAAAGTAATCAATATGGTTAATGTTCTGTTATGTTCAATAAGGAGTAAGATTACTGTACACTTCAAAACAGTCCCTGTTTCATTTTGAATTGTGCCAATAAGAGGCCAAAAATCTTAACAGAGTGTTTACAGTATATATTCCTGTCCTCATGCTTGATATCCTTGCCAGTCTCTTATCCTCTTACATTTACATGTAGGGCTCATGTGTTGAAATGTGCATTTCTTAAGGTCCAGTGTGTCTGTGATTTCAAGTGACACAAACTGGCTTTAACTGGATTATGTTTGCCAGCAATCTCTCATGGGCTCTAGCTGCTTCTATATCAAATGCTTCAGCTTCCCTGATAAAACTACAGGGGCATCAGGGGAGGAAATGAGTGTCTGTCACAGTTTCTTACTTCCCTTGTCCAACTTGTATTCAGAATTCTAAATTGAGAGTAACATTGCATCCACTGAAGAGATTAACTTGCTTCATTAGCAAGAAAGATGTGAATAGTCATGGATGGGGCTGTGATGAGAAGATTAAACTCTCAACTACCCCAGAGTGTATATAAAGTGGTGCTTCAAAGTCAGCATCTGGAACAATGAGTGGAGAAATAAAATGCAATATGTGTAAAGTTTTGAGTGTTAGCAACAGTGATGGGAAGAACAGACCTACTGGAGGGAGAATGCTGAGATAGAAAATGGTAGGTGAGATGGGTCTATTGACTACTTTAAAAATGTTTAGTAAAATGACTATACTGTTTCTCAGGTATAAAGGTGGGTCTTGTTTGTAATGAAGAGACCTATTGGATATGCAAATTAGCAAAATTCCTATTTATACCCTAGGATAATTACTTTTTCTATTTGTGAGTAGAAAATTAGGGACATACAATAAGCATATTTTCAATTTAAAAATCTTGTACTATTCTTTTAATATTTTCACTGCTATTGTATCTAATTTATTGTTTTCTCAGAAAGTCTTAAAATACTAGCCAAAAAAAAAGTATTTTTCTGGGCAATACATGATGGAATGACTTTCCTTTTGGGTAATTTGGAGACCTCATTTTCAAAGAGGGCAAATTAATCTAAATTATCGGATGTCAAAATCTTCTCTGTGGGCTTTAAAAATTTAAATCCAGATATTTTTACTACTTTTAGTATGTTAATTTTTGGGGTTTTATATATCGCAATATCTTCTATAGATAGAATATCTAGAGAAACAAGTCTATATAGAAACAACTCTAAAAGGACAAAACCAGGTTACTCTGTCTTATTGGTCCCTAAAGTGTATCTTTGTAGACAAAATAATGGCCACTCTGCAGAAAAACACAGCAAATAATACAGAAATCCAAAACAGCATAAATAAGTAACATCCCAAGAACAATTATTTGTACACACTGGATATCAAAAGTACCTTATGAAGTAATTCAGACATAGATATGAGCACTGTATATATCTGGTATTAGTTTAAATGAATCATCTCAAACTGCTTTAGCTTTTGGATATTCTTTGAGACCACCACAGTGTGCTGGAGGACTATCAGTGACTGGAAACATGTTACAGTTTATTTTTTCTCTCTCCTTGGCTACTATTTTTTTTTCTGGCAGTGTTACAGAGCTAATAAGACTTGCATTTTCATTCCATTGTTAGTAATATACAAGTAATAAATGAGTTGGGTTTTGTGATGTTTTGTTGTTTGGGTTTGTTGACTTTTTTCCTGTGTCTCAATTGTATCATATTCTTAATAAAATTTCTTTTTTAAATAGTTCGAAGTTTGATAAATTTAGAATTTGCTGTTCAGAGATAACAATAAACAACAGTTAAAGATACTAATGCCTGTTTAACAGCATGTAACTTAAAAAAAAACTACTGGTAATTAATTCAAATTTCTTGCTTCTTATGCCAATGGTTTTACCCTTGATTTGGAGGGACCACACCCTCCAGGGATTAGCGGTAATTACTTCTCACATTTAAATCATCTCCATGGAGCAAACACTGCCAATTGAATCATATTGTGCTGAACTACATAAAAATTATGCCAAATTATGTGCAGATACTTTAAAAGCAACTTGTTTATGAAAAGGTAAGTGGCAGAGTATATTGTACCATAAAATAAAGTTAGTGATAAGAGAGGGAGTTTCACAGGACATTGTACATAATGATTATCTCTCACACTGAGGTCTATTTCAAATGGTTTCTGGAAGGAAAAAACAGAAGTAAGAGTATGTTTATAGCTCTACATGAGCATTTTACCATTGGCTTATACACCCATAGCTGGAAAGTTCATAAATGCTTCCTCACAAACTTTCTGCTCTAACTGACTTCAAGCTCTAGGTCTGGTGCAACTCACCTAAAAAGATTGCAAAATCTCCTGCTGCTAGTTTTACTTTTACTTTAATGTGTGTTGTCTAATTAGTACAGATATTGGTGAAAACACGGTTGACATTTAATGATGCATAAACTACCTGGAGGCTGGTAAAGTGGGGATCTGTCCTGTCTGAGATATTTTATTTGTACTGGAGGAGTGACTAGAATATGTCCTTGTCAAATTTGCAGATAATATCAGTTTCATCACCATTCAGCAATATTCTAAAGAGCAAATAATTTCACCTACAAGTAGAAAAGCCATAGTTTGCACGTCTCCAATAAAAATAACAAGCACTTTCATAAGTAACTGATGAACAATATCTCTCTGAACATAATGGATAAAATTGTTCATAACTCTGTGTTTTCAAGCAGCTCATACTCACCAGTTTGTCTCTCAAAATTTTTGGCTCTCAGTATGAACAAGTTCAATAAACACATTAATTCTAGTTTATGCTGCTACTCCTACCTTCTAAATTTCAAGAAACAAAGTTAGTCTTTATGCTGTGAACTTCGAAATTGAAATACACCTCAAATTTTGTTTAATTTCCAGTCAAAGGTTGCTAAAATAACTTATCATGGCTTTCCTTGGTTTGGCTACTAAACCTATTATTCTAGAGCTCTAGTCAGAACATAATGATTTTTGTTATTGAAACATATTAACCTCTTAACTTTCTGAAAGACTCAAAAACTTTCATGTTCACAGAAGACATTAGATATCATAAAACAAGTTAGCTATTATTTGAGCTGTGATTTCAGAAAAGGTGAATATATGTTATCTGTATTCTTTGAGTGCTAAAAGCAGGGTCTTTCATTTAGCTTAACTGACAATTCAGCAAGTTTAATTGATTCGTTGATCTTCAAGGCAAGAATAGCAGAGCTGTGTCTTTGGGCTCCTCCAGGTTCTTGTAGACTATCTCTTTCCAAAATTTGTAGCAATTTGTCCTATGTTTTCTCAGAGGGCAGCAAAGCCCAGAGGAGTATGGACAAGGCTAAAATGCTATTCTAAGCACCATCTTCCCAAGAGCTCAGCTCCCATTAGACTGTGAATTATATGGAACATAAAAGGTATGATGAGTGCTCTAGTTCTAAAACAAAAAATCTATGGAATGTGCAGGTGTGAAGCCAAATGCATTTTTCTGACCACATGGTGGTGGATAGGATTTACCAAACCTCTTTTTTTTTTTTTTTCCTGGTAGACTTATTCTTTTAAAAGTGCACTAGAAGTGTTTTGAGCAAAGTCTTTAGATCACACTGAAAGACAGTATAGGCTTACAATTACAAGTCTCTTTGACACTGCAGTAAGTGTTGAGCTTATTGATCCCCCTAAAAACATGAATGTATGCAGTGATGGCAAGATACTTTAAGCAAGTAAGAAATGCACTGGCAAAGACATAGAAGGAGCTGGGATGGGATGTTTCCACTCACACTTTTGATTAACCTAATTTAATTAGAAAATTATCTTTTAGTCCTAGTTGAAGAACCCATGCCTTCCTGATGATTTGGACACACACTTCTCTAATCAGAGGACTAAAAAGCAGGAGAAGAATATGAGAAAATACTGAAAAATACGGAGAGGTTCCTTTAGGACAAGGATCTCACACTGAAGACTATATTTTGTGAAAGCAAATATGTAAAAAGGTTTAAGGAGGAAGCCAGAGGAATGTAGAAAACAGAAGGAAGAAAATCTTCAGAGAGGAAAAGGTAATTTTTCTGGGGTTTTGTTTTGTCACATTTTTAATCCAGCATGTGTTCAATGCACTATTATCTTTTAGAAAGAGAGAAAGTTGTCTATTTCGAGTTACCTGATTCATTTTGTTCTGGACTCAAAAAGATGCCATCTTACATTTTCCCTCAGATTTCTCTCCTTTGGTCAGAAGTCACTTGGGAGCTGTGAGAATAGTACTCTAAAGTTCAGTAGTTACCTGCTGAGCAGAGCAACTCTACTGTAGCATTCAGAGTTACTGGGGTTTTTTATTCCTCATACTCAGACACTTCCGTCAGTCTCTGATGTTACTAGGTATTCTTTCTGAAATATTCATTTCTCAGACCAGAGTTGTTTGAGTGATTGTACTTGGAAAAATAGAAGTACAATCCTTTCAGCCTCTTGTGCTCTACCTTTTTTTTTTTTTCCTGAAAGGACAAATGTAAGATTTTGTTGCAGTAACTGTTCAGTTTTAGGGTACAGGCTTTACTTCATTGTTATGAAAGTGTACATTTCAGATGTAAGAATAATTTCAGTTTTTCACTCCATTTTATGTGGATAGAGAAAGGATAAGAAAAACCAATCTGTTGATTCTCAGTCATTCTGCCAACCTGCCTGATTCTTACTTTTTCTTTCTGTTGTGGAGGGTGGGAGAGGTCTTGCAAAAGTAGCTCACTTTTTGCTGTCAGTGCTACTTTCACAACTTTCTCTTGATATCATCTTCTGGAAGTAAATTATGAAAAAGAACTCTATACATTAAGAAACATTCATCTTAGTGAATGTTTCAGAATTTATAACCTTAAATTCACTGGCTGAATTATAAAAGGAGGAGATGTACACACATCTGTTCCCCTAAAGACGCAAAATAAAACCTAAGAGAATAAAGTAATTTTAATGCAGCAATTTTCTGGGACTTCGGTGTGAATTTCAAAGGTGGTTTGTCCCATTCTTCATTTTTTTTCCTATGTTTGCAACTGAAAGATGTTGAATATACCCATGGGAGATTTCAGACCTGATAATCCATAGGCAATCTGCAGGGGAACAGCTCATGTGACCTTGTTCTCCTTACAGTCTCCACAGCAGTTGCCATTACCATCCTCTGCCAGTACTTGCGTGCTGAGATCTCAATTTATTTCATGTGGAGCACAACTACATATTTCTGATTTTTTGATCCAACATGCCAAATAGAACTACCAAGACCGGCCTGTGGTCTGCTGTCCAATTTCCCCTGGGCTGGATGGCATGGATATTGGAAAGAGTGTGCTTGAAAGGTCACAGCTGGTAAAGTCCCACCAGAATGGTCTGAGCTCTGTGCTTCAGCAGCACCCCTCTTTCATATCACCTGGTAACTCTGGGGACAGACCACACACAGGGGCCAATATGACCTGCAGCATCGTTTAACAGGTTTTAAGAAACTGGTGAAGCCTTGAGAGAATCGTAAGGAAAAAGGGTTGACAAAGGAGCCAAGTATATCCTATCATATACTGTTATGGCAGGGAGAGTGCAGAAAACGTTGCTGGGAGGAAGGTCTGTGATTTGTAGCAGCAACATATAGAGAAATAAGGAAATATGCGGTACCTTTCAGAGCAACCTTAGAGATAGGATTTTTTGAGTGGTTTTATACTTTTCTTGAAATAAAAAGATCTGCAGAAATAATCTTCATTTTTAATTCAGTTGAATTAAGTATTTATAAATAAACATAAAAGAAACATATTATTAAAAACAAACAAACAACCTTTTTATTATTTATTTTACATTTCATTGCAAGCTGGTTAAATGTCTGTTCAAATCCAGTAATAATAGGGGAAGATTCTAAGTATTCACTGTTATTTATGTGGTGGTATTTTGGACTAGATACCATGTCTGGTGAAATTTCACTATTCAAGAAGAAAAATAATGTGTTATTGACAGCAAAGCTTCACTTTGTGGACTCAAGCCTCTTTCTTTGTTATTTCCATGCCTGATATTAAGCTGTAAGGCAAGTACCAACCCCATTAAAAACTGCCTTCCAATTATTTGGTAAATATACTGTACAAGGAGCTATCAACAACTTCAAAGATTAATTACTAGGCAAAGTGAAGCTTGCATTTTTCAAGATAAGACAGAAATGCTGAAGGAATTATATTATTACAGTACATGGAACGATACTTATGTGCTGATGGCTGAAAAAAAACCCAGGAGATGCAGGAAAGTATAATGAAGAAATGGAGCCTATACTTCATTAAATTGGGCACTTTTTCTATAGATATAGAGCATGTATATCATGCATTATACTTACCTGCTCTAATTTTATTAAATTAAAAAATAATGTGGGGAAAAAAAGGTCTATTTTTTTTTCTTTTCCTCCTACTCTCTCTTGCTTTATATTGATACTATGGTTTGACTTGTGCATTAGAAAATCCTCTGAGCTGGGATTATCACCTCCTGTATATTTTCAGAGTGCTTTGCACAGGGACATCAGCCTGGTTGAGGCTTGCTATGCTGTGAATAAAGAAACTTTAGATTCACTGGGATGTTTCAGCTGTGTTAAACCACTTTGACAGCACAAAGCAAATGCAAATGTAAATGTAGTTGTGGTAGCTATCTAAATCAGTTTTATTAAAATTCTTATCCACGGAGAAATCAAGGTGAATAAAGAATCCAGTAAACTGCACTCAAATTCTTAATGGTAAACTATTTACTGCAGGGAAAAAAAATCAAATCAAATTTAATAATATTTCTAAAAAAACCCCAGAAAAACCCTTTATGCATAATATTTCGCTGGATCTGATCCTAGACTAATAGTGGAAGTGCAAATATTGCTTTACACAGTAACCCCAGAAGTCTTCCAGAATACATTTTTTCATCATTTTAGACTTTTTTTTTCAGTATTTCCTCTTTGCCTGAGTTATACAGTAAAAGTGGCTGACGTAATAGTTAGCTAAGTGTAAGCCTAAATCACAGAAATTCCACCTATTTAGTTTTTGTCTTAAGCTAAAATGCTACATGCAAATGTTTTATATAAATTCTTGATTTAAATGTCTCATGCTTTATGGAAACTGAGGGAACAATAAGGCTAGGTTGCCAGAAATGCACAAAACAGCTGACATCACAGCTCACTGAATATGAAAATTATTTTCAGTTTTATATATATGTATTCAAACCCCTGTCCTCTTTTACATAACTACTTCACTATCAAACTATTTATTGGATTAAGAAACTGTTCTATAGGGATTCAGTATTGTAATATTTTTTGTGTAGAGAAAAACAGTGTTTTTAATATTATTCTAGTTGCTCCAATTTTGTCTTCAAAAGACTTTTCTGCCTTAAAATAGTGTTATTCTTACTTCTTTCATTTTATCCCCTGATATGTGCCTTGCACTTGACTGAATTTCTTTTGCTTTGTATCCTTCCTTTCTTTGCTCATTTCTCTCTTAAGGGTAGCATTCAAAAATTTTCAGCCTTCATCTGTCCTTAGCAAATTAGAATTTTCCTTTAATATTATATTTCCAAAGAATGCATGACAGTATAGATGCAGTGGTTTTAAGGCATAAGCCTGGGATGGCCAGAAGGAAAGGAATCATTAGTGAATTTTGCCGATCATGCTAAATTAGTGCTACAAAAATCTTTATATACATCATTTTAAAATTATATTTTAGAAAAGCTTTAAAAATATATTTTTCTACATTGTGGAAACAAAATAATACAAATTCTCTTAGTGATATAGGAAATACACGTGGCAGAAAAAATAACCAACCAATCAAACACAGAATAAATCATGTTTAAAAGAATCTTGTAGATAAACTAAACAATTTCATTTGTATGATATTTCAGTGTATTTGCTCTGTTATGTCTTGAGCTTTCTTGCTCTGTTATCTTTTGAGCTACCTTACCAGAATTGTTTATTTCTTCTGTGAAAAAGATCCTTTTTCCTAGTCCTGCTGTGATTTTGTACATGCTACCTCCTGAGGCTAGCACAAATCAAGAAGGACACGTGTCATTTATAGCCAAAAATGGATTTTATAACCTAAATAATAATTTTTTAAAGCTTGTGAAAAAAACATATTTTGCATATAAACCTCTACTGTATTCTTATGCTCATTCTTCCTCCCCTCTTCAATTTTAACATGTATTTTATTTGATCCTTTCTTAAAAGTTTTGGGAATGGAACTATTACTTTCAAAGGAGATCAATGATAAGAATATAACATAAGTCATACTTTCCTGGAGAGATGAGTGTAGACCAACTTGTCTTTGTACAGATGATCAGAGACATATTTAGGAAAAGCACATAAGCCTGATTATATGCCTGGCTATCATCCACTCCCATCATTCCTTCCCCAAGTTCATGATTATTGTATTAGGGATTCTAACATGTCTCTCTTTGCCCATTCCATTCAGCATACATTTATCCTTTACTTGTTCATTCACCCACGAATTTGAACCTGCTGACACTGACTGCGTCCATTATTTCCTATGACAGCAAGTTCCAGAATTTCATTACCTGCTGTGTAAAGCAATACTTCCTTTTATTTGTTTTAAACTGCTTTCATTGAGGTTATTCTAGGTTTAATGTTACAGTATTTGATTAATAAAAGCTCCTGTTCACTTTATCTAACACACTAATAATTTTTTAGACCTGACTTTGTCAACTGTTCTGTCTCCAAACCAAAGCCCTAGACTTTGTTCCAAAAGGCCCAAACAAAATGATCAAATTATGGAACAGCTGTGTTAGGACAACTGATCATATACTATCTGATATCACTAATCTTTGATATGCCTTTTGAGTGTGTTCAGAATTACAGAATAGCTGAGGTTGGGAGAGACCTCTGGACGTCACCTGGCCCATCCACCCTGCTCTTGTTGTGAATTGTGTCCATTTCAAACAAATTCCAGTATGAAGGTAATACTTAATCTATCACCCCATGTGGGATGGTAGTGGCATTGGGCATATGCAGTGCAGGTCTGGAGACCCCAAAAAGGGTTTCTGGAATGACATCAAGGCAAAAATGTTTAGTTTTTGTAAAGGTTTGTCTGGCTTCTCCATTCTGTTCACTTAGGCACCAGTCCTTTTTTCTATTTGCCATTAGGTCATCTTTTAATAGAAAACCTGACAGTAGGTTCTGCATGCTACCGTGGTGTCTTTTGCATATAAAGGTAAACAGTGTGTTCACCTATGTATGTGGTGCATTCATAGACATACCAGTGATGTGTGTTTGTGAATGTATGTGCTTACAACTAAGTACCCATCTAACAACATTCTTTCCTTTTTCCTGTTTCAGAGTCAGTACCTGAAATTTGATTTGTTTTGGTATGTCCAGTGGCCTTTGTCTTAATCGAGACTTTCCAGCAATCACATTATTATTTTCCTTAAAAGATGTCAGAAGTCCATGATTACATGAGAGTAGAGAAGAAATGTCTATAAAGAACAAACTTCAAGTGAGAGCTGCAGGACCATCCAAAATGCTTACTGTGACTCCATTGTTAATCAGCTTATAAATCTAAATTTCGGAGGACAGATTCTAGTTAAAAATACAAAAGAGGTAAATGCCTGTTCTACAGCAACTCTGGCACCTTCACCATTGGTGAACACTGGATATCACAGGAAGGTTGCATCAGATTCATCATTTACAGCTGATATGACTCATGGAATTTGTATCACAGCTGAGGACTGTGGGACATTATACAATAGCATATCATTGGCACAATGACCTCAAAGATAGATGTCAAAGGTGTGCAGAAGTGGGACAAGATCCAGCAAGAGTTCAAAATGTCGACCTACAGACGAGAAAAGGGCTCACTCTAGTGGTACAAGCCAGCAAAACAACAAAAATGCTCTACCTGAATGTCAACATTGCACAGCCTTAAAGAGCTGGGGAGGAAGGGAGGCATGAGACTAAAGAAAAACAGGGTGAATAAATTGTAACAAATCCCAGCAAAATGTGCAAATTCCATGATTGGTAATGTTTCAGGGCACCAGTTTGACATCTCTGCACTGGATCATCACACACTAAATTAGGAAAGCTTCTTCTTCCAACCATACCACACAATCATGGCTTGCTTTGACAGTCAGGAGGACCAGAAATGGGGTAGTTCTTGGTCCCTTCTCTGGCTACATGACAACATCTGGACAGACAGCCTAAACATGCTGGTATCACCATGTCAGTTCCTTATTGAGATCAGAGAGCAAAGGCATCTTCCCAACCACTTCCTAGCACATCATAACAGCTTATATGCAAACATATTCCCTATCCACAGCAGGGTAATGCAGTATGTAGCTCTCTTGCTTGAAAGACAGAACAACAGTTGAAATGGATACTCTGCTACTTGGTATCACAATGTAGTCTCTCCTAACAGCTTCTAGTCTCTAATTCTATTTTATTGCTTCCTCATTGCCATTGGTACAGTGACGTTCATTATTATTTAAAATAATTTGATTTTGGTAAAACATTTTCACAATACCTCCTTTTTATCCGATAAAAGTGTTACTTTTGTCACACTGGTTTCACTGACACCTTCAAAACAAACAAACAAAAAACAACCCCTCACAGAGGTTACCATAGCAACAAAAAATGTTTGTAATTTCTTCTATAATACATTAGCCTTGCTTTGACAGTCCCACACTGTTAAAAGCCATCATATTAAAGGAAATACCCTTTCTTTCACCACATTTTCTGCTTTATATTCTATAAACAACATAACATCGTAATGTTCCCCAGGGCTCAGTATTTGGGACAATATTGTTTAATTTCTTTATCAATGATCTCAAGTGCACCCTCAGACAGTTTGCAGATGACACCAAGTTGGGCAGGAGTGTTGATCTGTTGGAGGTAGGAAGGCTCTGCAGAGAGTTCTGGACAGGCTGGATCAATGGACCAGGGCCAGTGATATCAGTTTTAACAAGGCCAAGTGCCAAATCCTCCACTTTGGTCACAACAACCGCAGGCAGTGCCACAGGCTGGAGGCAGAGTGGCTGGAAAGTGGCCCAACAGAAATGGACCTGTGTGGTGCTGGTTGAAAACCACTGAACGTGAGCCAGCATGCACCCAGGTGGCCAAGAAGACAAATGACATCCTGGCCTGTATCAGGAATAGTGTGGCCAGCAGCCCTGGGAAGGTGACCCTTCCCCTGTGTACTCAGCGCTGGTGTGAGGCCACACCTCAAGTGCCGTGTCCAGTTCTGAGCCCCTCACCACAAGGAAGGCACTGAGATGCTGGAATGTGAACAGAGGAAGGAAACAGATCTGGTGAAGGATCTAGAGAGCAAGTCCTATGAGGAATGGCTAAGGAAGCTGAGGTTTCACCTGGAGAAAAGGAAGGCTCGGGGTGACCTTATTGCTCTCTACCACATCTGAAAGGAAGTTGTATCACTGAGGGCATCAATCTCTTCTCCCAAGTAACATATGACTGGACTAAAGAAAATTACTTCAGGTCGCACCAAGAGAGGTTTGGATTGGGAAGAATTTCTTCATGGAAAGGTTTTCAGGCACTGGAACTGTCTGCCCAGGGAAGTGGTTGAGTCATCATCCCTGGAGGACTTTAAAATATGTGTAGATGTGGTGCTTAGAAACATGATTTAGTGGTGGATGAGGCAGTGTTAGGTTAATTGTGGAACTCAACTCAATGAAAAGAAGATTTTTCCAGTCTAAATGATTTGAACAATTATATAAAAAACAACAACAGAAAGAATACAGGGGTCTCAGAAACTTCATATACTCTCCCTTTCTGCTTTTTTTGTATATTTTTAAACCTGAATCTAAGTAGTTTTGCAGTTAATTTGATTATTTAAAGCCTAGTTAAAGACTGAATGGGGAAAATAAGAAAAAGCATTACCAGAAATCAGGTCTTTCAATGATAAGGGCCGATAAGCAGCAGAAAAAAACCCCCTAGTCCTTAACTGTTCCATAAACAATAATTTTAGTATTGAAGTCTGCTGTTTTAATGTTTTAATAGTATCAACATTGGAGTGAAAATATGGGATTTTATTTTCAGGAAATACCTGATTGGTAGAAAAGAGAGCCAGCCCTCTCAGTGGCACCCAGAGAAAGGAAAAACAGTCATGTACAGAAATTGAAACACAGTAAATTTCATTGAAATATAAGGTTATTTTATTTGTTGTTTTTGTTTATACAATGGTAGTGAAATGTTGTCCGTATTATTGTTTCCATCCCTGGAGATACAGAAAACCTGATTGGACAGGGCACTGCACTGCCAGCTTTAAACAGGGTAGTATATTAGATGACCTCAAGATCCTTCCTAACCTCAGCCCTCTTGTGTTCTTCTTGTTTTAAATTAAAAACTAGATAAATTATCATGGCTATATTAAAATTACCTCAGATTTGTATGTGTGGCTTAGGGATATCCCTACCACTGCTAGCTTTGACAGAAGAACTTGTCATCAGAGCTCAGATATTTACAAATATAGTGCAATAACTCTAGATATGAAAAATCATTAAAACTACCAATAGAACTGACAAAGGAAGATAGTAAAATAGAGAAAAAAACAAGGAAAAAAGGTAAATCCCTGCAAGAAGACCAGGCCAAAGGTGCCTTATACTTGAGTGTCCATGTGAAGTATCTTTTTATTATACCTGAATGGCCTGATGAGGACTAAAGGTGGAAACAAAAGGGTACATCAAAGATAAACCTCTGTGCTCATGAGAAGAAGAGATATGATTTTATAATGGTGGAAGGCAGTGAAAGAAATTCTTGATCGGAAAAGATCCAAATTATCTGACCTCACAAAGAGTTTGGAATTAAAAAAATAAATCAATTAAACATTTATTTAATTAATTAATTATCCTTAACTAAAGACTCAAGTTCAAAAGAAAGGAGAGAAACATAAGCATTCATAAACATCATAGATATACCCTGCCACTTCAGCAGAGCCTTAATTATAATGGCTATTTAAAAGAAATATCAGTCAGATTAACTTTAGTTTTTTCATGTGAATAAATGAACCAGAAAGAAAGAAAATAAACACCACTGAAGAAATGTTTTTGTTTCTTGGGGTTGCGTTATTTATCTATTGGGGGATTTTTTTAATCATCTTTAGGTTTTAGATAAGGAAGAAAACAGCTTAAAAGAGATGATTGTTTCTGAGCTTGGTTTTTTTTTTTTTTTCATGCAACCACCAGTTTTATATTTCATGTTTTTTCTTTAACATTGTGTAGAAAATAGGAAAGATGTTTGGCTGAAAAATTATTAAAGATCAAAGCCTGTTTTATAACAGGCAGCAAAGCTTTTGAACTCAGGTGTCAATTACTTTATTAATGTGTTCAAGCGCCTGCTGTTAAAAGTTCAAAGGCACCGTTGCCCTCACCAATTAAAGTTTAGTGTTCTTGAAAAGAAGTGCAGTGGTAGTTAATCTCTACTACTGTGAGATGACATCTGTTTAATTCATATTTTTACCTCTCTTGCTACAGTATTAGAAGACATTATTTTGTATAACCTTTTACTCATAGAATCACAGAAAGGCTCGAATTGGAAAGGACCTTACACATTATCCAGTTACAACCCCCCTGTCATGGGCAGGGATGTCACCCAGTACATCAGGTTGCTGAGGGACCCATCCAACCTCGCCTTGAACACTTCCAGAATGGGGCATCCACAGCTTCTCTGGTTGTTCAGTGCCTTACAACCCTTCAAGTAAAGAATTTCTTCCTAACATCGAATCTAAATCTCTCTTCTTTTAGTTTAGCCTTGTCCTATTACTCTCTACCCATGCAATACGTCCCTCTCCAGCTTTCCTGCAGGCTCTCTTTAGGAACTGGAAGGTGGCCATGAACCTTTTCTTCATACTAAACAACCCCAGCCCTCTCAACCAGCATTTTTAGGAGACATGCTCCAGCCTTCTGATGATCTTCATGGTGCTCCTCTGGAGCCCTCTAATAGGAACACATCTCTCTTGTGCTGACAACTCCAGACCTGAACCCAGTATTCCAGGTGACGCTTCATGAGCAGAGGGGTAGAATCACCTTCCTGAACCTGCTGGTGACTTCTCTTTTGATGTAGCCTGGGATGCAGATGCATTTTCAGGCTGTGAGCACACACTCTTGGCTCATGTCCATCTTTTAATCTGTGAGAACCCCCAAGTCCTTCTCTGCAGGGCTGCTCTCAGTGAGTTTTTCTCCCAGTCTGTACTCATGTCTGAGACTCCCTCGGACCAGATGCAACACCTTTTGTTTACTCATTTAGTTTCTTTACATGATGAATTTAACCATTATAATTTGGAAAATACTCTTTTTTTTCTATTGCTTCTTGTCATATGACAGATTATAAAGTAAGACAAAACAGATTTATAGGATATCAGTTATTCTGCTTTAGCTGCCTGCATACCTAGATCTAGCCTATAGTGTAAGAGATGGGATTTTATTAAATTTTAGTTGTAAACATACTTGTAATTGCTAATTATGGTTTATCAATATGCAGTATTTTTACAAGCCCCTTCCACCAAATAAGTTCTTATTCTATTATTTTCCAAAATGAGAATTCAGGTCCATCAGTTTACTAAGAATGGCATTCAAATTTCAGAGGTATTTCTGTATTCATAATCACCCTGCAGAAGCCATATTTGTTTATTTACTGACAGAATAATAAAGTAATTTCTCCTCTCTTTGCCCCTAAGTATATACTCAGTTTTATCAGAATAACCAGTAGAATTAATTGCCATGTCAGAAGAGAAGCAATTGCTAATCTGTATCTGATATGTTTATTATTTTTAAGTAGATGTTGCTAAATCAACATCTTTGGTGTGAACTTAATGAATAGGATAATTCTTCAGTTTTCCTTTTCCCTGCCTAAGACAATTAAACTCTTTCATACAAATATATTAATCCATTTTGACTTTCCATGCCTCTGTTAGAAGCTTCTGATTGTTGCTCAGTCAGTACTTTACAGTACATAATAGTCTTTAGTTACAACCTATAACGTGAAATAATTTTCTAGACAAAATAACTATATTAAAATTAAACAACAGTGGGAATGTGATGGACTAATATGTATTGCATATGCTAATATAATCCAGTAATACAAAGCTTGTATTGATCAAAACTAGAAACCTTTGGAAAAGTAGTTAAAATAATATCTAATCAATAATTAAACACTTGAGTGTATATGAAGCGGTGAATTTTCCTTTTCACTGGGATTCATTGATGTTTGAATTGTATCCTAAAGATCATAGAAAAGAAATTGAGTCAAGAAATTAGAAAATCTTATGGAATTCATATTTGACTAATATATCACTCCTGGAGTCTTTTTCAGTATTTCTTTTGCAAACAGTTTTGAGCAATGAGAAAACAAGTATGTGTAACAACATTCAAAATGACAAGCTGAGTGAAGAAGGCTGAAAGAGTTAACTTAAATCTTTCCATGCAATGTCTGATACAGTGTAGTGAGAGAAAGCCCTAACAAGTCAGTGTAGAGGTCTGCCTCAGCTAAGTAGCTATAGATATTACTCAATTTTAATAACAACATTAGATGATTTAAATGGTCAAATAATGTTGTTCTCCAAAAGTCATGTTGTGATTTATGAAGATCATATTTTCTCTGAGCTGTGCTCCTTAAGTTCTCTCTTCACAGAAAGCAATAATTGAAAGCTACTATATATACCTTGCAAAGTAAGATATTACCTTTGCTATCTATTAGTAAGATCACTAAAATACAAGCATAATCAGTGAACAAGAAGTCCTTCAAAACAAAAATATTTTTTTACAGAAGAAAAAAGTGGCCAAAGCTTGGAGGAAGATAAACCTGAAGCACATATTCAAAAGAATGTTGAGTCTCAATTATTGCTATAACTTTCCTACCTTGTCACATGTCAGTTAAAGAAATTAATATAAAAATTAGGAGAAAAAATATTACAGAAGAAGATGAAAGAATTAAGAATAATTAATAATGGATCAAAACTGGATTTATGCACCCCCTGTAATTTTATTGGATTATACATGATAACAAAAGTTAATAAAAGGACTTTTTTTGGGGAACTGACGTTACACAAATACAAGAAAAGCTTCAGGTTATGGGGGAGTTACAGAAAGAAAAGGAAAATGTGTTGATGATTATGGGAGGGTCTACTTGTGACCTGCTTGTTTCTGTAAGTAACAAATCTGGGGAAATGTAGGGAGATGTGGGTGGGTTTCTAAGGTTACAGTTAATCAACATTTTACTGCTTTAGTAGCAACGAGTTATGGTATTAATAACATTATGACTGGCTATGTGCTTTTTCAGCTACAGCCAAGTAATTTGTCTATGTTCAGCACTTTCTGTAAGTTTTGATCAGTCTTGTGAGTGTGTTTTACTTCTTTCCTTAAGCAAAAGAAAAACTCAGTCATTGAAATAAAATCTGAACTATTTTAAATAGCTTTGTTGCCATAACTATAAAACTTCAGTAAATATCCATGTGAAAATACATGTACACTGAACACAGTAAAGAGAGCATTTGAGAAAGGAAACAGGCAGGAAAGATAAACAATTTTATTGTCTAGAAATGTGGAGTTCAGAATCATATGTGATAAAGTTATATTTCATTATTTTCATTGAGAGTCACATAATTTCATTATATAATTAATATATTTGTCTTTCATCTCTTACAAAAAAAAAATCCTAAACCCACAAAACCAATGCTTCGGTACGATTTCCCAAATAATCATTGAAGCATAAGTCAAACTCAAACCTGTAGGCAAGGTTTATTATTTTATTTTTGTAATTCTGATTAATATTCAGACTAAAGAAGAGGGTTTGAGATCAACTATAAGTATGTAGACACTGTGAGAAATAGTTTTCTATTATGGTCCAG
Organism: Hippolais icterina; assembly: GCA_013400075.1. Taxonomy (NCBI): domain Eukaryota; kingdom Metazoa; phylum Chordata; class Aves; order Passeriformes; family Sylviidae; genus Hippolais; species Hippolais icterina. The sequence goes on from VWYN01022440.1 coordinate 397,020, forward strand.
CTTTCCAGACTTTTATTTTTTTCTCATACAAAATTGTTCAGTGGGATGAAAATCTTTAAGATCTGCTTTTGATTATTCATAAAATGCCAGCAAGGCAAGCAGACAAATACAAATATTTAATGAAGTTTTAAAGCAATTTTCTTTCTAGAAGCTAAAATATTGTCTGTAGTTGTTTACTAGTCACTAAAGAGCCATAAGCACAAACATTTTTGAGAAGATTTTAAAATCTCACTTGCTGAGGAATATGCTGAACTATTTAAACAGTTTTTCCAGCTACTGAGTAGCTTTAAATGTAGGAAATATACCTCTGGAATTTTGCTATCTCATGTAAATGAGATGCAATGCAAATCAATAACAAAAGCTCATAAAAAATAAAGACCTATTAAAGTAAAGTAGACCCTAAAAGTAGACAATGTATTGAAAGTTGCTTTATTTTTGAACAGCAATGATTTTCAATTGCAAGTTTCAATCTTGCAATGAAAAATGTCAGCCTCAAAAGTAGAGCTCAAATAATTTAGAAATGCATTTGAAAGCATGCATATTCAATAAATTACTTCACAGATATTTATATTTTATATAAATATCTCAAAATTTGTATCATGGCAAATAGTATAATTCAAGTTATAATAGAATGTTCTGGTCATTAAAAATCCAGTCAACTCTGAACTTCCCCCTGTGGACAATCTGCTCTTTCAGCTGGATCCCTCTGAGTCCATTGGACCTGATGGGAATCATCAAGAATACTCAAAAAGTATTCAAAAAACATTGAGGACTCTCTCAATGATTTTTTTGAACAGTCTTAGGAGTCTGTAGAGGTGCTAGTCAATTGAAGTTTTCCCAATTTTCAAGAAAGGAGAGAAGTATGACCTTGGAAACTACAGGCCTGTCAGTCACATTTCAATGACTGATAAAATTATGGAGAAAATTATTCTGGGAGGTACTGAAAAAACACCTGAAGGGCAACACAGTCATCAGTCACAGGCAGTACGGTTTCATGAGGAAAAAGTCCTGCTTGTCATACCTAATTTCTTTTCATGAGAAGGGAACCCACCTAACTGAACAAGGGAAGCCAGCTGATGTAATTTTTTTGATTTCAATAAAGTTTTTGATACTGTCTCTCCCAGTATCCATCTGGAGAAAAGGTCCAACATATAGCTGGATAAACACATCACAAGATGTGTAAGCATCTGGCTGAAAAGGGAATTGGGTGATGTCAGGCTTGTGACTGTCACTGGAGGGGTTCTGCAGGGCTCCATCTTAGGCCCTCTGCTCTTCAACATCTTCATAAATGACTTGGACATGGGAATCAAAGGTACACCAAGTAAGTTTGACGATGATACTAAATTGGAAAAAGCTGCTGACTCCCTTGAAGGCAGAGAGAACTTGCTGAGAGATGTCAAAAATTTAGAGGGCTGGGCAATCACTAACCTTATGAAGTTCAACCAAGACCAGTCAGTTCCCAGCCTTTACTGCAGCATGTGATCATTTCAGTCCAGGTGTAGAGTTTTGCATTTGCTTTGATTGAATAGCATGAAGGTTTTGTCATGCTTTTTTATAACATGTTGATGATCCTTTGAATAGTAGCCTTTCTTTCTAGAGGATTCCAATTCATATCACCTGGTAATTTGCTGAGGCTATAGTCTGCCCCATTTTCTAGTTGTACAATAAACTAGTATTGACCTCAACAGATACCACCAGTAATAAGCCATCAGCTAGACATTGCAATGCTAATCACAAACCTTTGGGCTCAGTGTTACTGCTTCTTTTCCTCTCACATTACAGTCTACCTACAGTCTCACCAGTTTTGCTAGAAATATAATAGATGTCAATAAACTTGCTAAAGTCAAAGTAAACAACAGCCATTTGCTTTCCCACCATGCATAAAGCCAGTACTTTACTACAGAATGCAATCACATATGATCCACATATTGATACATTCTATATTTGCATAAGTGTATGATATTGCCTTGGAATTAATTTAGGAGCACATATAAGTCAAGAAGATGTAGACCAGCCAGTAAGTGTTTATTAATATCAAAACATGTTTTAATAACTTCAGTTGTCTTTTAGGATGAAATTTCTATGTGGATTGCAGGACAGTGGTAGCTGCAACTGTATTTTCACTTCCGGGAACTTTTGACATAACCTTCTGAGCTGAAAGGATAGAAATCAATAGCTTCATGTCTATTTATTACTGGGAATTAGTAGAGTCCTTGGTGTTTGATAGTGGTGCACACATTGCTCAATATCTTTATCAACAACCATGGTGATGAGACAAAATGTGACCTTTGACCTAGAAATACCATGATGAATTTAAGGACTGGACTAATGGAAAACTCCTGAAGTTCCTCAAGGAATAAAGCCATTTTTTGCATCCTGAGTAGAAGAACACCAAACAATAACGCATGTCAAACAAGAAGCTGAATGCCAGCTCTGTCTAAAAGGACTTGAGAGCAACAATGAATTAATAAAAGCTAACTTCACAAGGCATTCTGTGATTCACTGGGAGAATTGTACCTGACCAATAAAGGGAAATATTTTTCCACTCAGTGCTAGCAAAGCCACAACTGGGACGCTGTATCACTCTTGCTTGCCTCTCCTGGTTCCAGAAGGATGGGGAGAAAAATAAGGGAAAAATGAAAAATGGCACATATCCAAGAACATGTGTATAAAGGAGCAGGATGTGTTTAGTACGACAAAGGGAAGGTTAAGAGGTAATTTAGTTACTCTTACCATGCAAGTACTTGAAGGACGGTTACCAAGACAGTCCAGTTCATCTCTTCTTGCTATGTTAGGAGATACGAGGGCCACTGGCCATGAGTCTGATTAAGTTCAGATTATTAGGAAAAGTGTCTTTCACTAAGAGGTTGCCAAGGCACTAGAACATGTTTCTTAAATTGGTTTTAGGATCCTTGTATTTTTATATTTTCTCTTATGAGGAGCAGCTGAGGGAACTAGTTGTTTATTCTGGAGAAAAGGAGGCTCTTGGAGGACCTTATGATCTTCTACAGCTACTTGAAGGGAGGTTATAGCCCAGTGAAGGTGGTTGTCTTTTCTCAAGTGACTGACAACAGGATGAGAGGAAAAAATCTCAGGCTGTGACAGATACTAGGTAAAACTTCTTGATGAAAAGGATTATCAAACTTTGATACAGGCTGCACAGGGAAGTAGATGAGTCACTCTTCCTCAAGGTATTAAAAAAAAAAAAAAAAACCAGGTAGATGTGCTGCTTATGAACATAGTTTTGTGGGACTTGGGAGTGTTAGGTTTAGGGTTGGTCTTGAATGTCTTTTACATCCTAAATGATTCCATGATTCTATGTACCTTTTCTTAAATTAGGGAGGGGATGGTTCCCTGACAATAGGAATACCCAGGTGTGGCTTTTCACTCCTTGACTGCTGGGTGAAATTTACAAACAATACACAAACATGAGACCAAGGCCATGCTAAATAATCTAATTGCACAGTTCTAGTCATATCTCTTTTTTTTTCATTAATTTTTACAGATGTATCCCAAAGTATGTTAACCACAGTGAAAAAAATTTACTATTAAGACTGATTTCAACTTGCTGGTATTATGCCTAATTATGAATCTAGTAACAAGAGCACTGTCCCAGGATATTTGGGTTTGAATTCCCTCTGGCTGATGTGGGAATTGAGGAATTCCTGAAAACATTTTAAATTGAAAAAAAAAAAATAGAAGGGTTCTGTAAAAAGATGCATCTGAATAAATTGCCTATTATTCTAAGTGCATCAGAAAGTTCTAGTGATAATATTACAGAAAGACTAAGCCTTTCAGCATCATCAGAACCCTGAGAATAGCAGGCCCTTTGGTGGTTTACACTAAAGTACTCATAATTTGCTTAGGTATATCTAACACTGATGTGCTTGGCATTGTCCTAAGAGTGGCAAATGTGTAGCAATAAATATTCCATCCTGAAAAATATTGTGGTGCTCATTTGGCTGAGATGTCCCTCAGATTAGCAGCTGCTGAGGTGTTCCCAGACTTGCAGCCTGGAATTTGGATGCCTAAATTCAATTTCAGTCCCATATTAGGCAAATAAAACATACATAGGTTTAGCTATATTTCCTCCAGGGAATATAGGCCATTAATGTTTCCACTAAAGACTAAGGGAAAGCGGCAAAATTAAAAGTGATAAATATATTCCCACCATATGTTTTAGCAATCTAATTTTACATGCCTGTGTCAGAAGCCTAAACTCTGTTCAGTTGCTTGAAAATGCATTCTGGAGGAGTCTTTATGTAGGCTGTTTCTCATGATTATATATGCTCTAAATTCAGTACTTATATGCAGAATCCTTTTTTGCTATATACAGGAGATAAATGACACAGACAGAAATAGATCAAGGTTTTTAGGCTGACCTTTCTAGTTCCCTACTCACTGGGCTCTATTGTTACTTGGGTTTTTTTCATCTACCTCAAGACCATGCTTTTTTCCTTGCATTTCTGTAAGAACAATAGGACCTTTTCTGTACAAAAGAGTTCTGTAAATGTTGGCAGCTATTTACTGAAAAAGAAACACATAATATCTGTATTTCTTGCATTTCATGTCCTCCTTCTCATCCATCCTGGCCCAATGAAATGTTCAGCAGTGAAAGTGGTTTTGAGAGGATGGGGATAGGAACAGGAGCAGGGGCAGAGCAGATCTCTTCCAGCATTTGAAGATTGGAGCGGGTTCTTCCCCTCTCCCCAATCCACTCTAAAAGGAGCTTTCACTCTCCTGGCAGGAGCTGTTGCTTTCTTGAGGGCAATGGCCTGAAAAACCCCAGGGCAGGAAGGACACAACAGCCCTCTGAAGGAAAGACTCACTCACCATGGGTACCCTGCTCCTCCCAGTAGTCTTGGGGGACAGTGACACAGGTTAAGTGCAAAACCAAGAAGAAGAGATATGTACTAGGCAATTTCCTTTTAAAATAAGCAAATTTTATTAATAATAAGGCTTTTCTGCCCTAAATAGACAACTTTGACTTGAAGAAATTCTCAACTCTGTAAGCACAGTGCAGCCCTTTTAGTCAAAACAAAAGGATTTTGACTGCCATGCTTGCTCCTGTTGTGGATGGAATTCCAGTATCCACCATCTGAGCCATGGACTCAGGTCAAGGCAGCTAAATTTATGTGCCTATCTGCAGGCTGGAAGTCTAAACTCCCATTATGAGCAAAGCAGTAAAGGGGCATTAAGTAAATTTCCTAAACAAGGAGAATCCAAGGCATTTGGGACATCCATATGCTCTTGGCAGATACAACATAGGACTACCCATGTCTTTCCAAGATGGCAGTTAAATTCATGTGAGATGTCACAGGGATGTCAAATGGCATAAGATACCAATGGAAAACTCTGCCTTCCCGAAGGAAAAGTCTTACTGTGATCCATAGAATCAGTGGAATTTGGAGAGTGATCTGCTCACATTAAACGATGCACCTATGTGGTTGATTCCCATTCCCTATGTACAGCAACACAGATTATGCCAACTCTACACGTATATTTCCTAACATTTTGCTAGGGCTTAAGTAGATTTTTATATGAAAATGTGGGATTTTTTTATTTATATTGCATGACAGTTGGCAATGGAGAAAATATTTCCAAACGTTTGCAAGCAAATGTGGTACATTTTAAAAGTAAAAAAAAAAAAAAAAAGGAAATTCACTGATGTGGAAAAAATGGATGTTAAAAGCCAACATATAACTGCATATGAGGAAACCTAAACTAGACAAAAGAAAGAGATTTAAGAAGTATATACAAAATTATCTGGGACATAACAACAACATATTATGAAACAGAGTGAAAGATCCATATATTTATACCACAAGTCTGTCTGTCCAAGGACTGTAAGATCCACAGCACAGCTAGTCTTGCATCTTTTTAGATTCAAATTCTTAAATTATGTTTCTCTTCATCCATGGTGTTTTCCCTAAACAGGATTAGAAATGTCAACACCTTTCTGAAAATTACCCAATATTCAGGAGACTTTATGTGTTTTTTCTTTCATGGAATTCTGGTAGCCATTAAGGACAGTTTTCCATTGCAGCGTCTTGTTGCTGTGGTAGCTCAATCAACCAAGTTCTACTGAATTGCATATTTCCATGAAGCTGTAAGAACATGAATGGATTAAAGACTTGCACCAGTGAATCTGATTTGACTGAAATGAGTTGAAATATTACGAAAGATATTTTGCACAGAGAACAGAAAACAGATTAGATCTTACATTAGTTTAGTGTCATCAGTTTTTGTCTTTTTTGCTGTCAAATACACGCATATACCTTTAAAAAAATTTGTGAAGGAAGTCTAGGTAAAAATTGTTTAAAAAAAAAAAATCAGTGTTGTCTTCTATGTCATCAAGGACTTGAAGGGATGAGAAGGCTAAAAAAAATTATTTCTTAATAATTTTGGAGTTGTTTTTTGGTTTCCAGATTCTTTCTTGATTAGAACTAAAGCTAGAGGGATAAAATTGTCCTTGACTTTATCCTTAAAAACTATTAATAATTACTAATTTTGAAACCAAATCCACTATAAATGCGCCTCAAATATTGTATCTTGAATTGGAGAGCATGCATTAAAGACATTCAGGAATGTGAGATGTCTAATTAAAAAAAAAAAAATAGACAATTTTCTCAACTGGTTTTAATACCTTCTTTCTTCTAGAATTTCTCTTCTCTAGAACTATCAGGATTTAATCATTGTGAAAGTAGCTGTGTCTGCACCCAACTGCACTGCAAAGGTCTTGCATGCTCACACTGATAACAGTATCAGTACGGCTCTTATGACATCATGCCAGTGACTAAAAATATGGGGATAAAATTAATTCTATATAAAAATAATAAAAATAGAGGCTGTGTTTTTACCATTTGAGAGTTTGTTCATCAGGTTCTTTCACACTAATTACAATTACGCTTTTTGGTTCAAAAATATTTTTCTATAGAAGTGTTGATTGTCATCTCTAAAGATAAAGGGACTAGCAGAAATAGAACTGCTACAGATAGAGATGAAAATAATTCTTTTTATTGCCTTACATGAAGTGATAAGTATATTGATGAAGCTGCATATTAGCAAATTTTGAAAAATTAAATATTCCGCTGAGTTGTGGCACTGTATAGGTAGCTGTGCTTAGAAATTAGAAATAGAATCTAAATCCAGTCTAATTTATTTAGCTCTGTTAATTCAGCTGTATTTATTCACTACACCAGAGGAACATCTAAAACTGTACTGACCTTCATGGCCTCTCAATAATCTTGGGCTACAGGAGGGTTTTGCAGGATTGAGACAAAACAATGAAAGAGAGAATGAAAGGAGGGTGGTGGCTACTCTACCTTTCCTTTCTGTTTGAGTGCAGTATCTGTGAGGCATTGAGGACACTATCTGGTTGTCATTGCAAAAGGGATGTGTCTAATTTAATATCAGGAAATGCTACAAGTGTCTAAACACCTCAGCATATCCAGCCTGTCTTCCACCTGCCTCTTGGGATGTGATGGGTTCCCTGTGCATCCTGTAAAATACCTGCTAGTGCCATACAAATGCTCCAGATATAATTAGAGTCAGAAATCACTGTAGGTGATTTAGTCAGTTTATGATGGCAAGAAAAATTAAGCAGCATTAAATTATTATATTTACATTTTAGTTTCTGTTTGCTCCTAAGACCACAATGAGATTCATCTGCCTGAGCAGCGGGACCTAGAGTTTTCCTGGACTATCCCACCTGTCTTCCAACAATGTCTCCAAAATAACACAAGCTTGCTGTCTTTCTGAACCATATCTGCCAGACTGTCCAGATGTTTGGATATCCTAAGACATAGCAGATGGCACTAAATGTCTGCATGTAGGCAAACAAATTGAATCTCTGTTCAGATAAATCAGTGGATGGGGCCTCAGTGTCATCTGAGACATCTCCATTACCTTCAAGCAACTGGTAAATCACACACAGGACCTTGAAGAGACCCATATCTTTTTCAGATCAACGTCTGAATATCAGCCAGGAATATCTTAAGGGCTCCTGGAAGGTATTCAATACCTGTGTTTAGGTGACTGAATTAGTCATTGAGTATAGGGAGCTATTCAGCAAAATGAGATACAAACATTTTATCATCTGCAAGTTTTGTAGATTTCACTGACTATGTTGAGTAGAAATTCAGTATAGCCGTCCATACACAGTATATGGGCAAGGGTTAGCTAGGGGTGGCTGCAGGAATGGTCTGTATAAAGCCAGAGGCTGCCTGAACCCAGCTAATTTCAGCTGGCTGCAGCAGAACCCATCAGCCAAGCTGATGTTGTCTTGTGGAAGATACATCATCAGAAAAAGCAAAACACTGTACAGGCATTGAGGAATGAAATTTGGAAGAAAGTCTGAGAAGCAACCCAGCAAACACCAAAGTCAGAGAGGGAGAGGAAGGAGGTACTCCAGACTCCAGAGCAGAGATTTCTCTTCAGATCATGGAGATGTTCACACCAGAGCAGATATCCACACTGCAGCTTGTGGAGGAGCAGGCAGATATTTTCTGAAGGAACTGCCACCTTTTGAGAGCTCATGCTAGAGCAGACTGTCCTGACACAGACAGCAGCCTGTGGAAATGAGCAAATATTTCACTGCAGCCACTGGAGACTACCATATCAAAGTAGATATCTAGACTGTGGCCGATGGAGGACATGTGTTGAAACAAATTTATTCTGAAATAGTGTATGACATGTAGGTGACCCACAATGGAGTCAGAAAAATGTGGGGAGGAGGAAGGAGCTGCAGAGAGGAACATTTAGGTGCTGACAGTAACCACCTGTTTCCCACCCTGCCAGTCCCACTTGTGGCAAGGATGCAGGGAGTAAAGAAATTAAGTTGAGCCTGGGAAAAATGAATGGCTTGTGGAGGAAGGTGTTTTAGTTTGTCTTTGTTTCTCAACTTCTGAATGTATTTTAACTGGTAACATATTAAGTTAATTCTCCCCAGTTTGAGTCTATTTTGCCTGCAACAATAATTTGTAAGTGATCTCCCTGTCTGTGTCTCAAACAATTTTTTTTCCTCTTGTTTTCTCCTCTTGTCATGGTGAGGATAGGGAATGAGAGCAGATGGGTGGGTGTGGTGGTTTAATCCCAGCTGGCAGCTATATACCATTCAACTTCTCACTCACACCTCTACAATCTCCTCCTGCTCCTCCACCTGCCTGGGTAGGGAGGAGAATTGGTGAACCTCATGGGTTCAGATAAGATCATCAGCATCATCATCACATATTATTTTTATTTTTCATTGTAATAAGCACTATACATGTAACACTATATAATAACATTAATGGGATGAATATATAGTTATAACATATAACATGTAATATACAATATATAATATATGATATATATTGTATCATAAAAATAGTGAAACATTTTAATAACATAAATATTTTTATATAAATTCAATATTTACACTTATAATTATTATATATTTAAAATTTATTATGATGATTTATAATAAATGTTATTATCATTATTTAATTGATGATGGTGAGGAGGAGGAGGAGGAGAGAAAGTAACAAAACCTAGATAAATTAATAGAGAATCATTATTATATTAATATTATACAATTATATGAATTCTCATTACTAGAAAAATAAGTAATGTACAGTCCAGTTCTCACCACCTGCTAACCAATGTCCAGCCTGTCCTTGAGCAGTGATCAACCCTGCCTGCCTAACTCCCTCCAGTTTATATACTGAGGATGATGTTCTATAGTATAGCACACCTCTTTGGCCAGTTTGAGTCAGCTGTCCTGGCTGTGCTCCCTTGTGTGCATTTGTGCACCTCAAAACTTATGCAGAGTATAGGACACTGAAAAGTCTTTGAGGGTAACCACTACTTAGTAATAGGGTGTCATCAACACTGTTCTCTTACTAAATCCAAAAAGCACAGTGCTCTAAGAAGAGAATTAACTATGTGCCAGGTGAAAACAGGAAAGTAAGTCTGACAGCCAGCCAAGATCAACCTTCCAATCTTGAAATTTTTTTATCCAACTATCTTGAGTATCTCAGATTCCAGGAGAATGGATATTACACTTTAAAGATGTCAAATAGTATCTTTAGAAGTTAAATACCTGTTTTGCTACACATCATAAAGTGATTAGAATCTCCAAATAAGTCTTGCTGTATAAAATGCTGCTAAAGAATTCTAGATAGATGAAAAGATAAAATGCAAATGTGAATACCATGATTACATGATCAGAGGAAATTCATTTTATACTGTGCAAGAAAACAAAAAGGGTAAGTTCTTGTTCTCATTCCACTTACTTGGAAGAGAAAGTAAGTACTGGCAATATTAAACCTCTTTTTTTTCCTGGAATATGGAGCAGAGGTAACTGAAGCCCTGGTCTGCCATAAAAAGGTGCTCTTTTAGGACAATGTCTCTGCTTCTAACTTGCAGAGCAGGTTCAAAAAGCAAAATGTCTGTCTGCTTATAAAGTCTCAGGGGGACTTGGATTAAATTCTCTCTTATAGTTAAATTTTGGCATATCATTACATAAAACCAGAATACTAATTGGCTGTTTTCTCACTTTGTCTCCCACCTCTTTCTAGTACCAGCAATTGCTAAGTAATTTACTCACAGGGACATTATCTTTGTTACCTCACAAACTAGAAAGTGATTTATACTTTTTATCTATCTATCTATCTATCTATCTATCTATCTATCTATTTTAGTTACACATGTGAAAAGAAGCTGTGATTCCTGTTGCATAAGCTTATTTTTTTAAGGGACTTGAAGATGTGAATAATTGAAAAGTTTACATCTCACGTTGTCTGAAAATAATCTATATGCATTTATGAAGAGTGGATAGGCATCCTGAAAAATAAATAATCCAGTCAAACTTTGTCTGACTAGGATGTTGAATTATTTTTCACAAGATGAGTATCAGCCTACCATGAGTTCCCTGTAGGAAAATTATCAGATATGTCATTTTCCCATTAAAAAGAGAAATACTAAGCAGTATTTGGTATGCAGTATGCAGTATTGATTAAGGCGTTATTTGAGTACTGTATGTCCATACTTTAAGAAATATGTAAAAAAATTAAGCAGGGTTGAGAAGGCCTAAAAATAGGAGCATTATCTACTTATTAAAATGAAGACTGAAAAAAATATATAATGAGCACTATATATAGAATAGATAGAGGATCTATTTATATGATAGACTTTTGTACAAGGAGGTTCCTGTTGAAGGTGGAAGGATCTTTTTAATTAGCAGGGAAAGCATTATAGAATCGAATAGCCTCCAGCTGAAATAAGCAGAACTTTGCTAGAAATAACATGTAAACATTTAATAGTTAAAGCAATTATTGCATGAGAATTTTCCCACAATTTACAGTTTTAAAAATGATAATCAATATCTTTTTGATGTGCTTTAGTTTAACAAAAAATTACTAGGTGGATTTAAAAAGGTATCGAATTAGTATTACCTGTTGCTTGAAAATCCTTCACTTTCCCTCCTCCTGAATATGTTTAATACCTACTGAAATCACTGCCAGTGAGTTTAGACTCACCTGTCTTGTCTCCAGTACAAGTATTCTTTTTACATTTCACAATGCAATTAGAAAGCATTTGTGCAAGAACTAGCCTATGGAAAGATTCAAAACGTTTCTTTCAGGATCAAACAATTCTAAGAAATTATTGCTTGTTCAGTCTATTTTTTCTTTATCCTCTGATTTTTCTCTAATAAGATTCCAAACAGGTGTATGTTATCTGAGAATTCTTTCTGGTTCATTCCACTGATTTTAGGTGGGGTTTTTTTGTTCTGAAAAAAATTTCACTCTGCACTTTGGAAGTTAGATTAAACTTCTTTCTGCACACACTGTTTGCTGGCTTAACTATGCTGAGTTTGAAGTGCATCCCTTGGATGTGAAGCAGTGGAGATGGATGTGGCACACTACAGCATAGATCACTAACTGAAGATCTGCTTCAGGTCTAGACCTGCTTGTGGTTGTAGAAGCAGGAAAAACAGCTGTGAGAGTAATTCAGAGTCTTATGCTCAGTAGTGACAGTAGAAGCCTTAAGCCTAGCATTTTTACCCACAGTTAGAAGATAATATCATCTGTACATCATGCACTAAATTTACTTTTTATGCTCTTCCTTAAGTTTAGGAAGTCATAGAAATAATACCTTGCTAAAAGATATGAAGCAGCTAGTATTTTGAAGACTAGATCTCTGAAAATATAATGGAATATTTTATGTCTCACATTTTCAAACTTTTTACTGCCATCACCAAAGCAAGAAACAGATTTACTTAAAATCTGAGATTATAATAGATTCCAGGCCTTGGCTTCCCAAACTGGCAGCAGTAGTCCCACATATAACACTACAACTCCTATAAATTAATCTTACTGTGAGAGATAATTGCACTATAGGCACTCAAAAAATTATCTACATTTATTGAAACTGTCAGGCACATTTTTAGATAAGTGATCATTCTGCCTCATCTATTACCTTTCTAAAATAATACAATTAAAATATTTCTGAAGTGGTAGACCAAGAACCAGTTCCAGGCTCCTTCATGGTGGGATGTGTCCCAAATCCATGCTAGAGCAAGAGCAATACACACTAGTTTCTAGCTATGCTAACACACAACATGGTACTCACTGAAGGGAAATCCTGACAGCATAAGAGGACTACTGTAATGTAAACCAGGAACACATTGCAAAAAATTTTGTTCCATTTGGATACATCTTTTAGCAGCAATATTATGCAATTTCTTGACAGTGCTGACGTAGTATCAACAAAATTTTTAATACTGAATTTACTAGAATCTAATTTGAATTTAGAAGCTGTGAATAAATTTCTCAGTGGAAAAAAAAGCTTCAAGGTCAAGCAGTAAAGCCTGTTGGCATCCATACTGCATAAGATTTATGTTAGAATGGTCAAGCTGGAGAGGTACAATTAAGCTAAGGGGGCAGTCAAGCTCTCCAGAGCTCCTTGTTATTCTTTCATGGAGTAGTATGGATGTAGCAATAATACCTGTTGTTCAGTTTGAGCAATCCTGAAAATTCAAAATACAGATAAGGTGGAACTTATGTTAAAAAAGAGACTTTCTATCAGGAAAGAAAGGTGGCAGCGTAGTGGAGTAAAAACTGGATCAGTGTTACTTCTGCTACTGAGTGTATATCCTGAGGCAAAGTAATTAACTTCTCTAGGTATTAGGATACCATTCAAAATGAGGGTTAGAAGTTACTTTACAGAGCTTCCTAGGATTTTTTTTTTTTTTAGATTAACACAAGGACACTGCTGTATGAATGAGAAGTCCTGATAGTTGCTACTACAACATAAGTCATACCTTTTCACTATTCTGTAAGAATGAATAAATATATGCTGTCTTTTTACAACTTAAGAACATCAGAAACTCTGTCTTAAGTAATTTTTACCTCAAAATTAAGCTAAACAAAAACGTGAGCCTGATGCAAGATAATTCATGGAGGAGTAGGCTTTTAGGATGGCTTTAACTTCTCTTCTGTGAATATCTGCATTCATCCATAACATGTCCAAGTTAACTATGTACTTCAGTTACGTTAAACTGCAGAGTAGTTGTACTCTTAATCATTGCAGATAATTTTTTTTGGAGACCACTGCTTGCTATGTCAAACCACATTCTCCTATCTGGAAAAAATGTCAAAAAATGTTGAAATTTTGTAACAAAATAATATGAAAAATTGAAGAAACATATTTTTAATTTTTAATAGAATTATTCTTACTTTCACTAAAATATATGGGGCAAGGGATGGAGTCCAATGTATCCAACTAAAGCACTGAAATTACTTTGAAATTTTTATCTTGGTTGCAGAGAGGGGGAGGAAGTTTAGTGTGTGGGTGTGACCAGGTTGTCATCCTTTACCACTCAGATCATCACTGGGGGTGTGGTTTTGTGCTCTCAGTAAGTTGTCATCTGAACCCATAGTCACTGCTTTTGGTCCCTCCCTTACCGTAAGGGGTGGAGGAAGAGGTATGGCTTATTCGGAGTTTTATTTCCTGCTGGTGTTAAAAACAGTACAATTTTAGGTTCCCTTTTTCCCCCACTGAAGAATTTTCAGGTATGATCAAAGGGTAGAGAGCAGTTGTCTTTGAAAATTTTCTGGGGAAGGTTCATTTTAGCAGTCTAAGCAAATAGCTGTAGTCCTACTCTTTTGCTTTCTAGGGTATTTTTAAGGCATCTATTTCCAATGAAATAGACAGTGCTACATTAGGGTGCCAATGAAAACAGCAGTGGCTTGCTGCTATCCTATCTCTTACTCAGCAACCTATGACATCAGAAAGAGCTGAAGAAGACTGTTTCCAGCTCCTGCCCTAAGAACTACTCAGCTGACATCACAAAAACCTCCAAATGTCAGGTATTCATAGCTAATCTGGTACTTTGTCATCAGTTACATCACAAGCTGCAACTGAAGACACAAAATTAATAACAGTAGATCTAAAAAAAAGAAAATTATATTTGTGTTGGTGTTAAAAATTGAATAAAAATAGACAAGTTCTTAGAAAAGTAGAAAAAATACATGGAAACACAGTAATTTTAAAGTCAACCTGATATCTGCCAAGAAAATAAAATTTTGTTATTTTACTAGCAACTAAAATCTTGAGTGAGCATAGAGTAAATATGTCTAGAAAAAAATAAACATGTCTTTTAGGAAAATAAGAAGTTGAAACAAAAAATGCCAGAACATTACCTGCAGTAGACAAAACTTGCAAAAATGCATTAAGAAAATTTCCTTTAAATCTATTTTGTTATGGGAATCAGAAAGGATTATCCAAAGCACATTTACTTTGGATAGTAGTTAAAAAGGAGCAGAAGCCCTGGAATGGAGTCCAGATAAACAGAAAACAATGCTTCTCATTATCAATTACAAGAATCATATTGGGAAAATTACTTGTCAAGTGTATTTCTGCAATTTATAAGTCTAGAGACTTACTGGAGCAGTAAAGCAGTTCTACATTTCTTCATTTTTTTCAACTATTCTTTTGTGGAAAGAGTTCTTTCCACCCTGCTGCATTATGTATAACAGTAAGTCTGATTCATACCATTATCTATGCTGCTGTACTCTAAATAAAAAATATTTTGCTGAGGAGGAGAAAAGATTTAGAGGTCTGTTACAGTAAATACAAGTAAACAAGAATGTAATTTATTTTCAGAAGAAAGATAAATTGGGAAAACTTCAACAAAATGAAACAAACAGGTAGGAAAACTCAAGTAGTTGGGACATTGGGCTGCCTGTATCCAGAACTAAAGGTTTATTTTCTGCTACATCAAAAGAAAAGGCTTTCTCAGCTGCTTCTCCTGAATTTCTGTGGGAATTTGGTGAGCCAGTAAGGATGCGAATACATGAAAATTATATACTTTTTCCTCATATCTGGTACCTATACCTCATTGAGTTAAAAGTGATATGTTATGCATTAGCTCATGTTATGTTAAATTAGTACATGAAAAAAGATTTGTCAGTCTCTTTCTCTGAGTGATCACCATTCTGTGCTAACCAGTCATCACTTTTTTGAGGACGGTTTTTGTTCACTAAAAGGTGTCTGATATAATTTAAATCAGTGAAAGAGACTGTTTTCAGACATTTTTCTTTTTAAATTTTTGTTAATGTTTCTATTTCCTAAAATATAAATCCAGCACAATGTATTAAAATCAGCAATCTCAACTATCTACAGGAAGAAGCACTTTCTTCATCCACTCTATATTAATTTTTTATATGGCTAAAGGTCTTTTGAATGTCAACTTCTAAATATGGCACTGTTGTTTTAAATCAGTGCAGGTCTTTTGTTAATTAAATGTATTGCCAATGTTATAGTGCAAACGCAACTTCCAAATCCTGCTAGGTCCATTTTTTGTCTTTTTCAGATTACTGATGATTACAGGTGTGATCATGCAAAGTTAAACCCTTCATTACTAGTTCTTTGCATATAAAATGAAATGAATTATAAACCAACACTCAACAAAGATTGTCTCTGCTTCTTTTAGGAGGGTTATAATGCTTTTTAAAAAATGCTTTAGTCTAGTGTTCTCTATTGACATACAGCTTTTTAAGTTGCACATATTTAGCATACTCACACTGCTCCTGTTGTTAAAACAGGCTCAGACTTGGTAAAACTTCCTTTAATCTGCCTCCTTTACTATCTGATTTTAATATTGTTTTGTTAACCATTAGTCAACCTAGCAGATTTTATTTTTTATCTCTTTTTTTTTTAGAATTCCACATTTCTTTTTACCCATCATAACACAAAGTTTCTTTCCTATGTCCTGTGTGGATTTAAGGAATTGAAGTTTTGTCTCCCAGATGTCATTAAGAATGTACTAAATAAATGTATTAGAGTCAGTTTGTGCAAGCCATTTTGCAATACATGAATGAGAACAAGATGATTTGAAATAGCCAGCACGATTTACTATCATGTACAACATGCCTGATTGCCTTTTGTGATGAAATGACTAGATCTTTGCATTAGGGAAGAGCAGCAGAATTTTTCTACCTTAAATTTCTGAAGGTTTTTGTCACAGACTCCCACAGCATCCTTGCATCCAGTTTGCATCATCCAGATGAGTAAAAACTGCCTGTATCATCAAGTTCAAAGGATAAAGGTTACTGAGCCTGGTTACAAATGGAGTTCCTTGGTAATCTATAGTGGCACCTATCCCCTTGAGTTCCTGCTTATGAAGAGGCTGGAGGAGAAGACCGGAAGCACCATTATCAGATTTATGATTGATAACAGTCTGGAAGTGCACTGATACAGGGCTGCCATCCAGAGGGAACCAGACAAAGAAAAGGCCCTGGGAATGAAAAACCAAGAAGAATAAAGGCACATGGACAACATTTCTGCAATTTTCAGACTGGGAACTTGGTGTCTGGGACTCGTCTCTGCATTTAAGTATACTTGGGGGCTCCTGGGGACAACAGTCTCAAAGAAGGTCAGCAGTGTGTCCTGACGCAATGAGAGCTAGCAGCATCGGGTGTTGTATTAAGAAGAGCACAGATAGTTGATCAGTGATCATCCCCTTCTAGTCAGCACTCATTAGACTACATCTGTATCCATTTCTAGGGTTACAGTACATGAAAGACACTGATAAACTGGGAAGCTCCAGAGGAGGCCACTACGATGATCAGGACTGGAGCACTTTGTGAGGAGAGTTTGAGATGGGTTTGTTCTGCCAAGGGAAGAGATGGCTTTCGGGGCAGCCAAAATCCACATAGCACATATGGATATATTTTGCACTAATGGACCTTCATCTTGATGAGCCAGAAAGGGGAATAGGATAAAGCTGTTGGAGCTGTTGTTGTTTGCGTGTCAGCCCGTGGGCAGTGAGGACATTAAAGTAGTTTCAGTCTGTATGTGTGCTTCACTATGCTGATGAGATTGATGGGAGCTCAGTCAAGGAAATTATGTTTTTTGCCCATTCTTGGAATTAAACAATAGAGACATTTCAGAAAAGCCACTTCTTTAAAACAACTTCTGGAGAAAGTTCATCTGACAAGGATTAAAGCTGCATCAGGTTAAATTGTCGTACTACCCTTTTCTTAACAACTTTTTGTAATATCTGTGTGTTTGCAAGGACCAATGCCAGGCAAGTGCCAGACAAAAGCCATCAAGGCCTCTTCATCACTCTGTTCTGCAGCTGTACAGTGAGACTCCGGGTGGGGTCTGACCAGAGATGAGTAAAGGGGCAGAATCACTTCCTTTGCCCTGCTGGCTACACTGTTTTTGATGCAGCCCTGGACACAATTGGTTTGCTGGCTCATGTCCAGGGTCTCATCCACCAGCACCCCCAAGTCTTTCTCGGCAGGGCTATTCTTGATCTGTTCATTCCCCAGCCTGTTTTGATCTTGGGGATTGCCCCAACCCAGGTGCAGCGCCTTGCACTTAGTCTTCTTAATCCTCATAAGATTCCCATGTGCCCACTTCTTGAACTTGTCCAGGTCCCTCTGGGTGGCATCCTGTCCATCAGGTGTTCTTGTGTTGATATGAAATTCAGAACATCCAGAATCAAAAGAAAAAATAGTTCAAATTACTTATGTGATGTTTCTCACATTTATCCCACACTCAGTGACTGAGTTAACATATTGTGAGTAGTTCTGGTGAAATAACTGATTGAATCACAACTTGTAAAATAATGGAAATATTTTGGAGAAGACTGGAAAAGACCCAAATAAAATCTAGAACATAATTCTACTAAACTGTAACTAAGCTGATTCTTGTAGTTGGTTAGTTAGGCATATACTCTCTTTGAGAACCTACTATAAAAATATATACACTTCTATCGTTATTTTTGTTTAGACCTTTCTAGCATGGCAATACGTGATAATACCAAGATATGATGATATGTACATTTAAAAGGTCAAAACTAAGGTGAAATATAGGTATGTCTAATCCTGAATTATTTTAAAATATCATATTACATTAAAAATGCTATAAGCAACAGCTTTGCAGAATAAGGGCATTTTAAGATGCAAGAACTGCTGTTCTTTTTAACTTTTTATTTTACTTAAAAATTTCTGTACTGCCTTTATATAACACTAATAATAAAAATCACTTATCTATGCAGATATCACATCAATACATTCACTATAATCAGCCCCTCACTTGTATTTTTCTGTTTAAATTCAGCTCAATATTTATAGAACTCAAAGTGTGAAAAGAGGTACAATTTTACTTCTGTCTTTTTGATAAAGCAAAAATGTTCTCTAGCATATATTTTTAGCACTTTTTTAAAAACTTAGCATTACAGTAAATTTATTTTTTTTCAAAGGTATGAATCTTTAAGCTTCTTTGAAAGCCTAATCGCTGTTTAATTTGTCACCCTCACCCAGACTTCTAATCTGAGTTCTTGTGAAACTGATTTAATCTTTGATTATGCCTTGTGTAGAGTAGCCTTACAGCTCATACAGAAGTCAAACACAGCTCCTGTGGTGAAGCTGTGTCATGTTCCTGCCAGAGGGATTGTAATGACTCTTGTCCTTGAAATCTACAGAAAGAAAGCACTTAAGCAACCTAAATTGCCAAATGAATTGCATCTTTTATCTGCCCTTAGCTGAGCACAAAATAATTTAAATGACTATGCAGATTGCTCATGTTTAAATTCCCAGACTCCCCAGTACAAGAAAAACACCCACCCCCCACCACACACACCCCCTGTATCATCACCACCACCACCTCCAAAAAATCCCAAACAAAAAAAAGGGACCCTTGAGCCTCATGTGTTACATAATCTGAAGTCCACTTACACAAAGATTCCGTGATGGAGGAGTAGCAGCTCTAGGGATTTGGTTTTATGTTTGTTTTATGGAATGTTCTCAGGAGGTATTCATCTCTTGATGATTTAAGGAATGTGACATTTGCCTTCTGACTCTTTATCACATAAAAATATAGCATGCAAAACTTCTATGATGCTTTCTCTTCTGCTATGATGTGATAACTTTATTTAACTTACTCTTTCAATTTTTGTGTTTGAAATAGTTTTCCAAGGCTTAATTAACTTGCTTAAACTCATATGTTTAGTGCTATTTAAGATGTCTTTAAACATATTGCTTTTTTTACAGTGGATAGTTCATAGCTGCAGAAAACCTGTGGTTTATCTACCAGCTTGAGTAGCCAGTCTCAGGTACCCAAGATCATCTTAAATACTGTTAAGACATATGCTTATGAAATTAAATCTACTCACTATAGAAATCTTAATCAGAATGAATCAGTTTAAAATCTCTTTCTTCTTTTAATTTAGTTGGTAGAAAGAAGAGGCTGTTTTGGAGTCTGGTTAGTTTCATTCTACTGTAAGTTACTGAAATCAAATCAGTTGTGCCCTTTAAAAGTAATTTTCCTTCCACTGGTCATAAAGGAGTTTGAATAACCATCATATTTACATTTGGTTTTTTTTCTTAAATTTATAGAGGAGATTCTCACACTAAATTTTTTATTGAATGTGGCTTTTAAGGTTTGCTTACTTCCATCATCTTCCAAAAGTACTTCCTTTTGGAGTATGAATCCCCCCTAGTCCAAATCCATTCATCCCTAGGAGTGCCCAGAAATGTGAGGATTGAATTATAACCTTCAGAGAAACTAAGAGACATAAATCCACCCATACATGAGGCAGAAATGCAAGTTTAGTTTTTAATAAATAGAGGATTTTTAAGTGCCTTAAAAATAAGAGCCTGCATTAGTAACTAAGAAAGTAACTAGTACCTAGTTTGTAGTTCAGTGATACTGCCTTATGCAAGGTTAGTTAAATTCTAGTCACAGCAAAAAGAATGTAACCTTGTTAGAAATTCCTAGATAGAACAGACAGAGCTATATAGGTAGAATTTGTGTAAGAATTTACAAAAATTAATGCACATCAATTTTAGCTTAGGATAGATCCAACACTTCTGTAGAGAGTTCATGTTTAAGCCTGATTGGCTAAAAATAGAATAAAATGCACTAAGAATGTTAGAGCAGGCATGCTTAGAGAACACAGAATACAGGTGCTGGTGCTGCTGTTTCCTTTACTTCTGTTGATAAGGTGCTACCGCTTCTTCTTGGGACTGAGAGACTTTATGTTAGAAGGCTTCTGCATACTGCTACGGACTCTAATATCTTTGCCTTCATGGGACTGATTTAACGATGCAATAAAGACTTGTTTTTACAACTACCCAGCTTTTAGTCTTCAATGAAGATGCCCAAACCTCTCGACAACTTCCAGTATTAATTCATGACCAGCCATATACATCCCTGTTTAAAAATCTAGGTGAAAATTTCATTTTAAATTCTTAAATACCTATTTAGGTGAATGGCATTGCAGTTGATCTGATTCCTGATTTTCTGTGCAGAATGAGATTCTGCAGCTTCTGGAAGCCAGACATATATGTCTTTTCGTGGTCTGTCAGCACTCTACTACAGCAACCTAAAACAGACTGGTAGTCAAATTAGACCATCTGACAAATCTAAAGTAGATCTATGATTTAGAAAGTTTGTATTTCACTAAGTGTTTCTAAGTTAGACTCATCAACAAGCTAATTAAAATTAGGTGGCAGGAATCCACTGACAACTTGTTTCAAAATTCTCTTAAGAAAATTGATTTCTATAGTTAAAAGGAAATAAGAGCCTGAAAATATGTGTTTTATTTTCATATAAATTTTGGCCTAGGATTTTCTTTGCTTTTTGTGCCAATCCCATCCAAGAAATCACTTACTGAACTCTCCTAAACATGGTGCACCAGACACACCACTAAAAGTACAAATACGGGGAGCCTGTTTCAGATACACAGTTTGCTTTTCCCATATATCAGCAATATATTCAGAAGATTCTTTTACCATATCAATTTAACATCAAAATTGCAGAATGTTTAAGACAATGATTAGGACATTAAAGTTACTGTGCAGAGTATTCTGCTAGGATTTCATGCATGTCCATAGATCTCAACCTTCAGAATAATCTTTCCCCTTTTTTTTCTTAGAATTCCAAATAATTTTAATTTTAGAACATGATATCTTCAAATATAATTTATTTAATAGTTTTTGTGAAGAAATGGCATAGATCAAAATATGAATCCCTCTAGCATGCTGCCAAAAAACTCTTATGACTCAGAAAGACGAAATGAGATTTAGCCTTTTCAATCTATTTGGATTCTCTTGTAGGTATCCTTAACTATTTGTAAAGGAAAATCATCCTGTTTTCTGCTGTAATTAATTCTGTTGAAAACAAATATGATTTTGTAACACTGATTGCTGTTCTTATAAACACAAAGATTGTTCACCTTTAAAACTTTCATATTATTTCCTTCCTGTTTGAATAAAATTAGGTGAAACTTTCAAACTAAATAAAAATACTTGGCATTACTATTTGCATTTTTATAACAAACTGATAAATAGTTTCAGTATCTTTGACCATACATCTCAAGTCTATCCATGGAGGATGTTTTAAGTGTCTCTTCCATCTCTTTTTTCAAGTGAGTCAATTAATGTGTTAAGAATTTACCTAGAAATACTGTCTGACTTTGATCAATATAACTTCTTTGCTGAAAGCCTCTATTATGAAAATAATGTACAAAAAATGTTTTACTGGTTATGTGGACATTACAGTCCTTAAAAGAGTCTTTTGTACTTTGCAGGACTATTGAAGAATGAATGTTTGCATAGCTGTATAGCAGAGAACTTAGCTAGCTTATTTTCTCCTATGAAAAATACTTTCCCCTTTTTCAATCAACATAGAAAAAACAGTAATTTAGACCTTTACAACAATCTCTTTTAATGCATCTCTTTTTAAAACACAGAAATTACTAACTCCATTATTCAGTTCTCCAGCCTGGAATGAACACTTGGAGGGAACAAAAAATTACCTCTGGTTTGTGTAATTGGTAGGAAGTGGTTAACAGTTGTAATTGAGGTCATTTAGCTTCCAAATAGTTAGCTACTGGATTGAATAATACACACTTAACTCCTTTGTAAAATCTCTTAGTGTGCTATTTAATGTACAGGATAACACAGAGTAATTATTCAGAGAGATTAAGTGATTTTGTATGTTAAACAAACAAATCAATTTGCTTCAATATTTGAATAAAATAAATTTAAAACATTAAAAGAAAATGCTTTCCTCAGAATTTGGATAACTCATGCAGTAAATCAGTTGAAAGCAAGCAAACAAACCAAAAAATGGTCTAAATGCACAGTGCATCCTGACCACTGTGAGCTGCTTAGCTGATGAAATACAGCTGTAGTTGACATTAAGCTAGTATCCAGCTTTCTCCACGTTTTGTAGTGCTGTTATGGAGTAATGAAGAATAATGACTTGAACTGATACTTTAAAACCTGATCATACCCTTTTAATTCTTTGATATGTAACTATGTAACATTTTGGTCAGGGTCACGTTTTTGAGTTGGCAAGTAGAATTTGTTTTCATGAAAGAGAAGGAAAAAGGTTGCACCTGCACCAAAATAAAAATCTAGCAGTACTGTAAATATCTTATGGTGGTTGTTTTAGCATATTAAAGGATGTGGTAATTTTGCCAATGCTAAGCAAAAGAATTCAGGGTGCTGCAGATGTGGCTTCTGTGAGATGATACCAGTAGTTGTTCCTATGCCAGACAGAGACATTGGCACTTTCAGATGACTCGAAGATGGACCTACCACTGGACAAAGCTGACCTCATCGGTGACATTTGTGGCACTTCTGTGATAACGTATTTAAGAAAGGGTAAAACCTGCTGTGCAACAGAAGCCAGAAGGGAAGAACAAGGAAATATAAAAGAAATAGCCTTGCAGGAACCCAGGCCAGAGAAAAAAATGGAGGCGTTGCCCCAAGGGGGCCCCAAGGGATGAGTCAAGGCTGAGCTGTAATCCTTGGAAATTGCCATGGTGAGACATATTTTCACACTGCTGCTCATGGGGACCCCTTGCCAGAACAAGTCGATGCGTCCTGAAAGAAGCTGCAGCCCATAGAGAGCCCAAGTAAGACAATAATATTATTAATTTACAATAAAAATAATTTCCCTAAGTCAAGTTGGTTTTGCGTATAATGATATTTGGTGAATAATCTCTCCGTCATTACCTTTGCCCATGAGATTTCCATTGTATTTTCTCATATTCAGCTGAGGAAGTGACTGATAGGGTAGTTTTGTTGGCACCTTGCCTCCAGACAGGCTCAACCCACCCCAAAGTTCTTTGTAAAGGACACATTTAATATTTGCCTCTCACTACTGATTACCAATAAACCAGAAATTACTAACTTTAATTGGATGACTTTCTGATGGTTGAAAATACGTGAGTTAAAGAACAGTCTTAATGTACTCTCTGAAAATTGCATTAACACGACAATGGTGATTTCTTATTTGGAAACACTTCTGTCTAATAATCTAAAACTTAACCCCAAAACCACACAGGAGGTCTTGCTCATAGACAACAACAACAAAAAAACCAACCCAGTCTGCTGACATTTCAGAGAAGTCACTACAGACAAAATTCAAACTGCTGGTGTCGTGCTTAAAGATGATGGCAAAATGTGCAAATGTTCCACAGTAATACTGACAAACTTGCTAAGGGATGCTTGTTAGCACTGTTTGAGGCTTCTGTGCAAGAGAGCAAGGCAGTAAATTGTGCTTTATAAGAGCTTTTGCTTAGAATATTAATTTATTTTTATTTCATGTTTTTGATTAGAATTTTAACCATTCTGTCCTCTAGAGTAATAGCAAATGCTCTATGTTGTTCAGAAAAAAAAAATCAGTATGAGAAGTAAAGATTGTTTTTTGGGTGAAGACCGGTCAAAATGAGATACAGAATTAGATCATAATTCTATTGACTGTAGAATTCAGAGGGATGTTTTTAGATCAGTTTGCAAAATTGAGGCACACAAAATGAAAGGGCACATGTAAACAATATGTCTCTGTTTCTTCTTTGCTATTCAGATTTATTACAGTTCATAAGCTTAAAATTAAATTAAACCAAATGTAGTCTACTGCAAACTCAGGACAGCTTAATGTGTATTTTCTTTTCTGGAAAAGGTCATAACTCTACATTTTCTGTAGCTCTCACTTCTTGTGTGATGGAAATAATGCTGTACTTCGTTGTAGGGTTTTGGTTAATTCTTGACTTCAAAACTGTTTCAACATTGGTTTTGAACTGTCAATATAACAGATTCTCCAGATTCTTTTGTTGATAAAATTTTAAAGATTTTTTCTGGAATCAAAAATGGAGAGAGAGAGGTAAACCAATACAAAACTATCATACAGTGCAATAGTTATTTCTGGAAGTATGAGATGCTTTTTAATCACTTTTGAGGTCATCATATGTAATGATTACACCACCGAAACAATGGTATGCATTTTTTTCACTTTGTACTAGAATAACACAGGATGGAAAAGTAGCTAATTTTTTTTTCACAGTCGTCATAAAAGAGAAAAAAAATCTCATTTGTGGTTCTGTGTTACATATTGCATCTTGTGATTCCCAACGGGCTGCCTTGGAGCAAGTAAATGGCAAATAAATAGAGAACAGCTGAGGCAGCAAGAACTTATTTATTATAAAAATGACTGAGGGCACCTCAAGCAGTGTGTTCCCAACATATTACAAGGCCAGTGTCTGATTCAGCAAGACACATCATAGACACATTTGTAAGCATGGCTTTGATTGTTTAACCGAATCAAGGTCATGTACTTAAGGGCTAAGACCTTCAGATGGATAATGTCTAATTGAGATGCACTGAACTATACAGTCTTTCTGTTTAAAGCAGACTGGTAGGTTGACAAAACAAGATCAAGAGAGAGCAACGTTTTAGTATTATTATAATTATGTATTATTATAGTACATTATTACGATTTGGCAAAAACAGAAGGCTCCAGCCACTACTGAATCTCTATTGAACTCTCTCTCCTGGAAAGAAGGAGCTTTTCATCTGCAATGAATATGAAGGTGACAAAGGTCTGTTAGGGTGCCTTCTTCTCTGGGATAATTGAAGCTTCCAGAAGCTTCCTTCTCTTGAGTGACATTGGATCACCCAAAAAATGGATTTATGAGTAATGAGTACTAGTCTAAGATGACTCGGAAATAGATATTTTTAAAGATTAATCATTAAAAGATGATTAACAGAAAATGGGATTAATGTTCCCTTAAATTCTTCAAACTGCCTTTTTTGTAGGGTATCACTCATATTGTACTTTACCCGTACTCCAGTCTGATGTTTTGCATCCATGTACATACCTCCCTTACAGCAGCGTGGAAGAAAGCACTGAATAAATCATCAGACAGGCCGACCAAGAATTTAAAATCAGTTCTCATAGCTCTTGGGAATAGATGGGACAGTGGAAAACATTAATTTTTAACTCTTCCACAGTATATCAACAAAAGAATTTTTACTGAATTCTTTTCTACTTCTTTTTGTTCCAGTCCCATACAAGATGAAATGTATGCTTTTTCTCAGTAGTTATTGAATTTAGAATTCATTATGTTTACCTTAAAGTACCTAAGGCTACCCATTTTGTCCTTATAATTCTCTCAGCTCCCTCTGTCTGTAACAGAGATGAAAGATAGCTGGATCTTCCCATGCTTCCTCACTCTCCACAAACACCCTCTCCCTTGGGATTGTCTGATGGGATTAGTCCTAAGATTAGAACATGAGGTGGATATTTCAGGAGGAACTCTCTGGATGCTCACATCATGGATGCATACCAGAGACAGGTGAACTGTGATGATTTCAATGGACTTTGGTACATATTGGCCTGCAAAAAGGTATAAAATGCTGCTGGAGACTGGGCCAACCAAACAAGTTGGTCTCCAGAGGTGGCAGGCAGCTTCCATCTAAGCAGATTGCCCCCTGCTTTGACAGAGATGCTTGCAGGGTACATCCAGCCCAAAGATGGGCAATACACACTTTTGGACATGTGAGTAAAAGCACTAAGATTGGTTCCATACAAAGATAAAATCCTAAGGTAGCGAAGTAGGTGTTTTTCTGCTTTCTAACTGTGAATTCCAAAAAGTCAAAGGCTGCAAACCTGTATTTTTCTAGTCAAACCTGCTTGTATTATATACTGTCTTAACAGTATTTAAATATTATTTGCGAAAGATCTAATAATAATCATCCACATAAACAGAGTCATATTTCTCATACCTGACCAAGTTTTATCTCCACTACTCTGCTACACTCTACCAGGTTTGAAAAGGACATTTGGTGGAAGTATTTTCTCTCTACACTATCTATGAAGGAAGACTGGCCTAAGGTAAGAATTTTTGCTGTTATATGGCTAAGGTCAAGCTAAAAAAAGTGTGTTCCGGTGAACCCATAGGTGCTATACACTTTAATTTTGGTGATTTCTTAGTGGCATTTTCCTCTGTGATCTCAGAATAGCTCAGTGTGTTAAATTTTATATGAAAGCCTTAATTCCATAGGATGTATGACAGTTTTCTTTCTGGTCATACTATGCAACTTGGCTATATCTGTGGCATCATAAAGAAGACAAATTGTAAGGCCTGAAGATTTTGGAAATCCAAATGATCAACTTACAAAAACAATCTACTAGGGACATTACTTCAATGTCTAATATATATATTAAGAAGATAAATTGAGAAATGCACCTCAGATACATAATTTTTGAAAATTAAAAAAAAATGCATAAATATTTTATAGACAAAATATTTTCTTTTTATCTGTGGAAGTTTATATTTTTATCACCTTTGAAAAAGGCTAGAAATTTTTAATAAAAATGAGTGAAGATATTATGTACAGTTAAATCATGACCTTGTGTTGGTGTGGCTATGGTAACAAGGTGCTAATAAAATTATCTAAATAAAAAAATATATACATAACTGACAACTTTAATGAGCTTTAACATCTGGAGAGAAAATATCTGCATCTTCATTGGAGGGTAGTCTATTGATAAAATTTCTCCTGATCAAAACTGCAGATCTAAACAGAAAACATTGTGACTAAATTGGCCAAACTGACCCAGAAAGAAATATTTCATAGGAGAATTATCTATTAATCAATTAATTAATTTGTTTTATTTATTTATTTAAATATTTCTGCTAAATTACAGTAGATCTTTCCTAGACTTCTACTTCTGTCGCTGTTAACTAAAATCTTAATGTGTATTCATCACATAAATACAGGAAAAAGAAAGTATCAGGTAGCTTTTCCAACCTGTCCATCAATGCTGTAAAATAATCTTAATTTAAAACTTACAAAAAGTACGTCTGCGGCAATTAGGCAAAGCAGTACTTCTCAAAGGCCCCTTTTCATAGGGTGAAATTAATTCTACACATAGCACCAAGGTCTTAATTCCTGAAACAAGACCTAAATTGGACAATTGTATAAATTAGGATTGGATCTGATTAACTAAAGATTACTGAGTTATCTCATTGTTAGCTTGAAGATATACTTTCTTTCCCCTTTGGGCTTGCATTTGTTAGAGTAAAACCATAAATAATGGATATAGGGGTTTAGTTTGTTTATTTGTTTTACAGAAAAAAGCCCAAGCAATAGCAATAGTATTAGAATTACACCATCACCTAAATTACATTTAGGTTTCACAGCTTCTAAAACCTTTGGTGGCGGTGCTGATACTGTGTACTCATTTAAAGTCCCACATAAACCAAAACTTTTATAAATTTTAAAATAGAAGTTACTGATCCCCTCTGGGTTTTTTGTTGTCTTATCTGTCCTCCATCTCATGCTTTATCCTTGAAGCTATCTAGGGCAGGAATTGCTTTATACAGCTCCTAACACAATGGTGGTGTGATCTATGCTTTGAGGTGCAAGTGAGTTGAAGATGCAGTTCTGCTGTGTTGATATTTGGGAGACAGTGAGGAAAGAATTTTCTGCATTTTTGCTCATGTTTCTGAATTTATGATAATCTCTAGGTATGACTGAACTATAAAGAGGCATATTGCCACCCTACATATCCTATGAATTCAAAGCATCATAGCACCCCTTTTCCCAGAAGCAGAGGATGAAATGGATCTTTAAATCATTTTTTTTCACATGTATCCCTCTGTTTTATATTTTTCCCTGAGAAAAGTTGATAGAGATTACTCTTTTTCTCCATAGTGGAATTATTTAAATGCATTCCCAGATGTGTTATATATTATTTTCTAAAGCTATAAATTAAATATTTCTACAGCCTCTTCACTTGCATTTAAATTGTCTTACTTGCCTAAAGTACATAAGCTAGGCATATTTACATGTTATTATTTTTATTTTAAAAGTAAATTCTATAGGAGATTTCTGGATAAAATATTTGAATCTATACATTTAATTTAAAAGTATGTCCAATCTTGAGTTTGCAAGTGTTGTTTACTTTTAGGCATATAGCCTGTGGAAAATCCAGTCCTAAAGACAAAATGGACTGCAACTGAAACAGAAAACAACATTTTTCTTTCACTCTCTGATTTTTCTATATCACAAACTCAAATTTCTTCTTTAAAGCATCTATCCTTTAGTTTATATTTGATAGGTAATTATTCTTATCTAATAGGGAAAATCTCATGCATTTATGAAACAAAAACCATTTAAAAAACAAAAAAGTAGTAATAACTATTTTACTATACTAAATTAATAGCATTTGAGTATAATATACTGAAAATCTTCAAAAGTCTTTACACACCTCATTTTTCTTTCTCTGAGTGGATATGTCATTTTTTCTGTGATTATCTGTTTTTCTTCCATAAGAGTTTAATTTTCTTTGGAATATTGTTTGTCTTACTTCACAGTTTTTAGCTGGTTTAGCAATTTCATATTCCACCTGTCTCCTGTAAGGAAAGCCTAAAAACATTGGGTTTTTTCAGACTGGAGAAGTCTTATTGTTACATCTCACCATTAACTATAGCACATAAGCCTAATGCAGACTTTACATAATCCTATTGTAGAGAGCTGGCTGTTTTAGGATGGAAATACATTTTAGGTTTATGTTAATGATACAAACGTAGGTAGGTCAGTAGACCTCTACATAGTGCTCCCCATTTTCGTTTTGATTTGATACATAAGGTCTTACCAGAGAGAGATAAAAACAATTCTTTGTACTCTACCAATTGTATTCTTTCTTATTCATGGATGTTCTACCTAATTCAGTACTATCACAGCTATTAAATTCCAGGGTTTAGTTCTTAGAATCTTACTTTTAGCCAAATGATAGTAACAATTAAAAAAAAATTCTCCACCATTATCTTGGGCATTAGATGTTTACCCATTTCTTCATCTCCCTATGGGAAAATAAAATCATGATTACAGGAATATTACACTAAGTTAATTTAAAAACAATAAAGACTTAAAACAGTGAGAGAAAGAAAATAAAGAGCCTGCTTGTCAGCATGCTGGTTTAAGATTTAAGTAAACTCAAACAAGATGTTAGGAAATTAAGATCAGTTAAGCATATTAAAGCATTAAACAATAAGATCATTTATGAGTGCTTGAAACATATAGCAATGACAGAACTTCATGAAAATAAAAAGATTTCTTTGAATTTAAGTTGCATTTAATGAAATTTTGGAAATTAGGAGAAGAATTAAAATAATGAAAAAACCCAAGATAAATTATTTTAAGAGCTACATGGCCATTAGAGCTGTTTCTTGACATTATACTCTGGACATTAGGAAGAATTTATTGTAATATTGGAACAGACTTCCAGGAAAGGTGGTTGATGCCCCAAGCCTGTCAGTGTTTAAAAGGCATTTTGACAATATTCTTAATAACATGATTTAAATTGATCAGCCTAGAACTGGTCAGGCAGTTGGACTTCAGAGTCAGCTTTGGATGCTTTCAACCAAAATAGTTCTATTAGTTCTATTCTATTATACTGTATTCTGATTTGGAGGGGATGGGAGGGGGTGAGGGGGGAGTGGTGGGAGGTTCCTAAAACCTACAAGACTTGCTTTCAGAACATATAAACTGACTATTTTAAAATAATTTCAATGTAAATCAGCAACTTTCTGCAGATACATCTCATCACTATAGATATTTGTTTCTGGGTTAGGGACATTGTGTCCTTCTTTTGAGAAAATATTTAAAGCTGAACTGAGCTGAGGGGTTTTTTTCAGGTTGTTGAAGCTCTAGGTTTTATCAGAAAATAGGTGTTTCAGGAAGCAATGTGAGAAATGTGAGGTTTAGAAATATTTTAGTTACTAGAAGTAAGTATTAGAAATCTATTAGAATAATAGAAGTGATTCTAATAATAGAAATTGCTATTAGTTCATCATTTCCTTGTGACATGATGAACCAAGAGATACAGTCTAATTCTTTTCTTCTCGAGAACTGTCTCAGTGCTTCACAGCAGCAATTCCTGATTTATACAGATATTAATAAATTATGAATCAAGTCATGACACAAAGTAATGTATGAAATTGTTGGGAAAAGATCATTTGAAACAGTGTATTCCTATAAATATAAGGCAGTATTCCCTAGAGAAACAAAATACCTGTGGTAATTGTGAAAGTTTGGTCAGAAAAGAAGGATGTCATAGTTTAAATTTTTCCCCCTGCTTTAGCAGCCTTATGACAGCAGGGCTATTTTTTCTGAAGATTGATATCAAACATGTCAGACAGAAGTAGCATGGTAGTTATGGATCTATTCTCTTGTTCACATGATAGTATTAGGAACTGCAGGAAAGAAAAAAGAAAAATATAATGCGTCATTCTCCTCCTTGATCAGATTTAAAAGTCTGTGAAAGAGCCCAAGAGCTGAAATATGGTGCTAAGAAACTTTTCTTTTTCTAAGTATTCAATTACTATCCAATACTGTTTCCAAAACTTTCATTGTCATAGCTTCTAATTTCCATGAAAAGTATCAGTCAAGCATTTTCTAATCTTATATCAAGGAGGGATATCAAATTCATAATGGAAACGGATGCCATTTGATATAAGCCTGCATTCAACATGAGTTAAACTTCAATTATTTTAATAACATCTGAAGAATAGTCACATACTTTTCTAGTATCTGTCCTTTTTGTTTGAAAGTGCCCATTTCTTGAAAAGTGTAATCTCAAAAAGACCCTTTTTGCTATATCCATACTTCTCAAGAGAAAGGTTAATTCTTGACGTAAGTACTTCTTGCATTAAAAAGCCCTTTTCCTTGTAACTACGCCTGTAAGTAAAGAGAAGGCTAAAAAATTCAGCAAAACAGTAGTACCAACAGAACATTTGACAGAAGTTACGTTCATCTCCCATTTTTAGATGGATAATTCCATATTTTAAAAATTTCACGCATTACTGAGGCAAATATTAATTGATTCAGCTAGCATCTCTACTGTGCATTCATCCTCAAAGAGGTAGATTGGAAAATGATTGAGATTAATTCCCTGGAAGATTACACAATCTAGCAACTCTCTACTTTCTAGCTCCCAAGGAATAAGCCTTACATTTAGACAGTTACACAAGTTGCTCGAAGTCAGTCTCTGAGACTGAACTATGTGTGAGTAATAAAAATGTTTAAAAAACTAAGAGCCCAAAATAAAACAAAAATGAAAGACAAACTAAAAAAACCCCACTGAAACAAAACAAGA
>VWYN01022440.1:457268-490074 GCA_013400075.1 Hippolais icterina
CCCATTGGGATAACCGCCGTCGTTAGGCGTGCATGGGGACCACAGAGGGGCTTTCGGTGCCAAGGCTTGCTGTAGCTCTGGGGATGTTTTTTTTCCGGTTAAATTTCGGGTTTTATTTTCGGCGAAATTGCGTGTTTGGCTGATCTTAACCCCCCCCCCAAAAAAAAAAAAAAAGGTTAGAAATAAGGCGACATAATTGCATATGTGCAAAGATGTGCACGTGTTCGCATTTGTGTATTAATTGCTGTTATGTGCTGTCTAGATTGTAGTACTAAATCTAATAGGTGTAATGCGCACAGGAATGCACGGAGTCCACCCCATGTGCACAGCACAGAGGTTGGAATCCAGCTTTAACTCAAAGGTAATGCTTAGATGTATTTGTCCGTCTGTTTTTCCTGTACGAGTGTAAGCACTGAACAATGCTGTGTCTGTGGTATGTCATTTCTGCACATCTGTAGCTTCAACAGACCTTAGTTAACTCCTGTCTTAACATCCCAACATGCTATACCCAAAAATTACTGTTTAAACCCCATTTTTGTAATGCTTTTTTGTAATATGCCTTCCCTAAAAAGCATATTCATCTTCTCTGCAAACATAAAAGGAGTGTGACTCAAATCTTGTTTCCCCAGGCCTGAAATAAGCAAGATCTGATATTTGGATGGAAGACAAATTTCTTATCTGGACTGGATAATTTTCCTGACCTTGTAGAAGCTCTTGGAACTCTTCTTATTGGGACAAAGTACATATTTATGTTCCTAAAGGATCACTGGCCTTCCTGTTTCGATGCAAACCCAGTTAATTCAGTGGAAGATTTTGAAAAGCTTTTGATTGTGTTCCAAGGTGCTACTTTCAGTCAGGAAAAAAATACCAAACCCATACACATTTTTTCCCCCAACATACACTCTTTTAAGCTTTTCTAATATGCAAGATGAAATTTATGATAGTGGAACAAAAAATATCACAGATACTAAACAGAGATGCCTTACAGGAGTTTCTTATGGCCTCACTATTTTTAAAAAATATCTTTCTTTTGAATTAATGCTTCTGCATTTTGAATATATGGAATTCTATCCATGTATGCTTACATTTCTTAAGCCTGTCATATTTATAGTATCTGCCTGTGTTTCTATGCTATTTTTCTCACTGATACACAAAATTAGGCTCACATAGATACTTTTTTATTCATAACAGAGAAAGATATTTTACATAACCTTGTCATCTAGGCTGAGCTTAACTCCTTCTTGAAACTGTTTTGAAGAAGTTGACATTTCATAAGTCTGAAATAATGTTAAAACCTATCATGTTAAAGTCCACGTTGTAGATATATTTCAGTTTAATTTTTCTGATCCTGTACTAGTTAGATATTAAAAAGCATTGTAAGTAGAAAGTCTGACTTAATAAAATCTTACTTCCAAGTTTTTAGACTGCTAGATGGTTTTAGTGGCATGTGGGAAATTAAAATAATTATTAGTGTAGAAGTATCATGCTGTTGTTCCATTCATTCTTATTCTTAGTCCAAAAGTATTTCTGAATACTTGAAGTACTTTTCAGTGGCAGTAAAAATTTATATCTGAATATTTGAACTAGAACTGTCATTTTAAACCAAAGCAAGAACATCGAACACTAAATGATACTAAATTTTTGATTTTTTTTATTATAGTATTGCCTCTTGCAAATTTATTTTTCATCTGCCTTTCATTAAACTGGAAAATCCTAAACTCCTTTAAACTGAAATACTCAAGAGGAAAGATAGAAATACTTCATATAATCCTCATATGAAGTACAATTAGAGGGACCTGAGTGAGGATGGAGCAAGAGTAAACGTAGTTCAACAAAAGCATAAGACTCCTGCATGCATTATGTGTACAACTTTTAAGTGTTCAGCTCTACCCTCTTTCTATAGTACTTCAATTTATAACATTGGCGGGAGCAGTTGATCTAGCATGTGGAATCAGACATGGGAAAACAGGAATTTGGAGGTTCCAAAGTTGTTGAATGAAATACATTGGAACAGAAGGATAGATGCTCTTTATGAAAGACAAAGAAAGTGTTTAAATAATTTTACATTAATGCAGTAGAAATATTAAGGAGTGAAGATTGTTAACAATAAAATAAAGCAATAAAAATGTTAAATTTGAGGGTGAAGATGACATGGTGTCCACTTGAATGAAAATCATTGAGCAAAGGGAGGAAAAATACCTAATAGGGAAGCAATCTATTATGAATCTTCTGGTACAGATTGGAACTGGAAAATAATGCCTAAAAATATGGGAGAAAATAAAGCTAAAGCTGAGATTGTGTGATCATGCATATTTGTGTGATTTGTTATGGGCAAGCATCAGCAAAAAGTTCAACCAATGTTGCTGGGGATGACATGAATTTGAACATGATAGAGGATACCTTCTTTTATGGAACAGATATTGAGCAAGCAAGAGACAAGAATAATTTAGATGAAATTTTAGTAAATTATAGGATCTGCAGAATAAACTAATCATAAAAAAAACCCCTAAATATAATGTTTTTGAGCTTTTCAGCTTCATATGAAGTTTCAAGGCAGAAGAATGTGAAGGATTTGTAACTGCAGTCCAGTGTTTCAGAAAGGCAAACTCAGAAATAAAAAACTTTAGTGAGTACTGGAAAAATAATTCAGACAAGACAGATGCTACTTTATGTAAAAAAGCAAATAATATTGAATACAGAGGAGGAGAAGGGGAGAAACAAAATATCCCACCTAAACTGGAATGAAAAAGAATTCTCAGAAGGTAAAAGCCTTAAGCAAGTTATTAAGAGTAAGCACAAAACCTAAAGAGAATGAAAGAGATTGATTAGCAAGAAGAAATCTGCATCAATAATTCGAAGGCACAAAACCAAGCTGAGAATGGTCAGAATCCTTATTAAACCAAAACTTGCACAGAAACCTGAAATAGACTAAAAGCTTCTTAAGCAATGTAACTAAAATGAGAACTTAAAAAGTGGGATGGTTGGTAAACAATGGGGTAGACATTAAGAATACACTAGGCCAAGACTAAATAGGTACCAGAAAAGTTGCCTCTGTTTCTGGTAAGAATATATGTAAATTTTAATATCTAGTGAAAGTAGGAATAGGGTAAGAAATAACATCCTCAGTGTATCATGGCACAAGCATTTGGTCCAGTAGTTTTATGTCCTAAAATACTGAAAGGATCAGCTCCTTTATAATACACATAGCACTGATTTAAGGGTATAAGGTAAGTCTGGACAGAATTTTTAGACAAAATTAGAGGTCTTTCTGAGAAACTGATGTGTTGAGATACATATATGTGAAAATATATATATACACATATATACTATATAAATATTTTACGATTGTAGTCTTATTTTCTATATTTTAACATGTCAGTATTTCTTAAGTCAATTTGTGTGTTTCTATATATACTGCTTTCTTTTGGTCTAGGCTGATCAGAAATAGTGTGAAATTGAAAATTGTATTCTAAAAACTCATGAATAAACTGGGAAGATCCAAGTTTATAAAAATTCCATAAATTTAAAGCTAGTAGTCAATCAGGAAGGGGTTATAGGTTGCTATTATAAATTAAGTACTTATATAAAGGGAAAAAAAAATTGTGATTCTATGATGTATTGAGCAGGATATCATTATAGGTAATGCTTTATTAGTATTGTAAAGGATGCGCTTTTTCATGAGATCCTGGTGTATCATGAGTGGTTCTAGTCATATATTCAAAGAAAATACTAAAATGATGTTTAAAGATCAGGAAGAAACTATAGTAATTAGGGCATAGAAAATGTGTCTACAGAAGAGAGATTTTAAAAAAAAACCCACCTTAGCCAAATAGATGTTGAAAGGATATATGGGTCCTTATAAATGCATTTTTAATTAAATGCTAAAAAACAAAAATCCCCCCAAAACCCAACAAAACCCCAAAAAAGAGTATTTGAACTGAAGAGGGATGTTGGCATACCATCAAATATTTATATATTGATTATAAAACCTAGGAAAGGGAAGAAATTTACTGACTGTTTGAGGCTGGAAAGGTCTTCCAAATAGGTAATCAGGCCAACAAAGTTTTTTAAAATAGAACTTGAAAATAAAAAATTGTGTAATTGAATGAGACAGTTCCTGTAAGAAAGGGGACATTTGTGGCAAGTTGGAAAGGAAAGAGCTTTTTGAAGAAGTTGGAATATGTTTTTTTCTACACTTATACTGTATCTCTTCTCTGCCTGAGGGCTTACTGCAGGCTCTCAGGTCAGGTAGGATGTTTTCTCCCTTTATTGTATAATTTAGATTCTGAGTTATGTTAATTTCTTTCTTTCTTTTGTTCTGCTTTGTATAGTGGGACATGCTATAACTCCTAGAACATTCTGCAAAGAATTTCTAGCATATTTCCTCCTATTGAGGGGGTCTCCACAGACCGTTGGCAGCGCCCTTTTTCTCTTCTTCCTTGCTTTTTTCTTTTTCCCCAAGGAAGATTTGAGGCTTGACTTTTATTCTTTACTGCAAATTAAAGGTTTTGAGTCAGTGGGAAGTACCATCTAGACTAAAAGTTCTGTAGATCTCTTTTTTTTTTTTTTTTTTAACTAAATATTTAGTATATTGTTACTCTCAATTGTGAGGATGTAGAAATGTAGATAGTCCCTTTCAGCAATATGCTTCTATTAATATTTACAAAAATCAAATTCAATTCAGTTCCATTATCTCAAAAGTGCTAGCTAAATTTTCAGTAGGACATGGCATGGATTAAATGGCAAACTGCAAAAAATCTCTCTGAAATTTCTTAAACTGTTCTGTCATTATACATTAGTTCTGAATTTTCATTTCTCTTATCTCCTTGCTATACTTGGGATTATCAAATAACTAAACTTATTTCATGTAAAATATGTCTAATGCAAGGTACCTAATCTATCTATAATAACTGAAATAAAAGGATTCTGATTTCTTCTGGATCTGAACACTTCCTCTGGGATAGCTTCTTAGTTTTTCTGGTGGAAGTTGTAGAGTAGGAAAAGAGTTTTATTAATATCCTTCCACAGAGGGGTAACCTTAAGGTACAAATCTATTACGCTAGTCTTTTCTTTCTGCTTTAATTTTCTTACACTAAGCAAAACAGATTAAATAGGAAAAACTCAGAGAACTACCAGATGTTTTTTGCTTTAATGGTTAAAACATTCAATAGAAGGAGCAGGCTTAAAATTTCTACACCACATTAGTTAGCAGAAATTTGAATATGATCAGTATACTATTCCTCAAATGCAGTGATTGACCTGTCTCATCCTTGTTCACTTTGGGGAAGTTAAGCATCCCACGAGAATTTCTAATGAACTGTTCCTCACAAGCGACAAAAGCAGGGGAAGTCAGAAATTGAAAATCGGAGATTATGTATAAATTAGACTTCCAAGTGATTCAGTAGTAACAGACAGCACTAATGTAATTTCAAATGTCTTTGAAAAAGATTGCTGCAAGAAATACAGCAAGAAATGTTGATCCTTGAGGCACATGAATGTACCCAGCAAGAACTTTGGCAGTCTTAGTGGTTTCTGAATACTGGGTCTAGGCTCTGTAAATGATAGGTAGGACTATATATATACATATACTTGTAAAGTTCACCCTGCATAACTTCAGGTGGATGTAGGTGCTTAGCTTTGCGTTTTGCCATTTAAATTATTTTTTGGAATCCATTTGAACACATAGTAATTAATACCCTTAATCTGACTTTTTCAAGAAAACAAAGCTTCTTCTATGCATTTCTACATAAAATGTTTAAACACATATTTACAAAATACAACCATAATCCATGTGTCAGTTTCACATATTTATGAACGTATATTCACAGGCTGATTCTTACCAGCTTTGTCCTTACTTAAAATAAATATGAAAAATTATTTTCAAAGTGATAATCAAAAATCAATCTATTATGATTCTACCCAAGAGGCACTATAACTGCATTATGATGATTAAGGCAAAGTGAGGAATATTTTGGTTTGATTTTAAAAAAACATTAAAGGAAAGTGAGGAATATTTTGGTTTGTTTTGTCATTTTAAGTAAGTACACTCGCTCTAATAAAAGTGCAAAACCCTCAGAGTGAATTGAATTGGCGTGTTTTGGCTACCCGGCATGACCTGAATTTCATTCCGCTGGTGGCTCCTCCAGGTCTTCCTAGAGGGGAATTTTCATCAGTTTCTGCCACTAGGTGTCCCTATGTGTGTGCGGGAAAATCCGCACTTAGTTAATGGAAACATTCACTTAAGGAGGAGAAATTGAGCGGGAGGAGTAGCAAAGATGATAGTAAACTTCCTTCATGGTTTTGTGTTCTGTTTGACAACTGCCTTGCATATTACTGAAGAGAAAATAGGACTGGATTGATGATTGTGCAGTTATATCTCAGAATAATTTTTTTTAAAAAAGAAAAATTGATTAAAATGTGCTCTTAGATATTACATAGTCTTTTTGATATTACGTAGGTTTTTTTGAAATTATGTATTTATATATATATATAAATCGGAAAATGTCTTCTGAAAACGTTTCAGTCTGCTTTTTGTTTGGTAAATTTATTATAATTTTAAAATTATTCATACCATTTTGTATAAAAATGGATTTTCACATAGTAAACAAAATTAATTATATATGTCAAAGAATGATGAAGAAATGTGTATTGTGATTAGCTTCTCTAGAACATCTTGATAAATGGGATGTTTAAAGAATTAAGAGCCTTTGATGGATTGTACAGCCCTCTAACCCTTACAAATAATGTTTAAATAGATTACTAGTAATGGAAAATTATGTGGTTTAGACCCCAATTCTTTTGATAATCAAGTTGCTATTAAATGTTATGCAAATATTCTTCTAGTGGGTTGGTTGTTTAATCAAAGTCAGCAGCTATTATGACATGAAAGCTTTAAAAATTAATATTATTGCCTATTAATAATAGTAACAAAAAACCCAAATAAAAGTAAAAATTAAAAGATTTTTTCTTTCAGTTATAGTAAATAGGATACTTGAACAAACACCTCAGAGTATTAAATAATCATTTTCTCTGGCATCAAAAGGCGACATGTACAATGAAAGCAGGATTATACTAATATTGTCCAGAACACAGGGTTATTGAGTAGTGTGTTCTCTTTTTCAAAATACAGAGCTTTACTTAAAAGACAAGCAAGCAAGCAAACAATCTTTCATCCTTCTCAATACCATTCAATACATGACTAGAGAAAAGCTACTTTTCTGAACCCATAATTCCAAGCTTGCTTCTTTTGAACTTGTAGAGAAGAATAGCTCTTTTTTTAGAGATGTCAGCACTGTTAAACATTTTACTTCTGGACTTCTTTATCACACATAGTCTAAGAATTTAGAATTATGGAAAGAGGTTTTATTTTAAAGGTATTTACTACTATCAGCATAATTTTGTTAGAATGTCTCTATTTGTTTTAAGGGAGTCATGGTCTTTGTTTAAAATTTGAGCCCATAGTCTTCTAATGCACGAATGAGTTGTAAGTCCACTGCACTGAAAACTTATGCCTTGGTGAATACATTAATGAATCATAGCTTATTATTTTTCATTAACATTGTGTACTTCAACACCGCTATGACAATCTGGTATTTGTCTATTTTAAATTAAGTTAAATTTAAATCTATCTCCTCAGTTGACAAGACTGAGTTTTGACTGACCAAAAAAGCTATGAGACAAATTTATTAAAAAAACTGAAAAGTTGTCTTTAAAGATACTGTGGTGGGTTCCCATAGTCTTCATGCCACAGGCTGGAATTTGGCTACTTTGAGTATCTATTGCTTACAATTTTTTACCATAGGCAATGGAAGGAGAAGAGCTGGTGCTTTATTATTCAATATGAAAAAATAGAACATGAGATTTGTGAGCAAGGGATATTAAACATTATTGTAGACAAGTGGAAAACACAAATAAGAGTCTTTGTTTTCTAATCACTAAAATAACTGAATAATACAAGTGTTTTATTAGTTACTAGTGAAGCTAGGAGTTTCAGTAAAAAATGGAGGAGTTTATCTCTGCACAGAGGTGGTATGAAAGTTATGTCTTAATGTAATTTCAGCTCTAGATTTCTATACATATCCCTGTGGAACATAAACATCCTACAACACTTAAGTAGAAAGCCACATGGGATTTTACTATGTTTATTGCTCTTATGGTGGTACTCAGTAGCTGCAAATGGCATTCTCCTCTAGATGTATCTGATCAGGTAGCATCAAGTCATGGTGCTGTTCTGTAACCTGTGACTTAGAGAAAATATTTTGGAGTGAGAATGTCAGTCTTATTGACATCCAGTCGTAATTGAATAGTGGGAAATTATTTAACTGTACTTGGCTACCTGTAAATTTGAAGCCACGGTAGAAAAAGCAGATGAAAGAAAGGTGAAAGGGAATATTATCCCAGTCTTTTATTTCAGAAGTGGAAGGAAAATGAGATCAGTTAACTGAAATGTTGCGTGTAGAATGTCAAATACCTTATTAAATTAATTATTTTCTCAGAGTTCCCTTTCCAGTGTCTTATTCAGAATATGAATCAGACTCCTAATATAGTAAAATGTTGGAAATATTTTATGTCCTTCCATGACTTGCTTCAATCCTTTTTTTTTTTAAATGCAAATTTATTGCTGAAAATTGTGGCAACAGAGAATTTTAGTAAATAAGAGTATCAGTGCCTAAATTATGAAGTCTACCTTGCCTAGGATGAACTTTAGCCTCTGAAGTCAATATAGGTTCTTCAAGCTTCAAGATTTGTTAAGCTCTCTACATTTACAAAACATTACCTACTTCTGAAATGCATCTATGCAGTAGTAAATTAAATTAAATTTAATGTAATAATTCCTTCCACTTGAACAATTTCTCAACTATTGTAAGAAAAGCAACTCTTTAAAGGCAGATGAGTACCATGTTTTGAAATAACCTTACTAGGCAACCATGCATGGTGTCTAAATCAGGGCCAATTAATCTCAAATACTGTCCTATAGATAGTGGTGTAAGGTGGGCATCTCTCAAGGATTATTCTAATTACCTGAAGTCTTCTCTAAATATACATCCCTCTCTACCAATTGAGGGGATGTAATCCATTTAGCTTACTGCCTGTTGCCTAAGATCAAGTGGGCTTAATACGTACTTGGTGAATGGTCAGTCAATGTATAAAACCAGAGATACCTGAATGTAACTGTAAAGAGATAAAAACATATTTAAACTTTATGTCATCTGTAGTCTTACTGACATAGATGACACTTTATGGGAAATATAGTGCTGCTTATCATGAGGTGGATATTGTGTCAAAAATCAGACTTGGATTAGCAAATTTCTTTTAAAAACTTAATATTACAGGAAAAACCTTAAGTTCTTTCAAAAATTATTTCATATTGTTGCTAGCAAGTACTCATGAAAATTTCTGTACCACCAAGTTCAGTTTATCTAGTTTATCTGTAATAACATATATTTCCTGTTTGTTTTTGTGTTAGATTGATACGCATGAATATATATATTATTAAGCAGCTTTCAGGATTGATGTGATAGTGATAGCAGACCTCTGTATCAGAAAGGGCTTTTTGTCTATTTCCTTTTTGCTGTTATACATTGATTAAAATGTCATGTAGATGCCATAGCAGGAAATCAATTTCCTTGCTTTGTACTTACATTTTCTTATAATAGAAATTCCTGTTTATTTGACAAATTATATTTCATTAAATGAGCAAATTAAATTTGAATTTTATTTACTTTCATTGCATTTTCCTTTGTTCTTAATAACATTTTTAACCAGCATTTTTTTGTTTGCATACACCTTCACACCAAAGATGAAATGAATAAGCGTCTTTGTTATGCTGAAGGAAAAGTAAAAAAAAAATAATACAGAAAAATGTTGTAATCCCTTGCCTATGAAATTTGCGGATGTGACAGGATATTCAGAACAATAACTTCATGTGGTTTATCTGTACTGACTGCTGACTGCCACAGTTTAATTTGCTACACTAACACCCAAAATGCTACTGTAAAACATAGACATTTTGTTTTGCATTCCTCCTTTTGACAGAAACTGATTCAATTGACTTGTGTGTCCCATGTGTTATCTTCATTCCAAGTTCCTAGCTGGAAGAATGTAACGCAATTGTGAAAAACCTTCTGACCCTTCTCTTTATGACAATTATATGATCTCTAGCCATTCAACATATACTGCTGCGTACAGAATACTTTCTCAAATAAAGACTGTATTTCTGAATATCTAGTATTTTACTTATGTAGAGTAAAAAGTAATGAATGTTCTCATTTTGAAAAAAAAAAACACTTATTATCCAAATTATTTTATCATTATTTAATATATAATTTAATTTTTCTTTTTTGCAAGTAGGAATAAGATTTACATGCTAGAAATATACCCTTATATATTATCCTGTGTAAGAAATAGCTTTGATAATGCCATACAGGTTTTCTTGATGCCTGAAAAACTTATTTATTGCCTTGAACACTTGCCTTGAATACTCTTCCACTAAGGATAGGATTCTTTCAATGGTTTTCATGAATGAAATTGTTAATTCAAGCTGCTGGTTTACAGACTGCCAAAGCTTTCAAGAGTTTGCTTAAAGATCCAACATGTACATTAGATAAATTAGCACCTAAGAAAATGCATCACTTGGTGTTTATTGTTGCCATTGTCATTTATTCCCTTTCTTTTTACATAGCTTCCAGGAGGAGTTTCTTGATAACAACAGATTCAAAAGCTAGAGCTTCAGTGATCTCACATATTAAATAATATCTTAAGAGAAACTTGCAGATAAGTTCAGGGATTTGCATGCTTAAAGGGGGCTGAGGTGGACTCCAGAAATCTTGGAGTATAAATGAAAACAGTTCTGCTCAAAAGAGCCTTCTGTGACACCTAATTCTGAAAAGGCAAGGAACTGTTCTTGTGGGAGACGAGCTCTTCTTACTGGAAAAATTCAAGCACAGTAAGTAGATACTGGAGCATAATTTAAAGGAGGCTTATCTGCTCTAGGCTGTCCTTGTACTTAATGGTAAACAGGTGTTAAAAGCCTCCTTAAGATCTGAATCATCCTCTCAAGAAAGCTATTTCTCTCAGTTGACTATGTCCCTTTATCCCTCTGGGAAAGTAAGTATCTAAAATAATTTACAGGCTCATTTAGGGGCTGAAAGCTAGATGGGAAAAAGTCAGGTTCAGGTATCTATTTTTGTCTATGCCAGAACTCACTAAAAATGAGTAAGCATTCATGCTGCTAACCTCAGTTCTGGAAATTAGGCAGCTTACATGAAAGTTCTGCACTATTATGTTATGTTCTTTAAAGGTTAGTAATAAAAAAATTGA
Source organism: Hippolais icterina (assembly GCA_013400075.1). Lineage (NCBI taxonomy): Eukaryota > Metazoa > Chordata > Aves > Passeriformes > Sylviidae > Hippolais > Hippolais icterina. The sequence continues at coordinate 468,588 of VWYN01022440.1, forward strand.
GTTTGAGATTGTGTCTGTGGGAAGTCGAATCATAAACCAGATGAATTAACAACTCTGAGGGGCAAAAGATTCTGACACAGACAAAAATTATGTTTGAGTCAGTCTGCTAAAAGAAATTTTTTTCTTAACCCATATAAAAATATTCCATGTTATATTATAATTCAAAACAAACCTGTTTAAGAGTTAATTAGCCTTACATTACTCCTTCACATCTCCCAAAGGAAGTACAACGCACATGAGAAATTCACATTTGGTTGCTGAGGTTGTATGTCTTAAAAGCAGCTCTTGACTTCCAGTCACTTCATTGTTCTGCTGAGATCTTTCCCAGTGCTGTTTTTGACCTACTAACTTTTCTGCAGTCAAATTTTTTTTGGAGCACAGAGAATCAGAAACTGTCTCGTGTCAGTTCTTTAACTCTTTAGCGTGAGTGACGTGCCATATGTTCATGTATTATCTACAGCCTAAAATGTACCACAGAAAGATCTTGTAAGAGGTCTTTTCTTGTCATGTCCTTCAACATATACAGTCCAACCAGAAAGTGATAGACATTATGATGCTTATACCAATTCAGAGAGTGAGGAATATCTCCTCTTGACTGCCTTAACATTATGACTCATTGCACCTTACTTGTCCTGATCTCATCCCTTTACATCTTAACTAGATACTTACTCTAACCAGGCACTTTAATCCTGAGGAGGGTAGAATCACCTAATGTAAGGTTAGCTCTATGCTTTTATCAGTTATAAAACTGATTATTAAAAATCAATTAAAGACAACTGCTATAAAAAGCCACTGACTTTAATAATGCCCCACAGCATATTCAGTCTAAATGCTTTAAATTAATATCAAGGAACTTTGGCCTGGAGCATTTTAGGTTTTTTTGGTTTTGTTTTGTTTTTTTGCTTACCATAGTCTGAAAACTGTTGACCAGACTTTTATTTTGCTACTTCTTGTTATTCTCTTGTTGCTAATTTATCGATTGTGGCATTATTCTGGTTTCTTTGTAAAACATCTAGTAAGACTTGATTCTGTTATAAATCATATTTATTTTAATATATAAAACTTATTTTCTATACTAAAGTTAATATCTTGGGGTTTATCTTTTTTGGTTTTATTTTTGTTTTTCTCCAACTCTGTGCTTCTGAGTTCCTCTGTAATTTGATACTAAATTACTGGGATTATGGATCATTAAAAACAAAGTATTTGGCTCATCTGTCACATATATCTCATTCAAGGAATATTCCAGGAAGAGTATACCACTCACATCATTCTAGTTTGTTGTGAAATGTGGTGAGACTACTCCTTTCATACAGAAGTTCAGTATATGAACTTATAAGATAAAATATGATGACCTAGGAACTTGATGACATGATTTTAACTGTCCCTTCAAATATACAGTTTTCAAGATCACAGTTCTTCTTACTCAGAAAAAGCACTGTGTGTAGCAGGCTAGGCTTTTATATTCTATTAAGCCAGTTATGGATCTAAACATTGAATAGTTTTCCTCTCTTTTGTTTGGCTTTTTTGCATTTATAGTAGTCAGTTAACAATCTTTCAAATCATCTGAGCAGCCTTAACCCAGAATTCCACTCCAGGAATGCCTTTTTTACTCTAAGTGTTTGCAGCATTCATTTTGGTTATATAGTAGTTCTGCATGACCTTTTCAAACTCTAAACAAGAGCAGGGTTACTTTTTCAGTGATACAAATTAACAATATAAAAAGAGCTGCGTGAAGTTGTGATGCTTGGCATAGTGTTACAAATGTTGGACAGATCCTTCACAGACTGACAACACTGATCAAAAAGGTTATAATTTCCTTTGGTGACCTTTTTACCAAAGATGTGAAATTACTCAATAACTAAACGTAAATGCTTGCAGTTATATCTTCAGGTTAAAAAATACATTTTTAAAGAACACAGAGTTTGCAAAGATCTTTAAAAGATAGTTCTGCAATCAAGAGGAAAACCTCTTTGGTTCTATCAGAAGAGAGAGTGCAGTTATTATTTCCTTTCCTTCCACTCCACATGCCTATCATACTTTTTCAGTTGAGAATAAGTGATCATAATTATCAGACTCTTGAATATTCTCATGTAAATAGGAACCAGTTCCAGAGACTCTGAAGATTAATGTGAGATGAACTTTGAGATCCAGATGAATTCTACTGTGTAGCATTATATGTTTTCAGCTGATCACTTGTTATGCAAGCTGCTCACCATTAAAATGTCAGGATTTGTAAATGCACCAGACTATAATTGCCAAAACTTTTAACTGAATAAGACTTTAAGATTCTGTTTCACAGCATGGAATTTGCTACTTCTCTGGAATTAACTTCGTGATGAGCATAATTCGAACTTTTAAAATCAGCCAGTAATTACATACTGAAAAAAAATGTGAATACATTCTAAAATACCTACTGCATAGTGAAAAATACTAAAAAATGGTATTTCCTTAATAAATTGCACTAAAGCAGGACAATTTTAATTCCTAAATACATATTTTTCTGGGATATGCCCTTCTATTATATTTCAAGTTTGTCTGTATTGTAGCTATGAGATAGTAGCAATACAAGGGCAAATACACACACTTGCCTTTGCTTTATATAGGCTATGGTCACATCATATTTCAAAGGTAGTATTGTGTCTGCACCTCTCAAAGATTTTTGGGGTCACACTGACTCTTGAGTAAGATTCTTCTCCACAGAAAATCAATAGCTTTGTGATAAGAGAAGATGCTTGCAGCATCAGTTCAAGACAAACATCAAGAGGGTGTCTCTGCAGATGGCAGAGTGTGAATGAAAGTCCTAGAGGTGTAACTCTTCTATATGGATATATTTATATGTGTGCATGTGTATGTATAGGAGAGCATATAAATATTTATCTCCTATGTATCTGTCTCCTGGATTGTACCTAGTATAACTTTTGGCAGGGTGGGCCAAGTGTCTGCCCTGCTACTCAGTAGTAAAGCATCATTCCTCATTCATCTGCCTTCTTTAAGATTCTGCACTACTAGAGAGGAAAATGATCATACAGTTCCCAAGACACAGTGACTGCTTTGCTCTTTACCTACAAGCAGGGTATGTGAATATGAGGGTAATTTCTCTACACTCCTCATTACTAATTTAATCCCAGAACAGTAAAGAAGAACCTACTCTTCTAGATGAGATTTTTGAGCATGCTTGAAGTTTGTCATTCCCATGATAATAAAAAAAAATAAATCAAAGATATTATCAATAGGCTTCCTAAACTGAAAAATTGTGGGGTTAAAGAAGGAAATTTCACGATAAAGGACAATTTTTTAAATTACATTCCTTACCAAGAATACTGGTGAAATCTCACAAATTTTAATGGAAATTGAATTAACACTGATTGAAAAGATACTGTTGAAACAAATCCTGTTTCATCTGCATTGATCATGCTGTTAAGAAATTAATTTTTATTTCTACCATCTTTCAATATTCTGAGTTATTTTTCTGATGGAGTGCCTGAGTCCTTGAAACCTTGATTACCATTTACATTAAGTCAATAGCAGTCTGTTGTCACGTGTTTTGACCCTGCATTTCTATGGTACTCCTTCTGCCTACTGATGTTCGCTATTTTTAAGTATACAGGAAGTGCAAAACAGACAACTTGCAGTCCTGATATGGGGAAAGAAAAAAAAGGCATCAGCAGATTTTACACACATTTAGATGTGTCTAGTCTGCCATGCCGTCTCCTAGCATGCAATTGGAGCATTTTTCGGCCATGCAAGAGTAGCTGTTTTGGAGCTTTTCCAGAAGCTCAGCTTTGAGTCAAAGAGAGAAGTCTACATTTACAAAGAACCATTCACAGCTGTCAGAAGTTAGCTGTCTGTGGGACTCAAAGTACAGCTGCAGTTTTTTCCAGAATACTGGCAACTTCTGTGGCAACCAGAGTCTTTCACTAGGACTGGGATTTCTGAAGCTTTATCAAAAAAAATTGTCAATGTCCTATGTCTGTATATTCCATTTCTGTGGTTTTGTTTCGCTTTTATTGTTTTGTATTCCATGACTTACTGAATTATTTTTCTAAAGTAAGGAAATTATAAGATATGAACTTTTGAAATTATATGGTTATTATCTCCAGGGGTTTGGGGTTTTAAGCTTCCAGAAAGAACAGAAAGCATTAAAATCTGTGGTTTTGTTTTTCTGAAACATGTACAATTGCATTTGTAGCCTTTATGATGCATCAGCAGCAATATTTAAACCAAATAGGAGTCATGGGAATGTATCCTCCAAATTTTGCTACAGTCAGAAATATATTCTCCTCTTTGTACTTTTGCAAGGGTGGTATCTACAGCTCTATTTCTCCTGCAGACACCCTTAAGTGTTCCTCATTTTCAGTTCATATTGAATATTCTGAGAAACAAACATATTGTGATTTAATGCAGTATAAAGTGCATTTCTCATAAACGCAATAACCAGAAACAAAATGTTTGAGTTATACAACATTTTCTGAATTATTTTTCTAATCCTCTTCTCTCTTTGTCTCCTTAAAGAGTTTGCATAATTATAGCAAGGAAATGAAAAGCAATTGTTAACAGAAACGATACATTCTTATTTCCTCCATGAAGTACATAGTACACATTAGAATAAGATAAAGCAGTATAGGGTAAACACTAACATTTTTTTGAATTGTATCACAGAATGTCATCTTTAAGACTATTTCAAATATGAAAACACAGAGGAAAAAACCTACAATGAAGCCAGAGATTGAATCGTAGATTTGACATGGGTCAAGAATTAAAGTCAAGATAGAGTTTATGGCATGTATTTTACATCTAAAACCGTTTCAACATTCTATTTTTCCTAAGTTTTGTTTTATGATTTTCTTTTCCCTTGTGAGTAAATCTCATTGTTCTCAAGCTTTCATTTTATATCTGAAAATTTTAGATGTCAATGCAGAGGGGTTTAATAATGCCCCCCATTACATTACAAACCTAGCCAAAGAACGTTGCCCCAACTCTTTTTTTTTTTTTTTTTTCCCCACTTTTTGTTACTTGGAAATAGCTTAGAGCATTTGCCAGTTCATCCAGGGAATCGCTGATAAAAAGAAGAATAGGAATAAAAAGGGGGATGACATTTTAAGAATCATGACCTCTCTTTTTTTTCTGTTATTTCTGACCCTGATCCACCTCACTTGGGTGGTTCCATATCACTTCTAACTTTATCACCTTACTGAGCTGACCATGTAGTGTAGAAATGTAAAAGACTCTTGTGGTGCTGCAGTGAAAATCTCTCTGCAGCCAGGGCTTGGTGTATCAGTCTGTCAAGCTGCTGTCCTGTGGGCAGCACAGAAACTGACTGTTGTTCAGTGGGAGCGTTTCTAGATATCCAGTTTCTCTAAATACATTGATTTTATCTTTAAAATCTCCTGAAGTTCTGTTTGAATTTCCAGGGGGAAAAACAAACAAACAAACAAACAAACAAACAACCTATATTCATGGAAAAGGAAATGACCTGTAAATGCATGCTATGAGTAGTTTTGATCTTAATTTTTTTTTTCTTCAGATCCTTTTCCTACTGGGGTAATAAGCAGATGCCATAGGCCAGTGATTTTGGATGTCTCTGTGAGTCTGATGCACAAGATTTCTTCAGGAAGAGTCTCTTTTGGATTTGAATATGTTGCCATATTTTGACTAGTGCTGCCTTGCTATATTTGGCTATGCATCAAGATGCCACTCAGTGAAAATTACTTTCCCTCTGTGTTGCCATTACTTGTTCAGTTATAAAGTAAATTTGGTAGGTTAGTTAGTTTTATACTTTTACTATGGTTTTCCTCTTCAATATTTTTGAAGCCAGATCCAAATTGCTGTATTTTAATTATTCACCATTATCAAATCTCTCTAAGAACTGTAAAATTTATTTAAATGGGTGAAACAACCTTCATGATATTTAAAGAAATGTTCAAAAAACACCATTGAAGAAGGCTGTGAAAATCAGCACCCAAAGAGAATCAAAAGGGATTTTTTTTATTTTATTTCAAAAGGTATCTTAGTAAGTATATTTTCTTCTCATCCCTGAAAGATGGAGAGAAAATCCATGTTGACAGATGTGTTTGTAGCTCTACCCTGTGGAGCCTAAGACAATCTTTAAAGCAAATAGCACATTATTACTGTATTGCCATCATGTTGCCACAGGTTTCTCAGCAGCCTTCAGGCATTCACTTCCTAAACCATTGGGAGTTCTTTATCTCATGAAATTTGACATGCCCATTTTGGGTAGAAAAGTACTCAGATGGAGTCACCTTTCATCATCTCAGGACATGCAAGTTGTCAAAAGACTTGGCTTCAAAGGGGGTTATGAAAAATCGGGTATTTTTCATTGAAATACAAAATTTGGATTCTATATTTCACTTTGGCCACTGTTTATGCAATAGAAGTGAAATGCTCAAGAAAAAAAAAACTTAAATCTTTACATGTTATTGCTGTTTCTCTGTGGAACCAACACTTCTGCACTGTTTTCTAGCACAATAAAAAAAATGTCACTCACTTATGGTTAGTATCAAAAAACTTGATGGTGGAAACATCTTTTATTAATGTCTGATTAGTACAGAGAACTTGCTATAATTTTTTAGTCCTTGAGCAATATTTTTATCAAGTTTCAAGAATTAAGTTTTATATGTATAAAGCAAAAATTCAGAGCTGCACTGTTAAAACAGCCAAGACTTTTAGAATGGATATGACAAATGGGATGAGGGAGAGAATTAGAAGGAGAAAAGTGACAAAAACTCATCGGCCAAAACAAAAACAATTAAATAAGTGAAGAGAAATGGAACAAAGCAAAACAAGTAATGCAGAGGCAATTAATCACCAGCTCTTCCTACCAGACTGAGGTCCAGCCAATTTTCAAGCAATGCCTGTTTTAGACCTTTCCTCCTTTCCACTTTTAATTGCCTAGCATGGTGTTGTATGGTATTGAGTATCTCTTTCCACCTGAGTAACCTTCATGGCTGTGTCCCACGCCAGCCTCTTGCCCACCCCTAGCCAACTACCTGCAGGGATACAGAGGGTAAGAAACAGAGAAGATCTTTGTGCTGTGCAGGCACTGTTCAGAAGTTAAAATATAGTTGTGCTATCAACACCGTTTAGATCACTGATCTGAAAGGGCACTGTGTGGGCTGCTGTTAAAAAGATTAACTCCATCACAGCCAGACTCATTTCAATCCATCAATTTTTGGTAATGTCAAAGTTTAACTCTTTGAACTATTTTTGTATAAGAGCTGATTGTAATTACTGTCAAGGACATGACACTAGACTAGGTGGTTTCTCCTGGGTTGATACTGTATGACAGTTGTTAGCTACCTAATTCACAATTCCACAGAACTAATTGTGGGAAAGCAGTCTGGATGTTTAGGTCATAAACTCTTTTAAGAAAATAAAATGCCAGGGAAAGAGTAAAAATCAGCTATATTATTCAAAATCAGTTGTAAAACAGAGTTTTAAATTATCTCTTTTGAGAGCAGAGAGTCATAAAGAGTTTCACCAAAATCTGCATAAGATTTACCAAAATTGAGGCATAAAAAATATGTTCAGAGAATCATAATCAAGGAACAAAATTAGAAAACATTCATCAAAATATATACTCAGAAACTTTTGTCTTTATTTCAATGTATTCCTTTTGTAACTGGGAGGCAGTGACTTCCAGTAGTTTATGTGGTATGTTTTAGCAAGTATGTCCCTAAACAGATGAACAAATATGTATGAATATATTAATATCTATATATAATCACACATATTTGAGCACCAATATATCACAAAAATCACGGCATGGCTGATGTTGCAGGAGCTTGAAGAGGCCACCTTGTCCACCCCCTCTGCTTAAGCAGGGCTACATAGAATATAGTCAAAAACTTGCTCAGATGGCTTTTGAATATGTCCAAAAGTGGAGATTCCACAACCTCTCTGGGCAACATAGTGCCTATAGTATGCATCTGTAATTCTGTTACACAGTTGTATCAAAGCAAAAACTGGGAACTCTGGAAAACAGCCAAACAAAAGATTATAAATTGCTTTTAAGTGCAAAATACCTGATTATCTCCGCTGGATATAGTTAATATATATATATATTATGTCTTCAATTTTTATATCAGTAGGAGGTTGTTCCATCAAATGCTATTTAAATAATTTTGAGAGAGAAAAAATTATATAAAATTAGGGCCATTTTTACTCACCTAGTGTTTGAGTATCTTTATGTATTGACAAAGCCTTGTCTTTTTCAGGGCTACAAAGAATGTGTGTTATTTTGACTAATCTTTTTTTTAACCAGTCACAAAGCCACTTCAATACCCCTTTCTCTTTTTGAAGATAAGTATTAAGACTGATTTTCATGTCTTTTTTTTTTTTTTTTTTTGTAATAATACAAGGATACTATTTAATTAAAATTCTATTTATTAATTTTTATAAGTTTATTGGCTATGATCTTGAAAAGCATTTATGAGGACATTTACTTATCCTCCTACTGATTTAATTTTCAAGTCATCTGTTATGATGTGACTAAAGACTAAAATCAATAAATGGTATCTTTCCATTGTGAAATTTAGATTGATTTTAGAAGTTAGGGATTTATTTAATGAAAGTGCTTTTCAGAAATATTTTGTCAGAGTCTACTATTCTCATTCCAATTTTAGTTTTCACATGGCATTTGGAAAGACTTGATTGAGTTAGTGATGATGTTCAAATCATAGAAACATAGATTCATAAAGTAGATTAAGTTAAAAGGGACTTTCAGAGGTCATTTCTTTCAACTCCTCACTTAAAACAAGGCCAGCCTCTAACTACCAGATCTTATCAGTATTTTTGTAAATGTTGCTCTTGACACAGTTATCAAGGGAGTAACTGAGAGTTTATTTATATCTATGAAGGAATTTCTGTTGACTTGACTTTCAATTAGCCTGGAGTAATTGATAAGAAATGTCTTTTTAGTTCCCTTGAAAATCAGCTTGTACTAGTTTTGAATAATTGAGAATTTTATATAGGTGGGCTGAATTTGGCGGGACACCAGGAGCAAACCAGAACCTCTCTATCAATCCTCATCCTCATCAGGAGAGGAGAAGAAAAAAATATAACAAAAGGCTCATGAGTTGATTAGAGACAGGGAGACTTCTCTCATCACTACCAACATGAGCAAAAGAGACTTGCTTAAGGAAAATTAATTTAATTGTTTACCAATCAAATTGGAGTAGGGTAATGAGAAAGAAAACCAAACCTTAAAATATCTTTCCTCCACCTTCCCTTCTTATTTGCTTCAACTTCACCTTTAAATTCTCTACCTTGTCTCCAGCTGCAGCTCAGGGGGATAGGGGAACAGACGATTGCAGTTGATTCATCCTGTGTTGTCTCTGCTGCTCCTTCCTCCTCAGTGTTTTCCCCTGCTGCATTTTGCAGTCCCACTCACAGGAGACAGTCCTTCACAAATGTCTCCAACACGTGTCCTTCCCCTGAGCTACAGTTCTTCAGGAATGACTCCAGCATGGCTTCTTTCCATAAGGTGCAGGTCTTCAGGACCAGACTGTTCCAGCACAGGTTCCCCACAGGGTCACATGTCCCACCAGGAGCCTGGTTCTCTATGGGTTTCCCATGGGATCACAGCCTCCTTCAGGCATCCATCTGCTTCAGCATGGGGTCCTTCAGAGACTACAGGTTCTGTGGGAACTCCATGGGTTGGAGACTGGTGCTTTAATAGGGTCTTCACCACAGGCTGCTGGGGAATCCCTGCTCCAGCATTTCCCCCACCTCCTTCTTTGCTGAGTTTGATGTCTGCAGAGTTGCTTGTCTCATATATTCTCTCTCTGACTCCTGTTGCACAGCAGGTGGTGTTTTTTTTCCCCTAATAACAATGTTATCACAAAGGTGCTACCATCATTGCTGACTGGCTTGGCTTTGGACAGCATCAAATCCACCTTGGAGCTGGCTGGCCCTGACTTTATCTGGCATGGGGTAAGCTTCTGGCATCCTCACCCCCCTTATTCTCAAAACCTTGCCATACAAACCTCATACAATGCACAATGTATTCTAAATACAATATGTAAAGGGCTAGGGGACAAATTTCTTAGCCTGTAATGCACCACTGCTGTAAGACTGAGTTCAACCTTCTCTGGAAATACCTGTACCAGAGCTGCAATTAAGTTGAATGAAAGAGGCTTTTATTTCCAGCACTCCTCTTTCTGCACTTGGACAAAAATGTTATTTGTTTTAGGGTTTGTTTAGATAACAGAAAATTGCTTTTCCTGTCTCATGAAGTTCCTGCAATAATTCTCAGATTCTCCAATCTTTAAGTGTGTGAATTCACTTACTAGTGGTAGAGAAGAACAGATAAATGTAATTCACTTTATCCTAAAATACATTAGATAAGGTGCTAACACCCTATTTTCCAATGAAGAGGAAACATTCTTTTTTGTACTAACTAGAAATGTAACCAAGGTGGACCATATCACAAAGCCTACATACATACTGAAGACACTGAAGATACTAAATTTCACTGAGATGATTCTTATCCAAAGAATAAAGTCCCCCATTTTTTTTCTATTTATTTTTCTGAAGAATGTCAAGTTTGTGATCAAAGACTGCTGAGTTTTAACACCTCCAGGTTCTTTGAATTCTCCATGTTGTAGCAGTGGTATCAACCCTTCTCTCTCAGTCTCTGTCTTCTTGTTGACAACAGATTTAGTACATCATACTTTAGCCAAATATTTTCATTTCTTATAAAATCCATTTGAAGGGTGATATCAAGCTATTCCAGATTCTCTGTTCTTCAGTGAATTCTGAAAAAAGGGGTAAAATTTGCATGCACTATTTCTTCTTTTTTTTGCTATGTAAAACCTTTTTCTCTGTTGTGACAATATAAGTAAATGTTTTTCTTTGCTTGTGAACATGAAAACCTTAAGGAAATTGCTTATATTTTTTATTCTACTCTTTATTTAACTACTTTATGTATTTATTTTTTGTAAAGAGTATCTGTCAGGTCTGATAATATCATATAATATCTGTCTAATAGATGCCAGTTTAATAATTTATTTTCTTCTTTAAAAGAAGAAAAACACTAAGTTTTTATGTCCCCAGTTTTCTGCAATAATTTATTTCCAAGTTACTAATACTTGAAAAAGAACAAAATTATGTCTTTTGGCCTACTGACTTATAAAATTAGTTTGATTTGTGAGAGAAAAAAAAACCATGATCTCCATCTTAATGAGGTACTCCCATTGTTTCAGGGGTTACAGGCTGTAAAATGAACCAGTATACTGAGTAAGCTATTTGGACTAAGACAATATTAATTAACAGTATACTTAGCAATTTGTAAAAAAATAATAGAAATTAATAGTTACTATTTTAGAAATAATTAAATAGTAAAATTCAAACACTGAACAGTTGTTATTTCATTCTTCAGCCTTAGTAGTACTTTACTTGGTTCTATTGCTTTGAAAGTTTTTCATATAAGAAGGTAAAATGCCTACTATATTTATCAGCATTTGGCATTATATTTAAAATGTGTCCCGAGATCTATTTTAACATGTATATATAGAATGTGTTATGTATGGTTTGCCAATGTTATTTGCCTTGGTATGTCTTATGTTGACACGATATTGCATGGTTTGTTTATTTCAGAAACACTGTAAAATATCTAGGCTGTCCTTTCATTTAAGTCTGAAATCCTTATATAACATCATTCTCATCTACCTTCTTTAACATTTGGTGTGTTGGTAGCACTTTTATTATTCTTAAGCTGTGTTAGTAAGGAACATCCTACAACAAATTTAGCATTTTTAACACCTTCTGAATGAAACTCATACTAGTGCCAATACTGAAGCTTTTCCCCATTTGAAGGACTATTAAAATAAAATACAAACAAAACCCTGACAGTCTTAAAAGGCATATCTGTGTGTAAAACTGTAGGAATATTGCTCTCATTTGTAGTCATATGTAATTTCAATCAGAGAATTGGCATAAGTTATAGTAGGAGAAGTACTTTGAACAAAAATTTCTGTGTTCATAATCAAATAGGTCATCCAAAAAAATTAGCTCAACCATATAGTATTCCATTAAAAGTGTATAAATTATCTGAGGTCAAATCTTTATACACACAAGAAAATCTGTAGAGGCAGTTGCCAACAGATCTTAAGTGCTGGAAAGTTGTAGTGAGTTAACACCAATAGACAGCTAATGCTGCTTACCCACTGTCCCACAGTGGGATTGGGTGAGAACTGGAAGGGTTAAAATGATAGGATAATGTAACATGCACTGTTTTTGGTTGGTATTTGGCAGTAGGGACAGATCTGGAAGTGCAGAGTGTCAGTGTCCTTCACTGTTGATGTCTGACATGGAGAATAAAGTAGTTAACAAAGTAATGAGCTTTAAATAATGATGATAATAATAGTAAGAAGAAGAACAACTATGGGTGGTAACATGTGTTATGTAGCCTAAGTGAAATCTAGCTGGTTTTTGAGAACAAACAAATAAGCAAAGAAAAAAACCCTGACACCACAACTAAGCCAAACAAAACAGCAAAGTTAATACAGCAGCAATTGTTGTCCAAAAGTAAATATTTCCATGAATAAAAATATTTTTTGTGACAGCATTATGTAATAAAAAAGAATAAAACAATAAATTTGTGTTTTTCTAGGCATCACTAGACAATAATGTTTTCATATAACCTTTTTTTTAAGAATAACATCAAACATTTAAAAACAGTGCACATGAGAATATTATTAAAAAGATTGCTGTTGTAAATAGAGAAAATTCTGAGAATAATGAAAATTGAATACCTGAAACAGAAATTTAAATATTTTAGAATTCTAACTGATTTTGTATATATTAGAATAAAAATTCTTGATTAATGGCAAACTGCAAAAATTTCAGGATCATAGGAAACAATATTCTTCACTAAGATAATGGTCCTTCTTTGTTGCCATGGCAAACACTGGCACTCACCCTTATATGCCTCTGTACTATCACCAGCCAGCTAGAGTGCTCCTTTCAGGACCTGCATCTGAGACTATTTTTGACAGAGCCTGTTGCCTTGTACGTTGGATAATGCCATTGTAAGGGATACGGCTGATAAAGGCTGAAACCAGGATGGAATGATTTCCTTTCCCTAGCTGTCAAGCTGAACAACTATTTAGCTAGGAATTGGTTTAGCTGAGAAAAAGCAAGTCAGATTTATCTGTAGTTTAGTGCTATATTAGGATAAGAGAGTCTCAGATTCTTGTCTTAGGATTTTTTTTTGGTCATGGGGAAACTGCATGAATAACATTTTATGAAGTGACCAGAATTCTGTGGCTTTTACGGGGCCAAGACAAAAAGTTAACTAGTCTGATTTCAACTTGAATGTTCAAAGAAATTTTTTATCATGTATGAAAAACAATTTAAATAGATTTATGTATACCCATATAAAAATAAATCAGTGCAGTCTAGAAAAAATTCTGCTAACATTGTTCAGTTTGTAAATAAGGGACTCTAAAATATGCTGTTGGAAATATACTTTTTTTCTGATCTTACTGTGTTAACAGTGCTGCTTGGTAAACAGAAGTTTTAATTAAGAATTGAATGTAGTTTGAGCCTGAGGAAAATATAATTAAAAATGATTATATCTTTTCTAGATTAGTTAAAGAATAATTGGGATATTTCTTTATGATTCTGTACTTTAGGTAATTATTTATATCACAGAAAATCAGTACCAACTGCTCCAGTATATATGCTTTATGTTATTTGGCAACCATCCATCCTACTCTCATACTGATAGAGTTCTGAAATTTTGATCCAGCGTCACCAGTGTTTCTTGTAGATTGAAGTACACCCTAGTAAATTGAAATCTCACAGATGTGAGAGTGTTTTTGAGCCACTGAAAGCTCAAACTTTTAAACTATCTAACCTCTATACCCGCTACACTTTTTATGTGTTCAGTAATGTCTATTACATTCTTTACAAATTAAAGATTTTGAAGGTATGTATTAACCAGTGATTCTTATTTCCATCTGTGCTTTCTGAAGAAATTTAATTTTCCCTGAATTAAGCTCAGGAACTTCACAGCAATATCTAATTACTCTGCATTTGTTTCTTTCTGGTTTTTTGTGGGNTGGTTTTTGTTTTTGTTTTTCCCTTAATAGTAAGACTAAAATGATGCATACAGTACCTTAAAACAATTTATATTTAATTTCAATAGTTTAAACATAAAACACATAAGATCAAGGCAAATACATTATTGGATCTTTTTCTTCACAATTATCTTATATTGAAATTATATTTGAAAAATAATTCTATATGAAACTTATGGTCATGATTGGTCATGAGTAAGATCCAAATTGGAAAAAAATTAAGACAATGTAGACAGCTTTTCTTAATAATAACAATAATTTTGTAATCTATATGTCACTGAAATAGCAAAGGTTTATGTATTTAGGAGTTTGCATGTTTCACATTAGTTTTATTGACATGTGGGACTCTGATAGGAAGATGTTAGCTGGTTTATGTTATACAAATTTGCAGGAAGGATCAGCAGAAACAACAGGGGAAGAAGAATTGACTGCAGCTCCCACTCCCTGGTTTCCTGTGCCATTGCGGGGAAGAGGTAGGCAATTGGTCATAAAATGAAGCTTAAGAACAGGGAGGAGGGTGTTTGCAGATTTGGGTTACTTCTCATTAGCTTAGTCTGATTTTGTTGGCAATAAATTAAACTCATTTTCCCAAGTTGAGTCTATTTTGCCCATTACAGTAATTGATGAGTGATCTTTGCCTGTTCTTGTCTTGACCCACAAACATTTCATTATCTTCTCTCTTCCCTGTCCAGCTCGGGAGAGAAGTGATAAGGACAGCTTTGGTGGGCACCTAGCATCAAGCCAAGGTCAAACCACCAGACTTCCCCATTTGTCTTCTTGGATAGTCCACCCTGTAGTGAAATTGTCAAGATGTAGTCTAAAATAAATTATTAGCTATGACAAGAACTTGCAGGGTTTTTCTCTTTTTTTCCTCTTTTAGGAAAGTAACCCACAGGATTTATAGGTCTTATTGAAATAAATCAATAAAATGATTCAGTAAAAGACTAAAACATCTCCTAGATGTGGCACCCCTTGACCACCCATATATCCTCTTAATTTTTGATGTGATTTATAGTATGCAAAGAATTTAAGAGAGAGTTAGAAGGCAGTTGATCAATACCATCAATAGTTATATGACCTAATTAAAGTACATCAAAGGACACAGAAATCTGAACTGGGAGAATAATTCCTAGTACTTTGTTAATCAAGTCTTTCACAAAAGTTAAAGAATTTATGATGTAGACATTTTAATCTGCAGAAACTGATCAAATTCATGGGATAGACTGAAATTATTTTTGAACAACTCATTTATATTTAAAATTTGCAATCTGCCAAATATACTATGTAGTGCGGACTGTGTTCCTTAATTTTTCCACTCAGCTAACAAGTTGGCAACAGTTGTCTGTGAACTCAAAATCCTATTCACTGGGTTTGTATGTGGTTTTACAAACTCTTCATATCAGTCTTTATTTACCCAACATCAATATTTGCAATCTGTTTTTGAGCTCTGCATTGCTAGTGAAATTCCTTTGTTAAAATATTCAAAACAAGTGAAACAAAAACATTGCAAACATGGTTAGAATTAATTAGTTACTTCTTACATGCACAATTTCACTCTTTCTCATTGTCCTTCTTTTACTGGATATATTTTATTTCATATAATCATGTATAATAAATATGAAGACATTCAGCTGTCTTCAGGCAACATAATAGACCTTCTCTGAAATAAAATCTCCATCTAATTATAAATAAGTATTCTCAAAAATCCTTTTGTTTTAGTAGAGCCTATCAGAGATTTTCACATACCAGATAGGATGCCAGATATTTTCTCTATTTTTTAATTACATCCTACGTTTTGGCCTAGTGCCTAATCTGAGCTCTTTATGCTCTCTTTTCAGAATAAGCACATGCCAAACACTGATTGCTTCATAGTCACTTGTGTCTGTCTTTCATTTCCTTTCAGATTTTAGAAAAAGGATCCACATTTCAATGTCATCTGTGAAACCAGGACATATCCATATCATTCATCTTACTGGGTTTGTAGTCATTTATAGCATTTTGATATGTTTAGCATTGAAATGAAATATATATGTTCTTAGCATTGTGTATAATGTAAAAATAGTAGAATGAAGAACTATGGGTGAGACTGATGGAGGAAATTTTAGCCTTCACTTTATCCCTCAATTCTGGCTTTTCTGCTCTAGCACTGATGCTACTCATATTCTCTGAGCAGCAACTCAGCTGCTAACTCATGCCTTGATTTTGTGAATGCAGTTCAATTAATTAAATGTTTGAAAGACTCTAGGTTATCTGAGACAACTACATGGCACTCGCATAGATGAGATCTGATTTGTAAGAGACACTTGCCTTTCTAGCTAGGAAGAACTATTCCTCAAGTGCAGATGCCTGTGTAAGGCAAACGAAATACAGTTTGTGTAGAAGACGCATTATGCTTCCAAAAGTCAGGGACAAAAAAGAAATAGAAAGGAAATTTGTTCCCCTAGTTACAAGCAAAAATCAACCAACCACAAACCAACCAACCATTCAAAAATCCTGGACTGTTGTCCTCCTGTTTTTTTCAGTTTTCACAGAAAAGAGGAGGCGGACTGATGGGTGAAGTGTTATGAAGTAAAGGAGTTTCAGCTGTCCTGACGCTCTCTATCTGCATCACAGATACCTTTTCCTTGACTTGTAAGTTGAAGTATAAACAACCTTGTTTTAGTAATGAAATAGAGATTTAAATAAATGGCTCCAAACAAATTACCATTCAGTTTAGTTGTACCAGCTACTAAAAGGAGGTGAGCTTTTTTTTCCCATGATGTCATTTTGCAGTTTTGGTGGAAGCAGTCACACAAAAATACATTTGCAATATTCAGTAGTGACAGTATCTCCCAGAGTTGCGAGACATTGCACATTGATCTTTAAATTATACGTCTGCTTTCCACTGAAGAATGCTGTAGCCAGGGTTTGAGGAGAGAAAATTTCCATGTAAGAATGAGAGATCCCTTTACAAATCCCTCAGTATCAGACTATTGGGCTGCTCTCATGGAAGAACTCAGAGGTTCTTTCCTTCCATTATGCAAATCTCAGAGGATTTTACCGAATCTGGTCTGCATGAAGACTTGGTTTCCAAGTTGTCTTTTGAACCATTTCTTTCTCAATCTCTTGGCTACTTTGCAGCTATATTATTAGCAGCTGCCTAACCAGAACTTACCAGAGAGTTTTAGATTATATTTTCTGTAGAATTCCAATAGTGAAAGTCTATAATAAAACCCCAAATAAATTTTGCATCACCACACTGCCTATAGATATTAAAGGTAAGCACAAGGACTTGGAGCCCAAGAAAGAGAAGAACAGATTTTGGCACAGGGAACAAATCAATAGATCTTTCATAAGTCATACATTTTAAAATATTTTAACTTGTTACATAATCTAAAATTAACAATATAAAACTTCTGCTCAAACAATTCCTAGAAGAAAAGATTAAAAAAGGGAGAATAAGAAAATTTTAGTTCAAACCCTGGAATAATATTATATATTGCAAATCAGGCTATGGATATTAATTTTGATGCATACTGTTATTATAATTTAGTGATGTGGTGAGTTTGCAAGCATCATTTCATCATTGTAAATATAATTCCATAATGTGATTTAATATATTGTAAGTATAATTTAGATATGTACCATAATTTATCTGCATAAAATGTGCAATGATACTGGATTATAATGACAGAAATTAAAAGAAACAAGGAAAAAAAACCCTGCTATTGATTAATGAATCCCAGATATTCAGCTGTGAAGAAGCAGAGACTGGAAAAACTTCTATTTGACCTCTTGGATTTTCAGAAGTTGATAAAAAATAATAATAAAAAAAGAGAGTGAAAAGGTGTTTGAACATGGCTATTTATGAATTTTATGAATTTACATTTGTATTTAAAATGCTTCTCTCATGGTGTTCTTGTTAATTTATTATGATGCAATCTAGATCCACAGTGTCCAGCCATATTAAAATTTAGCAAAGTTTTAAGAAAAGATTTTAGATTAATTGATGTTCTGAGCAATGAAATCAAACAAATAAACAAGGAATAACTTTGATTTTAGGAAGAGTAAAGATCTAAAGTTTGGAAGGTACTCATGTTTCCTAAAAGGAATATAATGTCCTAACAGGCTTCTATTAAGAAAGATTAATTCAATTATATTACTCTGTACAAGGAACAGGGTAAGTAAAATTAATAAAAAAATTATTGTTCTTCCTTCCCTTCACCTACTGAACTTAACAAAGGCAATAATATCTAATTTACAAAGTTCAGTCAAACTCACCTTTGCTATTGGATGGTATTTACAGTCTCTCTCCATGACTCCTGTGCCTGTACAAATGTCACTGATTCCCTAGGGTTGTGGAGTGGTTCAGATCACACATCACATTTTATTGAAATCCTCGCTGGGTAGGAAACAACATCTTGAATTCAAAATTTTACTTTAATAGCAGCTAAATATTCAGTAATGTTAGTTTATGATGGGGATGCCTTGAAATAGAAGTCACTCACAAATTGCCTGACCCATCATAGCTCTGTTGGTAAAAAAAAAAAAAACAAACAGAGAGAGCCCATTGTGCTCTTTTCAAGCAAGAGAGTCATGGAAGTTTCATGCTGAGCTTAAGCTGACATAGCTCAGCTTTGCACCTTGTCCTAGGTTACAATGTAAGATGTGCCCAAAGTATGTATTCTATCACCATCTTCATGAGCTGTTGAAACCAGGTGGGGCAGTGTTTCCCTTATCTTCTGTTCATGGGCCCATCAATGCCTTGCTGCATGACTCATGGGTAACTCCCTCTGGGAGCTATCTCTGGTTAATGACCCTGTTGCGGCTCCCATCACTCCCACATGACCCACTGCATGACTCATAGAATGAGATCATCCCATTGTGAGATGCTCTGCCCAGGGGGAGGAGCCAAGCATTCTCATCTGGATATAATCTGAGATTTGGGACAGCACAGTAGCCTTTCCCCACTGGACTCCCAGAGGACAAGAGCTACCAGACCTTTCTACGCAATTACTGCTTCAACAAGACCATTTCATCTGGGTTGCTACCACCACTTAAACTAACAGGGTGTCAGGTTGTATTCTGACTCTGTCAGTGGTCTTTTGTACTGTTGCATTTATTTTATTTTACTTCTCTTTTTTTTTCTCCTATTAAATTGTGTTTCTGACAGTCTCTCACTGGTTTTGCTTTCAAACCAGTACACACCTGCACTACTCACTGTAAACACTGTCAATCCACTGATGATTTTCAACAGAGAGTTATTAATATCTAAAGAGTACATTCACCAGTTAGCCAGCTATACTTTTCTAACTTAAATCATCATAAATTGAAATTTCTAATGTTGATTAGTTTAAAAAAATTGGACACATATCTTTTAGCATAAATCATTTGCAAAAAGTCAATCTGAATGGACTGAACAGTGAACCAGCTTTTTAGACATAACTATCTGACCTATTCTCTGTTAATGTCACTGAGAGATTGGATCTGCCTATTTTGATATATCTAGTCTCTTCTGTGCATTTATCCATAAAACAGTGCATATAATACAGTCATATTGGAATGTTACCTCTGAAAATGAGGGTAGGTTTAAACTTCAATATAATATTTAATTCTTAGAATTATTAGGCTCTGTCCTATCAAACTAGTTTTCCCTTCCTTCCATACATCTTAAATCCTACCCCCCCTTCAAAAAAAGAAAGCCCAGATATCCTAATAAATATTAGCTGTAAAACAACTGTGTTTTGCAGTAAATTCATCACAGAATTGTTAGGATTTTTTTATTTTCAA
Source organism: Hippolais icterina (assembly GCA_013400075.1). Classification (NCBI taxonomy): domain Eukaryota; kingdom Metazoa; phylum Chordata; class Aves; order Passeriformes; family Sylviidae; genus Hippolais; species Hippolais icterina. The sequence goes on from VWYN01022440.1 coordinate 488,459, forward strand.
AATATATTTAAAGATACCATATTCAGATGTTTAAGTGCTAAAGCTGTGCAAGATATGGCAAAGATGACATGATGTTTCAAGTACACTAGACAGCAATATAAGCAGTTGCTATTACACTTCTGTAGCCAAAGATAGCCTCTCTGTGTATCTAACGAGACTTTAATTAGCTTCATAATCAAATCTGGTTTTTGACGAAGCTTGTAATATGAATTGAACAGCATGATATTTTTGAAAGAATATGCATAATTTAATTTAACAATTTTCTTTATTAGGAGAATAGTAGCCAAAAGTGCATTAGCAACTGGAAACTTTTATTCTATGATATTTGAATTTCTTTAATTCAGTTGGCATTAATTAATACATGCCATGTTAGTAGAAGCTTTAAATAAAGGATCTGGCTATTACAGCTGTCACCTAACTCCACAGACCACCTTATGAGAGAAAAGGCAGTCACGCCTTTACTACTTTACAGGTACTATTCTACAGGTAACTATTCTACATTTTTGCTCAGTCCTACTACCTGGTTAGGATGAGGTTGCTTATATCTTACCTTAGCTTTTAGAAGGAACTCAAAAATCCATGTTGCATTTTCAGTCAGTAGGAAAAAAATATTTTCCACTGAGAGGTTTCTAAGATTGCTCAGGAAGTGAAATGACAGGAATGTTCCTTTCCATTGATTATAAAGCATAGACATATGTGTTGTTGCTGTATTTTCAGAAGGTAGAAGAATTAAAGTAATGCACCATCTGTGGCTAATTCTATTTGGAATAATGTTTTAGTTTCAAAGGAAAAAAAGATCATCGTTTCTAATTTAAAACGTTATAAGCATCCTGAATAACCCAAAATGTTATTGTATTGCATATCTATCTGTGCCCCAAATTATTATTATTTGTGCCCTATTGGTTAGTGTCTTGCTAAGATGTAGCAACGCAGCCATGGATGGAACTGTGGGGCTGAGTAGTACAAATGTTTTTAAACCTGGAACACACAAGGCAGAGTCTCTGTTTGCTCTCGTTATTTCCCTTTCATTCGGCAGGGAGAGAAGGCTGAGGCGACGTGAGTAGAGGTGCCTCTAAGTCTTTGGGTTTTGGTGTGTGTTTGTTTGTGTGGTTTGGTTTTTTTAGGGGGTTACTTCAGGCTGGATTTCCAGCAGTCCTGGACTGCTACATGGCAAATTCCATGAGTACCAGTCTACAGCCATTCCATATGGTTGCCCCATCCCGCCAGCAGTGCCCAGTGGAACTGGAAAGGCACAGACAAGATGAAGTCCCTCCATGTGTTTCAGCTGGTGACAGAATTTCAGCCGCTGGAATGTGCCAGCTACCTTCACCATCCAAGCTGCCGCTGCTGGAGGAGTAAGAGGGAGGAGGGCCTCTTTGTCCACCATCTTTGTCTCCCCACACACAGCTGTCTCAGCAGGCACCATCTTGTGTGAGTTTCTCTGCCATTTCGAGTTTCTCTATGTCCTTTGTAACTTGTAATTATTACTATTATTTTTCTTTCCTGTTGCTATTTCAGGACTTTTTTAGTAAACTGGTTTGGTGGGTTTGGGTTTTTTGGGGTTTTTTTGTTTTGTTTTGGTTTGGTTTTTTGTTTGTTTGTTTGGGGTTTTTTGG